>CM035290.1:2889057-2914034 GCA_020226075.1 Hydropotes inermis
ACGGGCTGAAGCAGGTGAACCGCGGGTTAGAAAGCATGCGGAGAAAAGCTGTTGCGAGTTGGAGGTGGGCGGGGTTCAACCTCGCCACAGCCAGATGGTCACTGGGGCCTCCTTTATTGCATCCTCAGCCCCAGACCTTGGCAATGGTTCTGCCTCCTGGCCTTTGAATGCTGAGGCTGTTTAGACTTTCAAACTGTGAGGATTTTTTTTGATTCTTCATCCATTATTCGTTTGGAGTACACCATTCAGCTGTGAGTACATTCATTCAGATGTTTACTGAGCACCTGCTATGCACCGAGAACTATTCCAGGTGTGGGACCCAGCAAAAAACAAAAGCCACATCCCTGCCCTCATAGAGCTTACATTCTTGAGCGAAGACCAGACAATAAAAGAATGAACAAGTGAACACATGGTGTGGAAGAAAGCGATGAAAATGCAGAAGCAATTAAGCAAATTTAAATTATCCTCTCCCTGCCTCTCCAATGCGTCTTAGCCACGCGTTCTTAGTATCCCTCGTGCCTTCACATTTGCTACTGTGGCCAGAAACACGTGTTACCAGGACTGAAACCAGGTGGCTTGTAATTATAGTAGCACCCCTTTTCATTCTCAGAAGTGGCTAATTTGGGAGGTAAATAATATGGTCATCCTACCTAGCCCATGGCTGTCTCAAAGGCTGTGAGTTTCCCAAGGTCAGCAAATGCTTCTGGAATAGTGGCCATTCGTTCAAAATGTGATTCCTTAGGGCACAGCAAGCTCTGGGCTAGCCTGGGGATCTAAGGGGTGGGAGTGGGATCACATTCTTTGGAGCTTACAACTTGGTACAGGAGGCAGAATCTAATTATCACACTGATAAAGATAAGCCTATGCTAAGGGTATGAAAACAGCTACATGCAAGACTTCTCTCGTGATCCAGTGGTTAAAACTCCATCTTGCAATGCAGGTGATACAGGTTCAATGCCTGGTGGGGGAACTAAGACCCCACAGGCCTTGGAGCAACTGAGTCTGAGGACCACAACCAGACAGGCCATGCACCACCACGAAAGATCCCACACGATGCAAGGAAGATCCTGTGGCTGCAAGACCTGATGCTGTCAAATGAATAATTTTTTTTTTCCTTAAAAAGTAGCTACATGCTGCTGGAAGGGTACCTTATGGGGGTTGGCAAGCAAGGCTAGAGGATCACTGACCTTTGCCCTGAAGAAGCCTTACAGGAATATTTGAAGAACGAAGAGGAGCAATCCATGCACTGGAACAGCATGTGCAAAGGCTTTGAGGCAATACAGGGGAATGAAAGGCAGCAAACAGGAGCAGCAAGCTGGAGAAGAAGAAGAAAATGAGGCTGGAGAGCAGGCTGAGTGTATGGTAGGAAAGTTTGATTTTCTCAGTTCAGTTCAGTTGCTCAGTCATGTCCGACTCTTTGTGACCCATGGACTGCAGCACACCAGACTTCCCTGTCCATCACCACTCCCGAAGGTTGCTCAAACGCATGTCCATCGAGTTGGTGATGCCATCCAACCATCTCATCTTCTGTCGTCCCCTTCTCCTCCTGCCCTCCATCTTTCCCAGCATCAGGGTCTTTTCCAATGAGTCAGTTCTTCGCATCAGGTGGCCAAAGTATTGGAGTTTCAGCTTCAGCATCAGTCCTTCCAATGAACACCCAGGGCTGATCTCCTTTAGGATGGACTGGTTGGATCTCCTTGCAGTCCAAGGGACTCCAGAGAGGCTTCTCCAACACCACAGTTCAAAAGCATCAATTCTTCAGCACTCAACTTTCTTTATAGTCCAACTCTCACATCCATACACGACTACTGGAAAAACCATACCTTTGATTAGACGGACGTTTGTTGGCAAAGTAACGTCTCTGCTTTTTAATAGGCTGTCTATAACTTTTTTGAAACAAATTACCACAAATTCAGTGGTTTAAAAGAACAGAATTGTATTCTCTCATGGTTTAGGAGGCCAGAAATCTGCAGTCAGGGTGTTGGCAGGGCTGAACTCTCTCTTAAGGCACTAGAGGAGCATCCCTCCTTGCTTCTTCTGGTCCCTGGTGCCTCCAATCTCCGCTTCCATCTTCCTTCAGCTTTCTCATCTTTGTTTTATGAGGACACTTGTCATTGGCTTTAGGGCCCACCCAGGTAATCCAGGATGATCTCATCTCAAGATCCTTAACTTAATTGCAAAGACTCTTTTTCCAAATAAGATTAGGACTTGGGCCTGTCTTTTCTGGGGCCACCATTCAACCCACTACACTGACCTTGCCGAGGAAAGAGATTTGGTAGAAGTGAGAGTTATTAATAAACCTCTTCCCTTGGGCCTCCCAGATGGTGCTAGTGGTTAAAGAACCTGCCTGCCAAGGCAGGAGATGTAAGAGACGTGGGTTCGATCCCTGGGTTGGGAAGATCCCCTGAAGGAGGACATGGCAGCCTACTCCAGTGTTCTTGCCGGAGAGTCCCAGACGAGGGAGCCTGCTGGGCCACAGTCCATATGGTCACAGAGAGTTGGACACAACTGAAGGGACCTAGCACGCGTGCATGCACACTGACACATTAAGTGGGGTAAAAATTCACTGGACTCTATGTAAACCATGAACCTATTAGTTAAAAATATATGCATTGGTCTGCTCACTTATAAACAGAGCTGTTTCTAGGTGGAGGCGTTACACTCTGATTTTCACTTTCTTTTCCTTACAGTTGGTACTGTCGGGTTATTTTTAAAATGCTTTTTATAATTGGAAGAACTCTACAGATCTCTTTACAGTTTGAAAACAGCTTCTATTGGCATATCTGAAAAGACCTAATGGGTAGTAGGTAGTGGGTTTTTTTTTCCTGTTCCTATTGATAGAAGCATTTGAGGAAAGGGACTTAAACTATGGAAGTTCAGTTACAAACTTGAACTTTAAAACTAGCTGGAATTGATTTAAAAAAAATTATGGAAATGGTAACCATGTCAGAGATGGATACGATAAGTAGCTTGACTGTAGTAACCATTTCACTATGCGTGTCTATATATCCAATTATCATGTCGTATGCTTTAAATGTGTACAATTTTAATTTAAAATAATAAATAAGTTACGGAACCCTGTTTATATGACATAAAAATGTATGTTCCTCCTATTTCCAAATTCTATTCGAGGCAACGAAGTGTAAAGAAGTGTGGGGAAACTGCTGTCTAGTTGGAAGGCTGGAGGCGGGCTGTTGTCGGGAAGGGACAACTGAAGAATGTTACCCAGAGGGTCAGGCTGCCCCAGCATCTGACGGCCCGTAAACCAGTCCAGACGGCAGCTGCTGCACTGTGCTTTACCCTGCGCTTGGCATTTGTTGGTACTCTTACTTAAAGTGACAGTGAGAGTCACTCAGTCGTATCCTACTCTTTTCGACCCCATGGACTATATAGTCCATGGAATTCTCCAGGCCAGAATACTGGAGTGGGTAGCCTTTCCCTTCCCCAGGGGATCTTCCTAACCCAGGGACTGAACCCAGGTCTCCCACATTGCAGGCAGATTCTTTGCCAGCTGAGCCACAAGGGCAGATACTCTTACTTAAAGAAGCAAAGAAAAGGCTTAGGTCAAGACTAAATACGCTGCCTGTCACCAGGGTCACGAGCATATTCATATTTACCCTAAGACTAGACTTTAGTTAGATGCATTTAGTAAAAGTATCACTTTAATGAATCATTGCCTTAAGGCATTAAATGGTAGCCCCAAGGCTTGGGAGAGTTAATGTTCTCTCTAAATTGCCAGAGAATTCCCAAGGGGTATACCACTGGCAAAATCTGATGACGGTTTAATAACTATAGCCCCTGTTGAATAGCAGAGTTATATGTATCATTCTTTGCAGCAATTACTACTTCCTTTCCATTTAATACAGTTTTAATGGGAATTCCCTGGCTGTCCAGTAGCTACAACTCTGCTTTCACTACCAAGGGTGCAGGTTCAGAGAACAAAAATCCTGCAAGCCGAGGAGCGTGGCCAGTACATAATAATGCAGTTTCAAAATTACACTTTATATTCACCATAAAAAAAGAGGTAATAATTATGGGATGTGATAGAATGTTAATGTTAATCATGTTGCCATAGATAAATCTATCAAACAAATGTTATACACCTTAAATGTAGGCAATGTTACGTCAGTTCTAGCTCCATAAAATAAATAAGTAATTAATAAATGCTACAATCTAATGCTTCTTGTTTTTCCCTATAAGAGAGACTTTGATTGGAAAATATTTTAGGAAAATTAGGTTATTTCTCATTTAAATAATATCGTTACTTTACCTAGCTCACTTTTCAAAAGTAAATAGATTTTAAACTTCTTCATTGAAATCACAGTTCCATAGAGAATATAGCATGAAAAATTCAGCATCTTTTTTTAACTTGCTAAAACTTGTCCTAGTGGACAAAGCTTTAAAATCAGGCATCTGTAATAAGTTATGTTTAAAATAAAAGCACTTATGATTTTATTTCTAATGTTTGAAACCTAAGCCCTGTCTCTGGGAAAACTGCTAACTCACTTGTCATTTAGCATCTAAAGTCAAAGTGAAAGTTTAGCTGCCCTGTGACATGTGAGATCTCAGTTTCCTGAAGAGGGATGGAACCCACATCCCCTGCATTGTTAGGTGGATTCTTAACCCCTGGACCACCAGGGAAGTCCCAAGGCTAGCCCTATTTCTAATTACCATGGATAATCAGGAGATACCAAGGCCGGTTTATAAAAGCAAACCATGTATTTTTGTTTTTCATTCTGAACACACACACACACACACATAACATTGAAATAGAGCTGATGTACACTAGTATATTAGTTTCAGGAGTACCACATAGCAATTTGACATTTACATATATTATGAAATGATCACCACAGTAAGTCTAGTAATCATCCATCCTCATACAAAGCTGTTACAGTATTATTAACCATATCTTTATGCTGTATATTATATCCCCATGGCTTACTTTATAACGGAGGTTTATACCTCTTAACGTCCTTCACTTGTTTTGCCCACCTTTCTGCCACTTTCTCCTCTGGCAACCACCCACCCACTCGTTCTCTGTATCTATGAAGCTGTTTTGTGCAACATGTATTTGTTATTCTACGGCAAGGCTACAATGCCTGTGGCTGTATAATATCACTAACTGTTTTCCAGTTCTTAAATGGGTCAAAATAGTCTCATTATCAAATCTGTAACTAAAGAGTCAAATCATGAAAAACTAGTATAATCAGATTAACTAACTAGTTTTGTTTTTGACTATCATAGTGGAGAACTAGACGTAATTGAAAATTAAATTGTACTTAGATATGCATGAGTGTGTTGAAATTTGGATGATGAAAAGTACTTTGGAGAAGTAAATTCCATGGTAATGAAGTCAGCTGGTATCATCTTATGCTGTGAACTAATTCTCCAACAGATGGTGCTAGCTTGCCTCTAGTGACAGCTATTCTGGTCTATCCTCCCTTAAAATGTACCCTGATCTGATGGTGTTGATAGAAAGGGATGTGGTGATTCGAATAGAATGTCTTGTAAACATTCTTCTATTGCCCCTGAACTTTGGCTAATAAGACATCATTTCACACAATCCAATTGGGGAATATATCCTCTTATGAGGATTATGAACATTTCTTCCCTGATAGTTCAGCTGGTAAAGAATCTGCCTGCACTGCAGGAGACCCTGGTTCGATTCCTGGGTTGGGAAGATCGCCTGGAGAAGGGATAGGCTACCCACTCCAGTATTCTTGGGCTTCCCTGGTGGCTCAGATGGTACAAAATCCGCCTGCAGTGCGGGACACCTGGTTTGATCCCTGGGTTGGGAGATCCTCTGGAGAAGGGCATGGCAACCCACTCCAGTGTTCTTCCCTGCAGAAACTCCATGGACAGAGGAGCCTGGCGGGCTACAGTCCGTGGGGTTGCAAAGAGTCAGACACAACTGAGTGACTAAGCACAGCATAGCTATAGGAAACCGTTTTAAAGGTAATTTATATGATAACAATGAGTATTATTTAACTTTTTCAGAAAAGTCAGATTAGAGAAGGCTTGTCTCTTTAACTATATATCCCCCCAAATTACATGAAATCTCAAAAATGTTGGAGGTGGGTGTTTCTTCCTAACTTAATTTGACAAATATTTAGTGATCTACTAAACATAGTACTATTAAACATAGTACTAGGATGAAAATAGATATTTCCTAATTCTGAAGGACTTAGCCCAGTTTCCCAGCATTAAGCCATTTTCACATATCCTGTTAGAGTTTTACCATAATGATTCACTTTGTTACCATTATAAGCTCATTATCTTTCTTTAAATTATCTTTTATTTTAAAAGAAAAATCTATTATTGATATTAATTTTTTAAAATTTCACAGGCAAAAAGCAATCATCAGAAGATATCATGAAGTGGGATTTCCATAGTGGTCCAGTGGTTAAGACTCTGTGCTTCCAGGGCAGGGGGCACGGGTTCAATCCCTGGAGGAGGAACAGGGAGCCCACATGCTGTGAGGTGAGGTCAGAAAGTAAAAAAAAAAGAAAGAAAAGAAAATATTTTGAAGAAATATATAAACTTCAGCCAATTTATGTAGGTATCTACATAGTTTCAAGCCTGACACCTGCTCTCTCTTTAAAAAGGAAAATTAATCACACAATAATAGAGAGATGTTAAAGCCGTGCATGTGCATATGCCTGCTTAGTCACTCAGTCGTGTCCGACCCTTTGCGACCCGTGGACTGTAGGCCTCCAGGGTCCTCTGTCCATGGGATTCTCCTGACAAGAATGTTGAAGTGGTTGCCATCCCCTTCTCTAGAGGATCTTCCTGACCCCGGGATCAAACCCAGGTTTCCTGCACCGCAGGTGGATTCTTTATCATCTGAGCCACCAGGGAAGCTATTAACTAGCATAAAACTAAAACTTTCTCCCTAAAGTATTAAGAGGGGAATAACTCTCACGCTATGCAATTCAATATTTAATGTCACATCAGTGGGACACATAAAACCATTTACAGTACCACCAGTGGTTAAGTGTTTTACCTTTGGGGGAACATTCTAGCTAGAGAAAGAGAGAGAGAGTGATGCATGTGAACAAATCATCATTATACAATTTCATCAGCACCACATACAGATATTTCAAAGTAGTATGGGCGACATGATAGAAAGAGGTTAGTTCTCTGGGGGGACGTGGAACCACAATTTATTTTAGATAAAACTGATGTCTGAGCTATTTATTGAAGGAGAAACTTTACTGAGGAACAGAGAAATCAGGGCATTTCAGGGAGATGAGCAAAGGGACAGTGTGGTGGGAACAGTATGGTGTGCTGAACTACGGGGGAGGAAAGAATGAATGGTAAAGAGGTTGGAATGGAGATCAGGAGCCAGATTTTGAGAGGATCTGCATGTCTACCATGCCAAGGAGCTTTGACTTAATCCTTTGGGCAATGGAACTCCAGCACAAGTTTTTAAGCAGGGGATTAAGAAGATCAGATCTGTGTTTTACAAGGACGATTCTGACAGAAATGCGGAGGATGAATTGGAAGGAATAGTGAAGTAGAAACTGGCACAAACAGATCATTTAAAAGGCTCTTGCATGTGGTATGTTTTCTCCTTAAAAAATATTTCTTAAGTCAGACAGAGAAAGACAAATACTACACGTTCTCACTTACCTATGAAATCTAAAATAATGGAGCTCGTAGCTACAGAGAACAGACTGATGGCTGCCAAAGCCGGGGGGCAGGGGCTGAAGGAAATGAATGAAGGTGATCAAAAGCGAGAAAATAAGTGCTGGGGGTAAAATGTGCAGCGCAGTGACTAGAGTTCACAATACTGAATTATACATTTGAAAGTTGCTGAGAGTAAATTTTAAAAGTTCTCATCACAAGGAAACAAAAATTTTTATCTGTGTATGGTAATGCATGTTGACAACACTTTTTGTGGCAATCAATTCACAATATATACACACATCAAATCATTATGTTGTACACCTAAAACTAATACAATGTTTCAAGTCAACTATGCGCAAATATGCCAAATGGCTTCAGCCATGTCTGACTCTTCGTGACCCCATGAACTGTGACCCGCCAGGTTCCTCTCCAGGAAAGAATTCCGGAGTGGGTTGCCATTTCCTTCCCCAATGTCAATTATACCTCAATTTAAATACGATTTCTTAGCTTTGCCCACTGAAAAGGCTTAGAAACAATGACCAGTAGTACTTGGCACCCTGAAAGCATGGACTATAGTCTTTAAATATAATTTTTTTCTCAAAGGAACCATGACTGTGAAAGGGTGGCTAATGTCAGGTCTGGGGAAAGAAATGTACAAAATAAATCTAGAATATTTTGTCAAATCAGAAGTAAAGAAGCTATTAAAGTCCTCTGGAGTCCTGTCAAAAGGATTCAAAAGGCAGTAATAGCTAAAGAGGGGACAATTTGAGTATCAGTAAGAATAAATGCGATGCTGTCTATAATAGCCAGGACATGGAAGCAACCTAGATGTCCATCAGCAGAGGAATGGATAAGAAAGCTGTGGTACATATACACCATGGAATATTACTCAGCCATCAAAAAGAATTCATTTGAATCAGTTCTAATGAGGTGGATGAAACTGAAGCCCATTATACAGAGTGAAGTAAGCCAGAAAGAAAAACACCAATACAGTATACTAACACTTACATATGGAATTTAGAAAGATGGTAACGATAACCCTATATGCGAAACAGAAAAAGAGATTCAGATGTATAGAACAGACTTTTGGACTCTGTGGGAGAAGGCGAGGGTGGGATGATCTGAGAGAACAGTATCAAAACATGTATATTATCAAGGGTGAAACAGATCGCCAGCCCAGGTGGGTTGCATGAGACAAGTGGAGGGGCTGGTGCACTGGGAAGACCCAAGGGCTGGGATGGGGAGGGAGGTGGGAGGGGGGATCGGGATGGGGAACACATGTAAATCCATGGCTGATTCATGTCAGGGTATGGCGAAAACCACTACAATATTGTAAAGCAATTAGCGTCCAACTAATAACAATAATTGGGAAAAAAAATAAATAAAGGTTAAAATTTTTAAGAACAACAAAAAAAAAGAATAAGTGTGATGAATTAAAGCATCATTTATTTGTAAGTGTGCAAGATCCCACTCATACTAAAAAATAAGTCTTGATTGATCACTTTTTGAACCTAACTTCTCTGTATAAACTTATACCTCAAGGAAATCCAAATGGTTGATGAGAGAAGTTTTCTTTCTGAAAGTATTTCAGTCAGTAAAATAAAGAAGGAATGATAGAATTAAAGAAGGAACAATAGAATTACAGAGAAATTGCTCAGCATCTGACTCTTTGTGACCACAGACACAAAACCCATGGAGTCCACCAGGCTCCTCCATCCATGGGATTTTCCAGGCAAGAACACTGGAATGGGTTGCCATTTCCTTCTCCAGGGACAGAATTAAAATATCACAATTTTGAACTTCTAGAGAAATAATGGATCTAGACAATGACCATAAATGGCCGTTCAATTAACACAAAGAAACAACCAGTTATATGCCCTCTTGAAGGAAGTTCATACCAGTATACTCTTGCAAAAACATTGAGTGATCCAGCCTATAGAACTTTCTTTGATATTGGAAGTATTCTGTATCTGTATTGTCCCAATACCAGATGAAAGCAGTTAACAAGTTTCACTATGTGGGAATCTAGAGGAGTAACTACTCAGTTTCTTTAACAAATAAATTGCAAACATTTTCTAAAAGGAGGGCAGCTAATGTGAACCAGAGGATGTGGTGGCCTCTTATTTTGTGGTTGGGGACCGCTGACACTCAACGAGGGGTTCTTGCTGCCGAGCTAGGGGGCTGCCTTGTTGAAGTGAGGTCAGAGACAGTGGGGTGAATGGGGAGCAAGAGAGGCGGGCTGATGATTTCAATCATGTGTGTCTGTACAACGGCATTCAGCTCAGAATGAAAGACATGGGCCAACATGGGTGAACCCCAAACACGTGATGCTGAACAAAAGAAGTCAGATACAAAAGATCATGATGCCACTTGTGCCAAGAGTTCAAATTAATATATGTCGATAAAAATCAGAGACGACTGCCTTCAGGAAGTACGGATTCATGGAAGGGGGAATGAGGGAACTTTCTGAAGGTGATGAAACTATCCTACATTCAGACTGGCACGCTGGTTATACAGGTGTGTATATTTGTCAAAAGTCATCAAATTATATACATTTAAGATATGTATTCACAGAACATATATTTTACCTTAATAAAAAAAATGTTTCAGGACTTTCCTTGCTGGGGGCACAGGCTCAATCCCTAGTAGGGGAACTAAGATCCCACATGCCACAAAGCATGTCTTGAAAAAAGAAAAGTACTTTTTTCTTTTTTTTTTTAAAAAAGGTCCTTTTTTTAATTAAGAAGAAAGGAGAGGGTCAGTGGACAGTAACTGTAAGAAACTAAAAACCTGATCTATCCATTCTTTGGGGCTTCCTTGGTGACTTGGTGGTAAAGAATCTGCCTGCAGTGCAGTAGACACAGGGGATGTAGGTTTGATCCTTGGGTCAAGAAGATCCCCTGGAGATGGAAATGGCAACCCACTCCAGTATTCTTTCCTGGAGATTCCCATGGACAGCAAGCGAGGCAGGCTTCAGTCCATAGGGCTGCAGAGTCACGTAAGACTGAAGTGACTTAGCACGCATCCATTCTCTGAACCAGCGCCACTGGTGGCTTGCTTCGGTTGCTAGTGTGGGATGTTGCCAGTGTAACTAGAGGGATCTCAGAAGTTTTCTTGAGCTGGGTAGGGGTGTGGTTACTCCACAGGGCTCTGTGGTGAGCTTCAGTGTCATGGGAGGGATTTAAGTCACTCTAGAGCTTGGCTTCAGGCGTCCTTGGGAAGCCACAAGCAGTGGTGGTGGAGCCCTGGCTGGGTGAGGGGTACCCAGGCCCTGCCCTCTGCAGCCTCCAGCTAGAGTCTAAGATGTGTGCACCAGTCATCAGCCTTTTGGTGGGTCTCATATGTGGTGCTAGTGGTAAAGAGCCTGACTGTCAATGCAGGAGACCTAAGAGATGCTGGCTCAGTCCATGGGTTGGGAAGATCCCCTAGAGGAGGAAATGACAACCCACTTAAGTAGGCTTGCCTGGAAAATCCCATGGACAGAGGAGCCTGGCAGGCTCTAGTTGCAAAAAAGTTGGACATGACTGAAGCAACCTAGAATATTTGTTCAGACTTATTGTCTAAAAGCTGACTTTATGTGAAACAGGGAATGCTGCTTTTACAAATGCTGGCTGAAAAATCACAAACATTGGTGGCACTAATTTAAGAGAAGTGTAAACTCCTTGGCAAGGATGGCACTGGGCAAAGTGGGGATGCAGCGACTGAGGCATCTCTGCAGGATACAAGCCTAGAGAAAGAGTTATCAAAGATTCAGAGCCTAGGAGAATCACAGGGAGTACAGACGAATACCAACTGTGTCCTGAAGGAGGACCTAATAAAATAATGCTTCCCTAGTAAGAGAGAGATGAAGAGAGATCCAGATACGCAGCAAAAAAGGAGACGATGACCGAAGTTACAGGACTGATCCGGTCACTCAAATAGGAGTGGACACATCTCAATTAACTTCTCCAAACAACAGCTTCAGGCCGACTTTCCCTTGCCTTCTCCTACCAGGGTTGTGGACGCTGCCATCAATAAACGAAGCTGAGTCACATCCTTCTGAACTTCAGTCTCCACTGCAGAGAGACAGCATGTAATGGGGACAATGTCATCCCCAGGGAGTGGATGCCTCTGCTCTATGAATCCTCTAGACTCCTTCCATCCTGCCCCTTTTCGAATATTCCTGAATGTATCAGTCACATGAAATCAATGAGAGTGATGTAACTTCTCCCTCCTTATTCCATTGTGTCTCTGACACCAGCCAGGAAATTATGGGTGAACCTTTGGTCTTGAGTGTCCATCAATCATGCTGTCGTGTCCACGGGTGGCCGGGCAGCGGTCTAGGAATTCGTTTTCAGTAGAGAAGTCGCGAGCAGCTATGTTGGGTAATTTTAGGAGCTGAGAGCCTGGAGTTCTGCACTGAAGCCAATCCTGATCTATGTCAGAGGCCACCTCCTTAGAGCTGGGAGCAGCCTCTCAATCTTGTTGTGTATAACAAACAAGACAGCGCACTATAGCTTAGAATACCAGATGTGAACAGTCTTTTTTTTTTAAATCACCTGCAGTCTTTCAGGCTAACATATGCTTCCTTGAACCGAGAGCTTCAGAAATAGCATAAATGTCAGTTGCAGGCATCTCTGGGATTTACTGGAGAAGGAAACGGCAACCCACTCCAGTATTCTTGCCTGGAGAACTCCATGGACAGAGGAGCCTGGTGGGCTACAGTCTGTGGGGTCGCAGAGAGTTGGACACGGCTGAGCGGCTAACACACACACTGGGATTTATGATCCCAGGCCTTTAGAGGGCCAATAAGGTCATCTTGCCGAGACACCCTTAAACATCTAGTGCCTTCTTTGTTCTCTGTTCTTATTTAAGAAACATCAGAATGGCTTAAAAGCTTGGCTAGGGGCTGTTAACTGATGGTGTCACTGTACAGTTTCCTGTAGACCTATACTCAGGTCGTACTTTGTAGATGTGCAAATATTAGCATCTGAACGGTTTTTCCCTCTTGGGTTTTCTTTGTTCATTTGTATTGTTATTGTTGTATGTTTCAGAAGAGGGTGTAAACATGGCTGCTATTATTCTAGGAGTTGAGTAAGGGCAAGGGAATTAAGTTCTCACAATGCAGGATATAAAATTTAACTTTACCTCTTTGTTTTACCTTTTTGTCTTACTTTCCTAAAATATTCCTGAGGCGAGAGTTCTGGTTCAACTTTTCCAGTGAGAATGCCTGTCTTCTGTTGGGGTGGGAAAGTTTTAGGTGCCTAGCTGTGCAATGTTAGGGTGGCATCTAGAGATCGAATTGCTTTTTATACAGACTTGCAACTAATCTTGGTTTTAATCCAGACCCCATTTGAAGTGACAGATACCTCCAATTCTGCAGCCCTTTCTGTCTTGCTTTTTGGCTTTTCTGATGCAGATGCTTTTTGGTGCTGTTGTTGCAGCATGTGGGGTCTAGTTCCCCGACCGGGGATGGAACCCGGGCCCCCTGCATCAGCAGCATGGAGTCTTAACCACTGGACCACCAGGGAAGTACCTGACTGTAGATGCTTAAATGTCAGCTTTCTATGCTTTGTTAAGTCTCCATTGTCCACCCGTTTGCCATTTTCCAAGTAGTATTCTAGCAGCAAATCACCCATCTGAAAAGACTACACATCTCAGCCTCGTTTGTATCTAGTTATGGCCACATTACTAAATTCTGGCCAAAGGGGAAATGGTACGAAAAATATCTGGAATAGCCCCTTAACAGGATTTGATTTGGCTGTAGGGCACATCCTTTTATCCTTCTCTTCTTCCTGAAAGGTAAACATGATAGCTGAAACATCAGTAATTATTCTGAATTCATGAGAGAATCTTCAGCAAGGAAGCCACATACTGAGGATGACAAAGCAGAAATATACGAGCCTTGGTCCCTGGTGGCTGTAGAGTTACCCAAGACTAAAACCAGACTTCTTTGATAACAGTAATTAACAGTAATTAACAGTAATTGACTAACAGTAATTCTGATAAATTCTATCATGTACCACTTTCCTTCAAAAGAGGGGGAAAGACTATGATACACTGATAATTGTGTACATGGCATTACTGAACATTATGCGGACAGGATAGAACGTCCTTTTTGACTAGGAGGAATAAAAATAGACTTCTCTCTCCTTAACAAATTACCTATCTAGTGGCTGGAAGAATTTCCAATAGACTGACTTTTACCTCCTTTCCTTTGAGTCTTTGTTTCTGCTCCAGTAATTCACATATTAATACTTACGGGGTCATCCACTGTAGGAAAAAGTCACATTGCAATATATCTTCTGGTTCTGCAATTTCACAAGATGGGATCCCAGGTGAGCTGGCGCAGAGGGCAGTAGCAATATTCCTGAAAGTCATTTCTATACCTGGAAGGCTAGTAATACTTACCTCTACACAGAAGTACTGCATCACACATGATCACATTCCATGAAACTCAAACCAATGTGTGTGCAGTTCCACTTCCCATGAACTGGATCCCAAAATGCTTATGGCCTTTCCAACGTGACATGACTAAGGGGAAGTCTATCAGAGGGAACGTCAGAATGGAAAGAAATAGTGATCCTAGCTGACTGTGATTGAAATATCTTTGGCAAATTCTACTCAAATATATGACCACGTGAGATCATTTCTAGGCCCTTCATGGGCTTGGAAGCAGTCTGTGTGAGTGAGGGACCCTCAAGCTTAAAGCTCCATTAGCTTCATCATATACTTGTGTCCTGATTGGACAGGTGGAATAATATTCACCAAACAGGAACACTTAGTTTACTTATGTTGTTGCAATCCCAGTACCAGGAGAAACAATAGTCACTATGCCCAAAATGTTCGGTTGAATGAGACGCAAGAACATCCTTTTATTCACAATCCAAGCACTTCTCTGTGATCTTAAACACTGCCTTCTGCATAAATTCCTTCCAAACTTCACTTCTGTTTCTCCCTCTTTTTGTGGTGCAGGAATTTCACACTGTGAGGTCTCATCCTCTTTGTTGGATCTATTTCCAAATATCTTGCTGACCGAGACCCATTCTTAGCAAATGAGTCATGTTCACCTAAATCTGCTAATTCAGTACAATTTACTTCTAACTTATTAGTACACAAAGTAGTTTTCAAACACACATATCCATGTGATACTTTGATCCTTCATATAATCCTAACGAGATATATCATGCACACTGTTACACTGTACTGAGAAAACTTTCATGTTTTGTACACATTAATTTTATACATTTCTTCAGAATATATTTTTCTTTTGAACAAAACTACACTTTGTTATGGGGGCTTCCCAGGTGACGCTAGCGGTAAAGAACTGCCTGGCAATGCAGGAGACTAAGAGACGTGGGTTCGATCTTTGGGCCGGGAAGATCCCCCGGAGAAAGGCATGGCAGCCCACTCCAGTGTTCTTGCCTGGAGAATCCCACGGACAGAGGAGCCTGGCGGGCTAGGGCCCATGGGGTCACACAGAGGCAGACACAACTTGGCGAATGCAGAACACCACTTCATTGTAAGTGAAAGAAAAGGGCAGCGTAGCGGTGGGGGGGGGACGGTTTGTCTGGAATGAGCAGCAGAGGCTAACAGCAGAATCCATTGCTACAGGACTTTTACCGTGACAGTTTCCCGGGACTGTTCTGTCAGCTCTTAGACTTTTTAGCTTCCACTGGCTTGCTGTCTTATCAGAGTCATAGGCTGCTTAAGCAGATACTCTGGAGAGCAGTGTAATTTCCGTGCACACATGGGTTTCAATTCTACCAAAACTTTAGTAATAACTGCTGTTTCAGACACCACATCAATCAAAGTTAACTAACAAACACTTGCTGAGATTCTAAATTCATGTAAAAATATACAATAATGGAATGGAAAAATAATACAATAATGGAAATATAGGCACTCTGATGTCATAAAGGGACGTAGAATTTGGGAATCTGAAACCAGATTGTTGGTTACAATTTGTGGAGTTTATTTCACAGCATTAGTATCTGAAGATCAAATTATCTTGGATTAGCAGCTATGGTGGATCAACCTATTGTGCAATGCAGAAACTTGGGTAGAATTTGATCTTGCGTAAAATTCATGTATCCATCAGCTGAGAGAGGACAAACAGGCTGGTCATGGATTGGCAATTTTGGCCTTTTTACTCCTTTCATTTAGCCTAGTTTGTTTTCTTCATCTTCACCTTCATTGTGTATTCCCTGGGCTAAAAATGGCATATTTATGTGTGCTTAATTGTATATACTGCAGACTTAATTTTTAAAATAAAACTATTTAGATGAGACAGTAGCAGTGTAAACATTTCACAGCTGCAAAATGTTTCCTTACTACCCCTCTTTTTGTCACTCTCTCCTTCATATAGATTTCATTTTCAATTTCTTTTAATAGTTTCTCTAGTGTTCTAAAATTATATGGTATAGAGTCTGTTAATGATAAGTATAAACCTTGGACATTTCTGTGTAATAACTTTGACTTTAGACCTTTTATTCCCATTTCAAATATTAATTTTGGTTCACTTCTATTCAGTAGTATACACTGTTCTACAATTAACTTTGCTCTGTGTTGAACTCTGGTATTCAATGTTATGGTCAAATCTGGGTTTTGAAGCTTTCAAAGCAACATGATAGACACATTATTACATGTCCTTATGACTGCAGATCACTGCATAGTCAAGTGTTCCTGGAGAAAGACAGTGACCTCTTGGCAACAACACTTGGGTAAAATTATAAACTAATTTTAAACAAGAAAAAGAAAATCAAACACACAAGAACATCAATTGCTGCCCCCTTTTTTTTTTAAATACAGGCCAAGCAGACAGAACTTTTATTAAACAGTGGATAGTAGAAGTGGGCTGACCTCGAGGGAGAGGCCAATTGCTGCCATTTGATATGAATTAGACAATGCATAAAATGTGTTTTTCTGAAATGATAAGTGACATTCTAGATTTTTAAAAACTGGCCAGCTAGCATATCTGCCTGAAAAAAATTAAAATATTGAATGAAATCTCTCTTCTCTCATAAGTGTGCTTGAATGAACTTTTCTCCTAAGCCGTATTAGTTTATAACAAAGGAAGCTAGGTTCAGTGAAGTCAAATAGCTTACAATAATAACAATAATTAAATATGTGTTAGCTGACATAAAATGCATTAGAGCAAATAGAGAGGTGAAAAGCACCTTTTGAAGAACATTTTAATCTGATTCATACTTATTACCTTAAAAAAAACATGTAATTTCAAAGAATGATCTCTAGAAAGGAAATGAACATTTTCAATTCTAATGTTATCATAAATATACATTAACAATTTTTAATTTTTCAAGGCCAACACACAGGAAGCCTTTCTGA
Organism: Hydropotes inermis; assembly: GCA_020226075.1. Classification (NCBI taxonomy): domain Eukaryota; kingdom Metazoa; phylum Chordata; class Mammalia; order Artiodactyla; family Cervidae; genus Hydropotes; species Hydropotes inermis. The sequence continues at coordinate 2,906,017 of CM035290.1, forward strand.
AAAATGTATCTAGTTTTGTTACGTGTTTACCATACAGGTCTCTTTTTAGAAATGCTTATTATTATAGCCTATAATGAGAGATTACTCAGAACAAACCATCTGCTTTGCTGATATGTAGTTCCCTAGAGCTGCTGCTCTTTGGTAACTGTTATGGACTGAACTGCACTTCCCACATTCATGGGTTGAAGTTCTGACTCCCAGTGCGACTGTCTTTGAATATAGGGCCTTTAAGGCATTAAGGTTAAATGAGGTCATAAGGATGGACTCCTAATCTAATAGGATCCGTGTCCTTAGAAGAGGCAAAGACACCAGATATCTCTCTCTTTCTCTTCGCTGCTCCCCACTCATCCTCCCCAGCATAGAGGAAGGTCATTTGAGGACAAAATGAGAAAATGGTTGTCTGCATCCACAGGAAGAAAGTCCTCACCCAACACCAGTCCTAACAGCAACTTGATCTTGGACTCCCAGCCTCCAGAGAGTGAGTAAATAAACTGTTGTTCAAGCTCCCTAGGCTCTGCTATTTTGCTATGGCAGCCTGGGCAGACTCAGATAGTAGATAAAGGCACAGTTAAAAGGTCTGTACATTAAATAAAATCCCGAGTCTGCGGGTTGGCAAGGTCCGATGGGACGCACAGTGTAGAGACAGCGCCAGATTCACCTTAGGGAGCATCGACATACCGGTGTGAACAGAGGAGATGCTTCCAGTTAAAGCCTTACAGCATAAGTCATATGATGCTGGTGACGCATCTGCTTCACTCAGCTGGTCACTAAACTACAGATTCTAACAATATTTAAAGAATTGCATAAGAGATTGAGAATTTGCCATTTCTATTATTGTTTTCTACTGTAGAAATTTTATTATTTTCTCTCAAAGCCATTCAGATGTCTGGACTTAGTAAATGGAGCAATTCAAAGAAAAGGCCTGATATTCTTTTTTTTTTTTTTTAATTTGCTTATTTGGCTGTGTTGGGTCTCAGCTGCAGCACACAGGATCTTTGTTGCATCATGCACGATCTTTCATTGCAGCTCTTGGGCTTAGTTGTTTCCTATTTTGTTTATTTACTTACTTATTTGTTTTGGCTATGCCACACAGCTTGTGGGATCTCAGTGCCCTGATCAGGGATGAAACCCTGGCCCTCGGCACAAAAATCTTGGGAGTCCTAACCACTGGACTTACTAGAGAATTCCCCTGATGTATTACATTTAAAAATCAGAAATAAGGAAAATGACACTCAAAAAGAAGAGAGCAAAAGGGAGAGTGCGGAGGAGAGGAAACTACAGAATGTGTTGGTAGGTTGTGCTAGGTCTGTTTTTCTCACCACCACGATCAACTCATAGTGAAAAGCATGGTTACTAGTAAATTTGTGCTTTAAAAATGAAAATATTTTATTGAAGCAGGTAGGCAGAATGATTAAAGAATGGGATCCTAGGGGAGTATCTTTACCCCAAAATGGGTCATACCCATAACTGAGTCTAATCTCCTCCTTTTACAGGTGAGAACCTGAATGACCTAAGGAACACTGGTCAAGTGTCAAGGACTGAGATGAGATCCCTGTCTCTGGTTACATAAACACAGGCTACACAATTCAGACACACATTTTAAAAATGCGAACTCAATTATAATGTTACCATAACCACTAAAATTTAAATGTTCTCAGCCATTAATTAAGCTAAACTGGGAATTATCCCTAGAGTTGAGCAGACTCCCCTAAAACCTTTTAACTTGGAAATCATCATGCTATGGGGGGGAACTATCAATATAATACTCAGGAAGCCTTTGTGGTTCTTACAGGCACCTCTTTCTCAATAGACCACTTGATTGAGGTATGAATGACATATCAAGAGCTATACATATTTAATGTATGCACCTTGATGATCTTGGATTTAAGTATGTATCAGTGAAACCACCACCACAATCTATGCCATAAACATATCTATCACCTCCAAAAGCATCCTCCTGCCTTCATTATTATTATTTTTTGTGATAAGGACACTTAATATAACATCAACTCTTAACCAATTCTTAAAATGTTTTTTGGCTGCGAGGGGTCTTTGTTTGGGGCACAGGCTCGCTAGTTGTGATGCGTCAGCTTAGTTGCCCTGGCATGCGGGCTCTTAGGTCCCAGGCCAGGGATCAAACCCGTGTCCCCTGCATTGGAAGGCAGATTCTTAATCACTGGAACACCAGGGAAATCAGTGCTTAATTGTCAACACAGGCACTCCACTGTCCAGCAGAGCTCCAGGAAGCTCCAGAGCTTCACCTTGCATGACTGAAACGCTGCACCCTTTGACCACTGCTGCAGGCACGGAACCTTCTAGCTTGGCTCAGTTCCCATTTAACCAAGTACCAGGAGCTTATTGGTTTCATGTTAACAAACAAAATATTCCAAGTGTTAACTAGTAAAAAGACTTAACTTGGCTTTTCTGTCTTTTTTGCTCAGCCAGAAGTTTCACCAGTGTCTCTTCTCTCTTTATGTTGGTCTTTGTAGCAAAACAGAACAGGGAGCACTTGCTGCAGAAGACCTTAGAGAACACTATAACTGCATTTTTCTTAATTGGTTTTATTGGCTATTTCTCATTTGCTTCCCGTTTCATGTTCCATGATACCTCTAATTCCTAGATGTTTATTTATTAATTTTTAGACCACACATTTTAAAAGTCACTAATGGCTCTTCATGATCACATCCTTTATAAGTCTTCTTAAGTATTTTAAGCGTCCTATGACCATCCATGCAATCCAGTCCTGCTAGCAACTCAAAACAAGTAGCAACAGGACTTTCCTGGTGGTCCAGAGGTTAGGAATCTGCGCTTCCACCACAGGGGATGCAGGTTTGATCCCTAGCCAGGGAACTAAGATCCCACAGGCTTCACGCTGAGGCCAAAAATAAATAAACAAGTGACATCAAAATGACTGAGAAGTCTGAGAGGTGAATCCTTAGTAAAGGTGATTATTAATGTGATGCGTGCATGGCCAAGTGGTACACATTGCTTGAGAGAAGACCTTGAAGAGATGTCCTCTCTTGAAGGACCTAGTACTGCATCGGGTCCAAGCTCTAAATGTTGTATCAACAAGGGTAGGGGAGCCATAAGAGTGGTCTCCATTTTCCCGAACCCCGACCTCAGGGGGGAAACGCTCTCACAGCACAAGCCGGGCCTCACAGTGCTGGGTAGCCCCCCAGTCCTCGGGGGCCAGGCAGCAAAGACGCCTTTCCTCTGAGAGGCTCACTGTCCTCACATCCAGGAGCGGTCATGGTGAGCAAGGCAGCTCATCTCCCTGCCAAGGGGGAGGGAAGTCAAGGGAGCCTCAAGTAACTTAGTACCAGGACATTCCAGGCTCTAAAATAGCTGCCTTTAACTCACGGGTCATTTGAAGAAATCTATACAGAGCTTGAAAACAAGTTGTCCTAGAACCTTACCCAACAGAAGCAAGGTCCTGCCAGACATTTCTGCTCATTCCCTTTGTTTTTGTTTTCTAGAGTTTCTTCCTCGGTTTAACATTTTTCCTGCCTGCCCACTCACTCTCTGGACGGTTTAATTCTCCTCTGGGTATAAGGCAGTATCATAGCAGATACACGGATATGCAGTTTCCTCAGCGCCTCCTCTTTCCTTCCAGCCACGGCTAGGCTCCAGTATGGTGGCATCTGACACACGTCCATCCACTGGCCCCTCACCTTCTCGCTGTCCCTATCCGCTGAATGACTTCACCATCCACCTGGCCATTCCCCCTAGAGACCTCAGTCATCCCGCCTCCTTTGCTCATTTCTCTTCCCCCCAAAAGGATGCCTTTCAAACAGGCATCAAGTCTGGCCACTTCTGTCTGCAGAATGTTTTTAGAGTCCAGGGACTTTGCAGGAAGTTTTCAGCTTTCTCAGCCCAAAGTGTCTCTGTTTCCATTTATCCTCCACATTATCATCAATTATTCTTCCAGAACAAAACCCTGATTTTATTTCTCTCCTGTGTAGTAACATCTGATGGTCACCCACTGTCTCCTCAACAGTGTAGGACTTCTTGGGAGGTCCAGTGAGTGAGACTCCATGCTCTCAGGATCAGGGGGCCGGGTTTCATCCCTGGTCAGGGAACTAGATCCCACAGGCCGTAACTAAGACCCAGTGCAGCCAAATCATAAAAAAAAATAGATAAATGTTTTAAAAAAAGTGTATACAACTCTGCTATGTCCCTTCACCCTCAATCAAAACTCATCTTTCTGCCAACCGTTCTCTTGGTTCACTGTTATTGTTGTCCAGTTGCTCAGTCGTGTCCGGCTCCTTGAGACCCCACGGATTGCAGCACGCCAGGCTTCCTTGTCCATCACCAACTCCCGGAACTTGCTCAAACTCACGTCCACCGAGTCAGTGATGCCATCCAGCCACCTCATCCTCTGTCGCCCTCTTCTCCTTCTGCCCTCAAACTTTCCCAGCATCAGAGTCTTTTCCAGTGAGTTGACTCTTCGCATCAGGTGGCCAAAGGATTGGAGCTTTGGCTTCCTCACCAGTCCTTTCAATGAATATTCAGGATTGATTTCTTTTAGTATTGACTGGTTTGATCTCCTTGCTGTCCAAGGGACTCTCAGGAGTCTTCTCCAGCACCACAGTTTGAAAGCATCAATTCTCTGGTTACTCAGCCTCACAGCCAGCTTTCCCAACATCTTAGCCCAGAAGTGGTTTCTTAATGTGCTATCTAATTTTTCACTCTATTTCTTTTTCTGGGTTCTCAACATATTTTTTTTCTTCTCATTTAGGTCATGCTTTGCAAATCTATGCTGAGGGTTTTATTTTATTATCTTATTATAATTATAAGAATATCAACCTTATCCAAGTCTGCTGTCTTGCCAGAAAGGGTTCTAAATCTGAAGTCCAGAATACTATCCAGTCTAAGTAAGTAAGTGTTAGTCGCTCAGTCGTGCCCGACTCTGCGACCCCATGGACTGCAGCCCACCAGGCTTCTCTGTCCATGAGATTTTTCCAGGCAAGGACACTGGAGTGGGGTGCCATTTCCTTCTCCAAGTCTAGTCTTAGTCTTGTACAATTTGGCTAGCGTTTCAGTCATTGACAATGTTGCTTTCCCAGGGTAAAGGAAATACTTGATCTACTCTTCCCAACAAAGCACTCATTTGTCATGAATTTCCTGTTCTAAAAGATATGGAATCAGGTGTCATGGAGGCTCATTTCCTGAGAGAGAGAGAGAGAGAAGTATCCTTGGACTTTAAAATCAGTCCTTTAATGAGTACGCTTTCTACCCACCCATCCCTAAAACAAAGGTCAAAATTAACACCTTCATACTAAATTCTGGGTATTGTATTATTTTTGCAGATATAGCACCTAGTAAAGGAAGGGAAGTAGTCTACATTTTTAAAAATTATTTCTGGGAAAAAGAATTACAGGCTCCTTAGTGGCAGCACATAGACAGTTGTATGAACATTATGAGTATAAATGACAGTGAGAACTACTGAGCTGACCTGATTCAAGAAGGCACATGTCCAACTCCATTAGCTTCCAGAAGCCATTCTTCCTGCCTCTCAACTGCCTCCTTCTCTGGGAAGGAGAATCACATTGACACACACAGTATCTCAGGTATTTATCATAGCTGAGTGGTTGATTGCTAGCCTTACTCCATTAACCTACTAGATTCAAGAAGAAAAACAACCAACAAACACTTATTGACAAGGAAAGGTTGTATCACCACTGCACCATGTCAGAAACACAGTGGGAAGGCAAAAGAAGTCTAAAGACTGGAGGGGAAGATATATATTCAACAACTTATCACAATTTATTAAGTAAATTAAGAATACAGTAAGAAATACAGGCTGCCAACAATAGAAACCCAACACATGAATGCATGCATGTGCATACACACAAAAAAAGCTCGAAATGAATCTACTTTTCTCTGCCTCAAATGACAGCTTTGTTAATTCACAGGTCATATAAATAGCAGCTTCTATATAGAATTTCTACGTATCCCTTTTCTGTTGTTGTTTATAGCTGTCTGATAAAAGCAAGCAAACATGAGTGCTACTGATGTCAACAGGCAGGGTTGATGCACTAAACTTATTCAAAGTGAGTAACTGTCATGGGTTCTGGTGTCAATTGACAAGCTATAGATGAATTTAAGAATTTGGATAAGCAATAGAGCACAGTTGCTGAAAATAGGCCCCTGGAGCCAGACTGGCTTCTGTTCTATACTTACCTATACTTATCTAAAAGATCCACTACTTACTAGCAGTGAAATCTCATACAATGCATCTGTATAGTGAAGATAAACAATCTCGTTAACAACCTCTTCCGGTGGTTGTTATGAGAATTAAATGAGTTAATGCTTGTAAAGCACTTAGCTCCTGTTACAGAGGAAATGCTCTACAAATGTCACCTATTGTTTTTACTCAAACGAGGCCAGTTTTTTAGCCAGTTGAACACAGTTATACTGATCTCATGGACTCAAAGGAGATTATTGCAGAAGTGTATCTCGCTAAGTTTACTAAGCATAGACAAGAGGGTCCAGGAACTTAATTCCATATTAGTTGTTTCTAGGGCTGAGTTTTGGTCACACTGAGAATATTTTCTGATCTAGAATGTGACATTACTCTAGTATTCTAACATACCCTAGTGTGTTAATATATATAGTAGTTACAGCAGCAGTAGATAGTCTTCATGTATATTAGCTTTCTTTAGACTAGAAATGTATTTTTCAAAAAAATACATTTTGGGGACTTCCCTGGTGGTCCAGGGGTTGAGACTTCCCCTTCCAGTGAAGGGGGTGCGGGTTCAATCCCTGGTTGGGGAGCTAACATCCGGTATAAAACAGAAGCAATACTGTAGCAATTCAATGAAGACTTTTAAAATGGTTCATACCACAAAATATTTTTAAAAATATATTTGTCTTATTATATGAATATATTCTGTCTGATTTAACCTAATTGTGACAAATTAATGAAAGAGGTGATAGGGTCTGCAATGCTGATGGAAGGTTTTACTATGTGGAACACCTTAGATTATAAATCTCTACCGTGCTATTAATAGTTATATCATCAACAACAGTTTTTCAGACTTTGCGCTTCACTCTGGAGCATCTTGAATTTCTTCATTGGGTAATCTAAACCTGAGTTATGATGTGCACACCAACTGCACACCTCATGTTACTTGAGTTCAGCCTCAAAATTGTAAACGAAACCAGAAAATATGCTCTCTCTCAACGCTGTTACTATTAAAGAAACAGTCAAATGAACAAAGTAGTGTGAGCATATATCACCATATATCTTTTAATTAACTTTGTTTTGCCCTTTAAAAGAAAACCCCACAAAACCTCATTTTAAATTCTTAATTCTAATTCTGCTCTACTCAAATAGACTATAAAGAGAATACATACCTAGTGCTTACTGCATTCCAGGCGCTGCTCCAGTCGTTAGTAAGTTCTGATTCTAATGAGAAAGCCATATACAGTAGTTTCAGCTTTTCTATTACTCAGGAACCTCAAGGAGGAGAAAGTGGGGGCAAACCGAAGAGTGAAGTTGGTAGTCTACAGACCGGGGTTCTCTGCAGGCCCTTTATATCGGCACCAATTTCATGAACTAAAACCTTGTATACATTTGTATCACTATTCTAGAGACAGGGCGGCTTATTCCTGTTTGAAAGAGCTGGTTTTTCGGGGGGACTGTGTTGCCCTCGACCCCCTGGCTGGTTCAGCGATAAAGAACCCCCCTGCGAAGCAGGGCGCGGCGGGGCTGAGCGGGGGGCGCGGGGAGGGCTGCGCTTCAACCCCCGGGTCGGGAAGACCCCCTGGAGAAGGAAATGGCAGCCCACCCCAGCATTCCTGCCTGGGAAGTCTCATGCACAGAGGAGCCTGGCGGGCTCCAGGCGACCGGGTCGCAAAGAATCGGACAGGACTTATCGACTGTAAACAACGCATGTCCACTTGGCCTGCTCTGATGCCTGTCAGCCGTCCCCACTCTGCCCCCGTGGGGCCGAAGCAACGACGGGCAGGGGCTGGCGCCGTCGGAGCGCAGATGGGCGGCCCGGCCCGCCGCG
>CM035290.1:2914434-3055830 GCA_020226075.1 Hydropotes inermis
GGGAGCGAGCGAGCAGCTGAGCGGCCGCCGGGAGGGAGCGAGCAGCTGAGCGGCCGCCGGCTGCGGGCACCATGAGACCCGGAGAGGAGCGGCCGGCGGAAGGCGGTGCCCGCGCCGGCGCCCCCGAGCTGGAACCGCTGAAGCTGCGCGCCGCGGAGTGCATCGACGCGGCGGCCGAGCGCCTGGGCGCCCTGAGCCGCGCCATCTGGAGCGAGCCCGAGCTGGCCTACGAAGAGCATCGCGCCCACGGCGTGCTGACGCGCTTCTTCCGGAGCGAGAGCCCGGCCGGCTCGTGGGCCGTGCAGCCGCACTACCAGCTGGCCACGGCCTTCCGCGCCGAGTGGCGGTCGCCGGGCGGCTGGGCGGCGCCGCGCCCGCTGCACCTGGGCTTCCTCTGCGAATACGACGCGCTGCCGGGCCTCGGGCACGCCTGCGGCCACAACCTGATCGCCGAGGTCGGCGCGGCGGCCGCCCTGGGCGTCAAGGGGGCCCTGGAGAGCCTCGCCGGGCTGCCCCTGCCGGTGAAGGTGAGGCGGGCCCCGGGAGTGGGCTGCCTTTGCCTGCCCAGCCCGACCGAGCGGAGAAGGGCGGCGGCGGGCGCTGCCCGTGCGCACCGGCCCCTTCCCACCCCGGGCAGCCGTCAGACCGCGCCCCGCGTCCTGGCCTTTGCTGGAGTGGGCAGAGCCCCCGCACCGAAGTCGGTAGTGCATGCGTTGCCGACCTAGCGACATGTTACCGAGTTTTGCTTTTTCTCTGCTGTGTAGTTGTAAACAATTGAGTCGACGTTCTCCCTTGGGGAAGAACCTGAGAACCAAGCCTGGTTTTCGTGATGGCTTGTTTTTGGTAACGGGCAATCGCAATTGTCTGACAAGGTTGTGCAGTCTCTAGAGGGAAGTAGTTATTGTAGGGAAACCTGCAGACCCTCTTTCTTAGACTCCAAAAAATTTTTCTGTTTGTGGCAGTTCTAGAAGCTGTTTTGATTAGAATCATTGCAGTTTGGATAGGAAGTGTTCACCCGTTAGAACTACAAAACCTCTAGAAGCATACAGAAAATGGGAGGAGAGTGACTATTACGAACACAGATGAGTTGATCCTTAAGTCTTATGGTTTATTTCGCGATTTAAAGAAATTAACTCGAAATTAAACAGGGAAATGTTGTTTATGTTAGCCATAAGGCAAGTTTAATCTTGTGTTACTCTGTTTTTCCAGATGGTGTATTCTTCATTTTGTGAGCTAAGATTCAGCCAACACCATTCCGGTTAAGGGGAAGACTAGTGTTATATTTCATATTCTTTTAGCCTATTTTTTCCCCAGCGTCAGTAACCTCTCTGTTTTATTCTAACAGTTCCATCTTTTGTGGCTTTTTCTGTTTAGCTGCCTTCTCTTTTCTGCCTCTGACTGGGCCTTTGTTTTTCATCTGGCTAGGATTTTGTTTTGTTTGGGGGAGGAGGTGTCCTTTGCTTTTGCGTGAAACACAAGAGGTTTAACTTTAAACCAGGTTTATGAAAGGTTCAGAGAAGTCAGCCAGATTTAACCTGAAAAGTCATCAGATTTCTTGAGTCAAAGGTTAAAAAGCAGCTCAATATAAGAGTTTGAATGCCTGGAAATATACACACTTCTGATTTTGAACCGTAATACTCAGAAGGTTATCTATCTTACCTGAAAACGGAGTTTATGTTGATTCTCTTTGCAAGCCAAGACTTTTTCCAGCTTTTTTCATTGTGTTCTTACACATGACCTTGAAAGTGTATTAGTTGTTTATAGATAATTTTTCTTTACTTTTAAAAATTGTTTGAAGAAGTTAAAGTTTAAATATCGAAGTAAAATGTTTATTCTGTAAAGTTCTCTTTTGTTTGATTAGGTGTTTGGTGACCAATAAATCTGCCTGGTTGAGCTGGTGGAATCGAATTAGTAAGTTTGTGTAACAGTTGGCCGTCTCTAACCGTGGTATTAAGATTTATTTAATACTTTTCATAAAGGATTAATGTGTTAAGACCTTTTAAAGAGGTAGTTTAGTAAAGAAACTAAACTTCAGGCCTGAAGGTCAAAATATCTCATCCCAGCTCTGCCTTACCACTTGCTCTGTGACCTGGGGCAAGACACTTCACTCCCTGCCTCCAAACCACCTTTCTTAAAATGATGACAGGGTCTCTTACCTACCTCACAGGGTTGTTGTGAGGATAACTAGTAAGTAACTAGAAAGTTCCTTACCAGTAAAGTGATTATGAATCATTATATACACATACATTAAATAAAAGCTTTAAGAAATCAGTCCTAAATAATTTTGAGGGACTTAGTGTATAGTACTTATCTTTTTTCATCTTTGACATTAGTTATATAAAATTGTGTTAGAAGATTGGGAAAAATTTCCTGTAGAGGTTTTAGTACATACTTTGCAATAAATTGGTATAATAATGTCAACTGCAATTTTGTGATTAATTTAGCACCATAGATTTACGCCCACTGCATTATTTAAGAGTCAGAGAACAAAATCTCTCTTCATAGTTTGATATAGATTGTGAATATATATGCAAGGAAATCTGACTGACATTTCCTACTAGGAATTTTTGTCCCTCTGACACAGGTATTTCTTTCTAGGTGATTGTCCTGGGAACCCCTGCAGAAGAAGATGGTGGTGGAAAAATTGATTTAATTGAAGCCGGGGCTTTCAAAAATCTTGATGTTGTTTTTATGGCCCATCCATCTCAAGAGAATGCCGCTTATCTACCTGACGTTGCTGAACATGAGTGAGTAATCAAGTTGAAAGAGACTTCTTAGTATTCATTTATTTTTGTACCAGGGTGCATCATTGAAGTGGTTTAAATTTTTACATCAGACGTTTCAACCGTAATAGTTAATGGTCAGTTAGTAATCTGGCTCCAAGGAGCCACTGCTCAGGCGCTTCAGCAAAACCCTCCATTCTCTGCAGTAGCTGGAGAGGAATAGAGGGACCAGCCCGGCCGTGCCAGTGATAGATCAGTTACCCGCCCTCTCTCTGCATCCCTTGTTTTCAGAGGCTGAGTATTTTAACTGTCCTGGTGTCTTTGGCCTTATCACTAGGAATTGGTGTTGTGACGGGAGGAGGAGTCTTCCATCTTTGGTTTCAGGGATGATGTATAGAAGCACACCTCTGAAAACCTTAGAGATTGGAAATCTCTGCCAATGTCTCTGGCTAGAAGGGGCCAGAGGCTGCAGGCAGGTGTCCCCGTCCATTAGCCTTCTAGGATTTAGGGTTAGGTAGGTTTATTGGCCTTGATCCTGAAGTCAGCTCTTTTGGCCTCAGGCCTTTTCTTAGTATCTCACTTCTTAGATTTTCATTGGCCATCTTTTAAGGTGGAAAAAAGAACAAGAACAAAAATTAAATTAAAAAAAATTACTCATCTATTTATGCTAAAAATCTGTAACAATAAATAAAGCACTGTGTCCCTATTACTCACCTTCCCCACATCCAGTCCTTTTCTGGAGATATATATTCTTCCAAAACATTTAGGGTGTATTTATAGCCATAAAATAGGTACTTGTATAAAGTAAATTTTAAAGGAGGATTCCCCAAAAAATATTCTTCTAAATATATTGTTGATCTTGCTCTTGCTTTTTAAATTAAACAGTATGTCTTGAATACCATTCCATATCACTTTTTGAATGTTTTTAAGCCTAAAATACTAATACAAAACAAGCATTAACATTTCTTTTCCTGTAGTTTATTGTGCTTTAATTGTATATAGATTTGAATCCTAGAAAAAATAGTGCTAGAATCCTTTTCATAAAAGACATCCTTTTCCATTTTATAATATTTATCACCAGTTTTGTTAAAACTGGGTGAGGGTGATAAGATATATATTGAAGAAATAAAGAGTATCCTACAATTTTTTAAATGTATTTTACTTGAATGCTTTTACTTGTTTTTGTTTTGCTAATTGAATGTTTGGAATCAGCAAAGAAATGTCATGAGCCTCCTGAATCTACTCATTAAAAAAAAAACTAATTGACTTTTTATTAATTTACACGTGGGTATTATTATTCAGTCTTAAAAAGTATTATCTAAGCAAGTCATCTTTGTAAATAACTATTTAATATTCAATCCTTTCTCTAAACCTTCAGTTCAGTTCAGTTCAGTCTCTCAGTCCTGTCAAACTCTTTGCAACCCCATGGACTGCAGCACGCCAGGCCTCCCTGTCCATCACCAACTCCCAGAGTTTACTCAAACTTATGTCCATTGAGTCAGTGATGCCATCCAGCCATCTCAGCCTCTGTTGTCCCCTTCTCCTCATGCCTTCAATCTTTCCCAGCATCAGGGTCTTTTCAAATGAGTCAGTTCTTCGCATCAGGTGGCCAAAATATTGGAGTTTCAGCTTCAGCATCAGTCCTAATGAATATTCAGGACTGATTTCCTTTAGGATGAACTGGTTGGATATCCTTGCTGTCCAAGGGACTCTTGAAGAGTCTTCTCCAACACCACAGTTCAAAAGCATCAATTCTTCGGCACTCAGCTTTCTTTATAGTCCAAATCTCATATCCATTCATGACCACTGGAAAAACCATAGCCTTGACTAGATGGACCTTTGTTGGTAAAGTTAATGTTTCTGCTTTTTAATACGCTATCTAGGTTGGTCATAACTTTCCATCCAAGGAGTAAGCGTCTTTTAATTTGATGGCTGAAATCACCATCTGCAGTGATTTTGGAGCCCAGAAAAATAAAGTCAGCCACTATTTCCACTGTTTCTTCATCTATTTGCCATGAAGTGATGGGACCGGATGCCATGATCTTAGTTTTCTGAATGTTGAGTTTTAAGCCAACTTTTTCACTCTCCTCTTTCACTTTCATCAAGAGGCTCTTTAGTTCTTCACTTTCTGCCATAAGGGTGGTGTCATCTGCATATCTGAGGTTATTGATATTTCTCCCGGCAATCTTGATTCCAGCTTGTGCTTCTTCCAGCCCAGCGTTTCTCATGATGTACTCTGCATATAATTAAATAAGCAGGGTGACAGTATACAGCCTTGACATACTCCTTTTCCTATTTGGAACCAGTCTGTTGTTCCATGTCCAGTTCTAACTGTTGCTTTCTGACCTGCATACAGGTTTCTCAAGAGGTAGGTCAGGAGGTCTGGTATTCCCATCTCTTTAAGAATTTTCCAGACAAAGGCTTTGGCATAGTCAGTAAAGCAGAAGTAGATATTTTTCTGAAACTCTCTTGCTTTTTTGATGATCCAGTGGCTGTTGGCAATTTGATCTCTGGTTCCTCTGCCTTTTCTTTTCTTTTTTTTTTATTTGTAGTATTGTTTGCCTCATTCTTAATGTTGGTTTTTTTTTTCCACTTATTTTTATTCATTGGAGGCTAATTATTTTACAATATTGTAGTGATTTTTGCTATACATTGCCATGAATCAGCCATGGATTTACATGTATTCCCCATCCCGATCCCCCCTCCCCTCTGCCTTTTCTGAAACCAGCTTGAACATCTGGAAGTTCTCGGTTCACGTAATGTTGAAGCCTGGCTTGGAGAATTTTGAGCATTACTTTGCTAGCATGTGAGATGAGTGCAATTGTGTGGTAGTTTGAGCATTCTTTGGCATTGCCTTTCTTTGGGATTGGAATGAAAACTGACCTTTTCCAGTCCTGTGGCCACTGCTGAGTTTTCCAAATTTGCTGGCATATTGAGTGCAGCGCTTTCACAGCATCATCCTTTAGGATTTGGAATAGCTCAACTGGAATTCCGTCACCTCCACTAGTTTTGTTCGTAGTGATGCTTCCTAAGGCCCACTTGACTTCGCATTCGAGGATATCTGGCTCTAGGTTGGTGATCACACCATTGTGATTATCTGGGTCGTGAAGGTCTTTTTTGTACAGTTCTTCTGTGTATTCTTGCCACCTCTTCTTAATATCTTCTGCTCTGTTAGGTGCATACCATTTCTGTCCTTTATTGTGCCCACCTTTGCATGATATCTTCCCTTGGTATCTCTAATTTTCTTGAAGAGATCTCTAGTCTTCCCATTCTGTTGTTTTCCTCTATTTCTTTGTATTGATCGCTGAGAAAGGCTTTCTTATCTCTTGTTACTGTTCTTTGGAACTCTGCATTCAGATGGGAATATCTTTCCTTTTCTCCTCTGCTTTTTGCTTCTCTTCTATTCACAGCTATTTGTAAGGCCTCCTCAGACTACTGTTTTGCCTTTTTGCATTTCTTTTCCTTGGGGATGGTCTTGATCCCTGCCTTCTATACAGTGTCACAAACCTCCATCCATAGTTCTTCAGGCGTTCTCTGTATCAGATCCAATCCCTTGAAATTTGTTTTTATTGTATCTGAGTAGTTAGACTAGGGCGAGAACTATTTGAAAATGGGAAAACAATGTATAAAATTTTAAGGCATTAGTGATACGGGTATTCTGGAACATTCATTAATAAAGTATTGGTCAGGAACAGCTGACTTAAAGCAAGAGTATTTTATAAAACTGTGAGTTTAATTTGATTTTTAGAGGTTTTCTTAACCCATTTCAAATATTACATCCTGGGAAGTCTCTGGCAGCCCACTGGTTAGAACTGTGCACTCTCTGCTGAGGGCACAGAATTTGATCCCTACTCAGAGAGCTAAAAATCCACAAGCTGGGTGGCTCTGCCAAAAAATAAATAAATAAACACACACACACACACACACACACACACACACACACACACACAAATAAATGTGACCTCCTTTGTGTCTTTCCTTGACCTTTCCCCGCCCATGAGACGGACTTATCTGAGTTCTGCAGACCTTTGATACAGAACTGTCACAATAAAGCGTAGAAGACAGGAGCCATCTTTTTTGTAATACCAGCACTTAATACAGTATTGGATTGCTTATTTGAATTTAATGGTGTACAGATTTAATTTGAAAAGGAGGTTGAGCAAAATTCTTTTTTGGACTGCCTTCTTTGTGTTAGTTCCTGGATTACATATAAACTAGAACTAGGATATGTAAAATGCTACATTATTGCTACAAATAATTTGCAAATAAAACTTCCGGCCGTGTGAATTAATTTTGAATAATAATTGGAATTTCTCTGTTTAGTGATACTGAAAAAAAAGCCATTCCTAATGATGTTCTGTTTCCTAGTGTGACTGTGAAGTACTACGGCAAGGCGTCTCACGCTGCCGCTTATCCCTGGGAAGGGCTGAATGCATTAGATGCTGCCGTCCTCGCTTACAACAATCTGTCTGTGTTAAGACAGCAGCTGAAACCCGCCTGGAGAGTTCATGGTACAAATGTCAGATACTTTGGGTAATAGATGGTGCTTGATATAGTTGAGTGCAATACAGTTCTTTAATAGACTCTTTGATGAAAAAAAAATTGGGTTTAAAATAAATACATAAATTTTTTTAAATGTAAAGAAAACATTTGGGAACATTTTATGTACTCTATGAATATTCAAAAAAATTTTTAACATTTTCAGAAATTCCTGGGGCAGGATAGTAGATGTTTGTTTACGTGTGGCTAAGATTATTTGTACATAAATAGAATGGTCATTTTGAGTATTAACACTGATGTTTTTATGTAAGGATCTCTGTTGGTATTTGAAAGTTAGAACTTGATTTCCCAGTTATCCTGTTTCTTGATAACAAAATTTCATTGTTTTCTCATTTTAAAAAAAGTGCTGGTTACTGGTTTTATATACTCAAGTGCTGTTAACCTTAAGTAAAAGTATTATGCATAATTAAAAATTATGTGTACCACCTCACTGTAAGTAGAGTAATAAAGTACTGCCTTGAAGTTGCAGGTTTATTTTTTAGTTTTATTTCCTTATGCTTTGGGAAATTATTATACTTCACAGCTGTTCTTTACCCGATTTTGCTGTACTCTGAAATTAGTAACTGCACTTTTACCAATTTTCTACTTTATTTTCTTTAAAAGGACCAAACATGAATATGTAAAAATACTTTAAAAAAAAATCAGGTCATAAAATATTAGGCTTTAATTATTTATTTATTATTTTGAATGGATACATCTTCCTTCCCAGTGTAGTTCCAAATAAATGCATTTGTTTTGACAGTTGAGAGTATACTTTGTGATCTTTCGTTTGTATTGGTTTTTTACTGACATAAAAATAGCTTCAAATATTTTCCCAGAGCCAAATGCCATTCAAAATGGGATTCCTAAGATATGAGGGTAATTATAGAACCTCATACCATTGGGGTTTTTCCTTATGTCAAAAGTTTAACAAAATATACAACTATAAGAAAGCCCCCTGAAATAAAAGTCTCTTCCAGAAGGCTAACAATACTTATAAAAAATTTCTGACAGTTTCTTTTTAGTCAAGAATCATAATTTATTAACATCATGTAAATTCCTCAGGCTAAAGTACATATAGACAGTTATTTTATTTTTCCTGTTAGCCAGAAAATGTCACACTATGCATAGAAACTTGTTGTATAACATCAAAATCTTTGATTGGTATATATGTGAAGGTAATAAGTTTAAATTATTTTTCTGTATATATGTTTTGGCTGAAAAACTTTATGGCTGTATTTAAACTAAAGGAATGGTCTCCAAGCTCCAAGTTCAATTCCAGTAATTTGGTTCTTTTTATAGGTATAATAAAAAATGGTGGTGTAAAACCCAATATCATTCCCTCTTATTCCGAGTTAATCTATTACTTCCGTGCACCCTCAATGAAAGAGCTTCCAGTTTTGACCAAAAAGGCAGAAGATTGCTTCAGAGCTGCAGCTTTGGCCACTGGCTGCACAGTAAGGACTTTTAAGAGTTAATCTAAGTCATAATCAGAAGCACATGTGTGGGCTGGGACTGTTTATATTAAGTTACATTGGAACCTAATTTCGCCTTTCTTTCATTTGGCAGTGTCTTGAGTATGCAAAAATCAGTTGATTTGAAAGTCTTTCATTCTTATTTATTTTACTTCGTGTTCGCATAGGGAAGACCACAGTGGTCTTATCACACAGGACTCAGAAGAACTGGTATTGCTAAGCTAGAATCCCTGCCTTTCTGCAAGCTATCTTTTTCCCTATTGGCAGTTATGCTTTCAGAATTGCTCTATGTAGCCGCTATGAAGGCAACTTGACGGCAAAATCAGCCACACCTGTCTTTTGTTTCTATTCCTCCCTTCATGGTTACTGCTTGTGATATCATATTTTACACCCTTTTCTTTTGTGTGTCCCTTGACTCCTTATTATAGTTACAGATGATTCTGCTACTTTTGTCTTTTAACCTTCCTACTCGCTTTAAAGTGGTTGATTTTCTACTTTTACCATGTATTTACCTTTGACAATGAGATTTTTCCTTTTGTAATTTTCATATTTTTAGTCATGGCTTTTTTTTTTTTTTTTTTTTGCTTAAACAGTCCTTTAGACATTTCTTAGAAAGTCGGGGCTTTGTGATACTGAACTCTTAGCTTTTGCTTTTCTGTAAAACTTGTGATCTCTGCTTCAAATCCGAATGAAAGCTTTGTCAGGTAGAGTATTCTTGGTTGTGGGTTTCCCTTCCGTCACTTTAAGTATATCGTGCCACTCTCTCTCTGGCCTGCAGAGTTTCTGCTGAAAAGTCAGCTGATTAGCCTTATGGGAATTCCCTTGTAGGTAACGTGTTGCTTTTCTCTTTTGCTTCTTATATTCTGTCTTCCTCTTTCATTTTTGCTGTTTAATGACAGCATGGTCCTTTTCGGGTTGAATCTGTTTGGTGTTCTCTCTCTGTGTTTCCTGGACTAGACGTCTGTTTACTTCCCCAGATTAGGGAAGTTTTAGCTGGTATGTCTTCAAGTGTGATCTCTGCTGCTTTCCCCCTCTCTTCTCCTTTTGGGGTCCCTACAATACTAATGTTAATGCTCTTGCTGTTCTCCCAAAGGGCTCTTAAAACTGTCTTCATTTTTTAAAATTTGTTTTTCTTCTCGGCTTGAGTGATTATCACTACTTTGCTCATCTGTTACTCAGTGTCATTTAATCTACTGTTGATTTCTTCTAGTGTATTGCTTATTTCAGTTACTGTATTCTTTAGCTCTGTGTAGCTATTTTTTATATTTTCCAACTCTGTTTAAGACTTCTCATTCTATTCATCCATTCTTCTCGTGAGTTCTTTGAACATCTTTATGATTATTACTTTAAATGTCTTATCAGCTAGATTGCTTATCTCCTCTTATATTTAAATAGTCTTTTAATAATTTTTGTGTTTTGGCTGACTTATGGTATCTGTTGGGCTTCCCTGGTAGCTCAGCTCATAAAGAATCCACCTGCAATGCAGGAGACCTGGGTTCAGTCTCTGGGTTGGGAAGATCCCCTGGAGAAGGAAACAGCTACCCACTCTAGTATTCTGGCCTGGAGAATTCCCTGGAGTCACAGAGAGTCAGACACAGCTGTGTGACTTAGTATGTTTAGATTTTCATTGTTTCTAACTTAGATGTTGCTAAGAGTAGAATAATATCTCTGCCATTTTATAATTGGTTTTTGCTAATGTTATTGGAATTATCTTTAGTTTGTGGGAATATGGCCCGTTTTTTATTTAATCAAATCTAAATCTGTAAATCCTCTTAGCTGGGCACATGTAAACTGCCTCTGCGTCCTAATGCACTGAAATTAATAAATGAGGACTGCAGTCAACCCCGCCACACTGTGGATCTTCTGTCTTTCTCTTAAAGTGCGTTATACCTTTCAGACGAGGTAGTGGTATCAGGGTCAGTCTGTACACTGAAAATTAGTGAATCTTGATTTGTCTTTTAGGGGCCCTAGCCTAGAGCAGTGTTTCCTACATGGCATTGGGACCACCTGCATCAGCAGTACTTGGGGGTGCTGGTTGAAGTGGGGATTGCTGGCCGCCCACTCCTGTTTAGGGGCTGAGCCTGAGACTCACTGTCTGGTAGAGCTCGGTGACCTTGTGTGCTTTGGCACATGGATCGCATAAAGGAGACAGGGTCCTGGGAGCTCTCCTTATAGAAAAATGTGGTTTTTTTAAAGTAAGGGTTTGAGGGTTTATATCCTGAAGGGTAGGTGCCTCCTTTTAAAACTAAGTTCTGTTAGAGAACCAGTGCTGGTTTGAAAATTAGATCGTGAGTTCAAGCTTCTTAATTTTAAATTTGTGTTATAATTTTTATTAGGTGGAAATTGATGGTGGAGCACATGATTATTACAATGTTCTTCCCAATAAGAGTCTGTGGAAAGCTTATGTTGAAAACGGAAAAAAGCTAGGAATAGACTTTATTTCAGAAGATGCTATGTTCAGTGGCCCTTCAGGTAATTAAGTTCTTTCAAACATACCATGCTGTTTGAGGAAGGGAAGTACTATCCAAGGTTAAATGGTTTTGCTTAACAGCTTTGGAGGTTGGGGGAAGTATTGCTTATGCTTTTTAGTGACACTTTTTTACAAACTTAATGGTTAGGAGAAAGACATTTAAGAACTCATCAATGAATGTAGAATGTCATGTGAACAGATTTGCTTTTAGAAACAGCCAACCTACTCTTGGCTTTATATTCTAAGTGTTTCCAGTGTTTAAATTTGCTTAGTTCTAATTTTTAAGTAAGCTACTTAAAGGGGAAATCTAATTTTAATTCATTCTCAGTTATCAGTAAGCAGGTTACTAAGGACTTGGTTACATGGGGACATTTTCAGTTTCTGAGAAACAACAAACAACTCTTAGAATTTAAACACTCATAAGTATATCAGGTTATTTTAGATTTTTTCTCCTTTTAAGAGGATTATTGCTAATATGTTTCCATGTTAGAAATGTATCTCCTAAAATACAGTAGATGTTGATGAGTAGACTCAGACTTGAAGGTAAAAACAGGGTGTAGATGTCATTCAACAAGATAAGAGTTCAAGGGAGAGAGCAGGCTGAAATAGGGTGGGTTGGTATAAATTATTCATTTGTTAAGTTTGAGGTGTTCACAGGACTTCTAAGGAAAGCTGTAACCTATTCCAAAAGTTGTCTAGGTCGAAAGTTAGGGGTTGTCAACACATGAGAGGTGATTGAAGACACGGGTTTCAGTGTTGAGGAGGTTGCCTGAGGACCCAGAGGTGAAGCCCTCGGGGCCGCCCGTGCTCAGGAGACAGGCGACAGAAGTGATGGAGAGGGAGGCGTAGAGAAAGCCAGACAGTCGGGAGAGAGTGGGCCCAGAGGGCAGAGAATTTCTGGAAGGGAAGGAGTTGTAAATCAGGTCAGGTGTATATAAGGTGTATTAAGATACACGTGCTCCGTTGGACTAGCAATTAAAAATTCATGATTTGTCTTACTTTCCAAGGATCTACCGATTTTGGAAATGTTTCTTTTGTGGTTCCCGGGATTCATCCGTATTTTTACATTGGATCTAATGCCTTGAATCATACAGAGCAGTACACTGAAGCTGCAGGTAAGAGCTGATGTTCGGACGTGCGTTCTTTTTGTAGTCGTAGCTGCCTTTATAACTGCGCAGTTTAGCCCATTATCACTTCTTTACCAAACACCCCAGGAAATACTATATTGTGGTGGTCAGTTGGACAGGCAGTTTAGATATTGAGAGCTAACCTGAAAACGAATAAATTAGTTGTAATACATATGAAATTACCTTTCTTTAATTTCTCTCCTGCTTAGGATCACAAGAAGCTCAGTTCTACACTTTGAGAACAGCCAAAGCTCTGGCAATGACTGCACTGGATGTTATTTTTAAACCAGAGTTGCTGGAAAGAATCAGAGAGGACTTCAAATTGAAACTTCAAGAAGAAGAGTTTTAAATGCAGTAGAATAAAAGGAGGGTTTAGGAGCTACTTACAGATCATTCAGAAGAAGTGATGATTTTTTTCCTGTAATCTTTTTTAATGAGCGAGGAGGGCATGGCTTGTTTTTCAGTCTTAAAGGAGTCAAACTCCTCTTACCTGAAAAGTGAGGACATGATGCAGAAAAAACATATTACCTTACCTCATATCTAGAGTGAAAATTTCACAAATCTGTGGCTGATGAAATTGTGACCTTTCAGAGCTGGCGTTTCATAAACAACCTGGATGACACATGGTTTATCGGCGACAATATTTTATAAAGCCACATGTTGTGTGAGTGTATTTTAAAAGAGCGAAGAGATTTCAGGCCTTATATTCATAATGGGCACATGAAAGGTATTTTTGGTATTGGTAACGCTGTTCTATAAAGTTGTTTAAAAATTCCCATTCTAAATTTAGGGAAGATTCATTTGGAATATCTGTATCTGTTTTGGTCTAGAGACTCTCTTCATTGGCAATAAAAGTAGGCTTTTAATCAGAAATGCTGTGGGAAATAACTAGAAACTCAGGTGCAAAGAATGAGCTTAAGTTACCGCTTGAAAGAAAATGAAAATGTCCTTTTTTGCATATAACTTACTCTGGGAAGTGGCATTGAAGTGCCATTTCTCACTCCATATTGTCTAATAGGGAAAATGGTAGCTGGATAGGATTAGACTCTTCCTGTAAGGTTTTGGCTTGGTGGCCCCATGTGCCCTAGAGGAATATGGTGAGAGGCGTGATGTCTGCTTATCTTGAATGTTACTGTCATGGAACTGGTCCCCTCTACCTAGCAGCCCTGTTCAGGCTTCTCCTCAGAAGCTAGCCTGTCCAGCCTGAGTAAACTCGGTAGTTTATTAAATTTAGGGGACAGAATTCTAAGCCTCCTTAAGCCCCATGCTAGTATAAACTAAGAAGAATTATATTAGTTTTTCCTGGTGTGACTTTATCATGATAAAAGAATGTGAAAAGTATCCAGTAAAACAAATATATTAAGCTGTGAATATAGTAAAGGTCCAGGAGTCTTTATTTTAAAGGGAGTCCTCAAATTTGAGCCATAAGCATTCCAAAAATGGAAGGGGGAAAGAGAGCAAAGTGAGCATTTGGTCTCAGCTGTAAGCAAAGCCAACTTGTATGCTCTGAGACTTCCGCTTCTCATTTGGAAAGTTAGATTTGATCCCTTACTCTTACAGTCTTTTAAACCTCTATTTCCTCTTTTATCTGAAGTTATTTAAAGTTAAAGAGAGGGGGATTTGAGAGGAGAGTTAGTATTTAAGAATTGCTTTCCTTCTGTATCTGCCGTCTGCAGACTGGCCTGATTTGGCAAGCAGCCTGATTGTTTATGGCTAGCATGCTGAAAAATGAGCTGTTCTTTTTTAAAGGAGGGCGCAGGAAGAAAGAACATCAGAGAGCACATTGTGTGACCTGCAACACCTAAGATGTTTACTGTCCGCCCCTTTGTAAGATGAAGTTTGCCTGTCCATCCTGTGCGACATGAAAACTGGCTCTCTTTCTAAGATGAATTTGCCTGTCCATCCTGTGCGACATGAAAACTGGCTCTCTTTGACTTGCATCATATAATCAGATCTTATCCTGGAAGAAAACTTCAAGCCTCTGAATTGAAAACACTGAGAAAGGGACTTAGCAGTGCCCATAATGTGTCAGTGGTCTGTCCTCACTGGGGGTTCTGGCTCTTTTGAAGTTTGCTTTCTTTTAGTATCCAGCCTTAAGGCTGTCTCCTGTGCAGGCTACTCTTCTTACTCTGTATTAGCTTTTAGAACTCCATCCTCCGTGACATTCTTTGTCTCATTTTTTAAAATTAGAGTAGATCCCTGTGTCCAGAAGACCCCCAGGAGAAGGGAGTGGCTACCCACTCCAGTATTCTTGCCTGGAGAATTCCATTTCCCCCTAGATCTCACCCTGACATTTTATGTTAAGTTATTTAGTATAATTCAGACTTTATTCTTTATAATTCGGACTTTTAAAATCCCCTGTTCGTTTTTATTTACTAGTGAGTTAACTGAGCCATATTACATTAAAGCGTGTAAATAAATACGTAAGTAAATGCTGAGTCAAAATCTCCTGTCCAGGGAAACAACTGTAGCTAATCTTCACTATGCAATTAGAATTGGGGAGACTACTTTCTCTTTAGTTGGCCAGTTGTGACAGACTCTTTGCAGCACATGGACTGTAGCTCACCAGGCTCCTCTGTCCATGGGATTTCCCAGGCAAGAACACTGGAGTGGGTTGCATTCCCTTCTCCAGGGGATCTTCCCAACCCAGGGATCAAACCCAGGTCTCCTGCATTGCAGGCGGATTCTTTACCATTTCAGCGGGGAAACCCACTTCTTTGTAATGGTAGTTTTTCCTTTTGGAACTAAGGTCTTTCTTTATCCTCATACTTCAGTGGCATGTTTGTAATGTGCTAAATTTTCATAAATGTTTATACTTAGCTTAAATTATCATTGTGTTGACTAGGCCTCATGTTTTAGATTAAATCTCCAAAGATTATTTGGAGGATAAATGGAGAACCACTCAATTACAGGAGAATAGTGTCACTTCTAGATAAAAAGGGTTATATATGTATATACATATACCCTATATATGTAAACGATGAGTATTTTTAGGAGGTTGACACATGAATAAGACTTTTTCAAAATGGAATTTTGTGTCTTGTTTTTGAGAAAAGGGGCGACTGGCTTTTTCTCCCAGAATCAGTTTGAATAAGGACACTTGACTGTCTCTTGGATTCAGTGATTGCATGTTACTCCTCTGTCTTTTCTGTATGCTTAATTTCCTTTAAGTGCATTAAAACCTGACTCATTTGAAAGAAAAAACAGGCCAAGCTAAGTTAGTATAAAGTTTAAAACAATTTGACTTTTAAAATAGTGAATTAACTTCTAAACTAGAGACATACGTGGACCTGCTTGAGTATCTTGGTTTTTATGGAAAAGGGTTTTATATTACATGGTTTGGTTTTTTTTTTTTCAAACTTTCACTGTTCACAGGCTACACTGAAAGCCTTTTCCTCAAATGCCAACTTTTGGCTATTTTTGTTAAATTAATAGAGCTAAATTGTATAGTCCAGATTAATGGGTTAAATTTAATAACAGATTGAACATGTTTTTTATTTTGTGGCTTAATTCTAAAAGCAGGCCTGACTGAATATGGGACCTGTATAAAACGATTATGTGGTACTACTCACTACTAAGTTGCTGTATACTATATAATGATTAAGTGTCACTGATATTTAGCTTGCCTCTTAAAATTCTCCGGTTCTATTAGTTTTAAAAACTACTTATATTTTATGAATTATTCAGGAATTTTTCCCTTTTAATTGCTTCTTCCTGTAATACTCATTAGGGCTGGGACATTTAGGTTAAATTAGAACATTTTCTTTTTTTTAAATTAGAACATTTTCATGTGTTCGTGAATACTTGTATAAACTGGAAGTGTTTTGGTTTCCCACAATCCTCCAGAGGACTGTTTATTTATTAGTAAATTGTAGTGATCTTTTCAACAGTTGAGTTCGGCGAACATTTGTCAAGGAGAGCCTCCTTCTAAGCACTGGGGGTGAGGTAAAGAGGAAGATACAGTTCATGCTCCCAAAAACTTGTGGTTGGTGGTAACTTCTCATAAGATTTGCTTCATTTAAGCAACACTGGGTTTGAGGGAACACCTGAAGGCTGCTGTCTTGGAAATTTTTGAGGAAGTGTTTCTGAAATATTTTAAAATACCTGAGTCATCTCAGTCTGTTTGAATAGAAGAAATTGATATGAAACGTCTTCTTAAAGAATGATTGTCTAATTTTATAATATGTTCTTTTTAGAAAACCTTTCAGATAGTTGTATTTTATATATTTCTTACTTTTTATCTGAAGCATCTCTGGTCTTCTGGAAAATGTTCTACGTAGTACTAGCCTTCAAAAGATCAAAGTAAATTTTCATTGTAAAATAAGTCAATTGTCTTGCTGCTAGCTAGCAACTCTTTATAAGTGTGTAAGGTATGAAAAACTGCTTCTTTATTTTTGTTTGTACTTCAGCAAGCCTTTTGCAAACAAATTATATAGTTAAGGATGGTGCATTTGATATGTATGAAGTTAATATTTTCAAGTAAACTCAGTCTCTACTACCATCAGATCACAGTCATTTTTAAAATATTTTAGTGCACACATATATTAAAGTATGTATGAAAAAATCTATAATGTTAATAAATGTATTTATCAAATAACAGCTGTGGTTTTTTTCAACCTATATAGGGAGTTTTGAAAGTATATGAATATAAAGCACAATTACCCAAATACACTGTGACATAATCTTTTTTAAAAATTTATATTTTGGAGAGGATAATTTCTTTCCAATGTTGTGTTGGTTTCTGCTGTATATATTATAGTCTCTTATTCAGTATTACAGATGTTGATTTGCTTTGCTTTTATACTATAATGTCATGTTATTTATATGAGAGTTTATAAAGAACAATTATTTTGTTTAAAAATGAGTGTTTTACTAGTCTCAGATGCTGAGAAATGCCAGGACAAGTTTTACGTGATGAGATGTAGGTACATGATTACAGTATTGAATTTTCTTAAAAAATTCTTTTCAACTTCAGTACAAAGTCATACCATGTAATAGCTTAAATGCAACAGAGCAGATTTTTAGATTTTTATCAATGTCTAGAGAATAAGTGCCTCATATGAAAAAAATTACAAGTGTTCATGTTTTTTTTGGTTTGAACTGGCTTTCAAAATAGAGTCCAAATCTTCTTTTTTTCCCAATGATTAAAATGTAAAATGAGCTTTGATTAGTATAGTGGATCACAGCATCCAGTCGCTTTAAAATATAGGATGCTATCCAAAAGTCTACAAGCAATAAATGCTGGAGAGGGTGTGAAGAAAAGGGAACCCTCTTACACTGTTGGTGGGAATGCAAACTAGTACAGCCACTATGGAGAACAGTGTGGAGATTCCTTAAAAAACTGGAAATAGAACTGCCATATGACCCAGCAATCCCACTCTTGGGCATACACACCGAGGAAACCAGATCTGAAAGAGACACGTGCACCCCAATGTTCATCACAGCACTTTTTATAATAGCCAGGACATGGAAGCAACCTAGATGCCCATCAGCAGACGAATGGATAAGGAAGCTGTGGTACATATACACCATGGAATATTACTCAGCCATTAAAAATAATTCATTTGAATCAGTTCTAATGAGATGGATGAAACGAGCCCATTATACAGAGTGAAGTAAGCCAGAAAGATAAAGACCATTACAGTATACTAACACATATATATGGAATTTAGAAAGATGGTAATGATAACCCTATATGCAAAACAGAAAAAGAGACACAGATGTATAGAACAGACTTTGGACTCTGTGGGAGAAGGCGAGGGTGGGATGTTTTGAGAGAACAGCATCGAAACATGTATATTATCTAGGGTGAAACAGATCACCAGCCCAGGTTGGATGCATGAGACAAGTGCTCGGGCCTGGTGCACTGGGAAGACCCAGAGGGATCGGGTAGAGAGGGAGGTGGGAGGGGGGATTGGGATGGGGAACACATGTAAACCCATGGCTGATTCATGTCAATGTATGACAAAACCCACTGCAATGTTGTGAAGTAATTAGCCTCCAACTAATAAAAATAAATGAAAAATAAAAAAATAAAATAAAATATAAACCTCAGAAATACAAAATAGAAACAAATGTCAAATCAAGGTCTTCAATAGAAAAATTCTTGTTTAGCTCAAAAAACTAAGTAGACATTGCCCCATTGAGTAAACAATGAATTGCCTTTGAGAGAGTTTGGACTTTTATCTATTAGTTGTGTTACTAATGCCTGACACCTTTTTGTTTGACCCGAGAGAATGGAAAGCAGTTCAAAAACGTCATGTTTTCCCACTTGAGCTTAATTTATTTAAGGAATAACGAAACCTAGATCCAAGCATTGTTACTGCCTGAGAATGATATGGATTCAGGATTAACCATCATTTCAAGCCTTGTCATCAGACCTGACTCATTCCTCACAGGAGGATCATGTGTTGTGTGTGAGAAGCTTCAAAGAGTTTGATACGGATCTAAGTTCCCCTGGACTGTAAGAATTCTCATTTGCTTTTAGCTTGATGGAGGAGTAAGAGGCCACCTGTGAAGAAGTAGACTTAGGTGCAGTTGAAATCCTAGCAAAACTTTAAGCTGTTGTCCATTAATCTCTGAAAGTGGTGAGGGGCTAGTCAGTTATTGTTCAGCCTAATGTTTCCCAAAGATGAGAGGTTACCCACAGCAACTGTTTGGTATACCTCCCATTGTCTTAGAAAGCTTTTAGCTTCTGCCCATCCATCCAGAGTCACAAAACCCACTCAGGTGGGTTGTGTGTTTTTAAGACAAGCTCTTTTGTAAAAAATATGTATGTAAGAAGAGCTTGTAATAGAAAATCCCAGCCAGAAAGAGATCGCAGCCTCGGCTGTTTCAGATGTTTATGATGGTGCTCAGTCATGCCCACCTCTTTGTGATCCTATGGACTGTAGCCCACCATGCTCCTCTGTCCATGGGATTTCCCAGGCAAGAATACTGGACTGGGTTCCCGTGCCCTCCTCCAGGGGATCCTTCTGACCTCGAGATTGCACCCACACCTCTCATGTTTCCTGCAAGTGGCAGGCAGGTTCTCTACCACTGGGTCCACCTGGGAAGCCCCTTATCTCTAGGAGTCTCTCCAATCAGATCTTAGCCCATGTTTCCCAGCTTCTGATGTTGCTATTACCCCACCTACCCTCTGCCACTTTTTAAGTTCTGGCCTAAATATCACTTGTTTCATTGATCCAAGTTTGGAACAAAAGAATTTAGAAAATCAAGGGGAAATAATTACAAAACTTAGAAATTAACTCACAAAGCATAGATTTCTTATTCTAAGATGATAAGAACAATTTGACTAATAAAACTTGTTTTCTGTCCTCAGCCCAATATGTCATAACTATATTTGTTACGTATTAATATATGGGGTCGCATGAATGAGCGACTGAACTGGAGTGAATATGTGGCCTTGATTTATCCATTCCCACTGCCAAAGAAATACATTTTTCTGCCTGTACAGAAACATGTTCTTCATGTTGAACCAGTTTCTGATGTTTTGGTTATTTGCGGGGGTGGGTTGTTTGTTTTTAACACTGAAGTCTCCTTGTTCTGACCTCATTTGCAGACAGCTATTATTGAGTGCAGGGTAGGCTGAGTAGGAAAAAGCTGATTCTGGCTCTTGTTTCTAATTCCTTCCACATCTCCTGAAGGGCCAGCTCACCCTCTTTTAGCTCAATGGAAGGCCTATACAACCTGAGATGGACTTTTGATAAGGGTGGAGAGACACTTGAATTAGCTCTCCTGGGAATTAAGAGTTGAGGTGAGGTCATTTAGAGGATGATGACCTCTGGGATTTTAAGGTCAATGAATCTGGAGGTGAATGTCATGTGTGAGCAGAGGACAGTCTTTATAGTGAATAAAGCAAATCACACTGAAGAAAAGGAAAGGTAACCGCCTAGAAAGAGAAGCTGTCTGAAATCGTTACAGTGCTCATCAGGCACAGCCATTTACTTACTTCACGTCTGTGATTCCTGTGTTTTTAAGCTAGTCTGAGTGGGTTACTGTTCCACTGAATCACCAAGGTATAGTTCTGAGCTTCCCCGGTTGGCTCAGATGGTAAAGAATCTGCCTGCAATACAAGAGGCCTGGGTTTGATCCCCGAATAGCGAAGATCCCCAGGAGAAGGGAATGGCTACTCCCACTCCGGTATTCTTGCCTGGAGAATTTCATGGACAGAGGGCCCTGGCAGGCTACGGTGTCACAGAGAGTCACAAAGAGTCAGAGATAACTTGAGTGACTAATATTAACAAGGTATAGTTTAATTTCATTTGTGATTTTTAAAGTTTTAAAAAGCTGAGAACTTGGAATTACACTGCACACTATTTACTCAATATAATAAGAATACTGATCTCAAATCAGCAACCATTCTATACATTCATTGTTAATATGAGGAAATTAAGTCTAGAGTGTGACAAGAATATTTCCCTAAGAGTATTCATCACAGTATTATTTTTTTATCCAGTGTTAAGGAAAAGGTTGCCATGTATGCTCATAGTATGGAATGATTTTAATGGCTGCAAAATGGAGTTTTTAGGAAAATGGTCATACTATGTCATGGAAAAGAACCTGTATCAATTTGTATATAAAATATGGTGGCAACTATACAAACTATGTAGAAAAAAAGATGAGAAGTAATACTAGTTGCCCATGGCTAATAGGATTATGAATGGATTTTTTTCTGCTTTTTATAACTTTACAAATTACCATTCCCTCCAAAACAAAAAAGGTAGAAAGGAAGGAAATATTCCTCCCACATAGAGTAAGCATGCAATACTGAGTTGTCTCAAGTATAAATGCAGCTCTCACATAACTTTTTGTGAATGATACTAAAGGTATATGGTTACGCAAACCTAGTTCAGTGCTTTGCTCACTTGAATGCATGCAAGAATCACCTGGGGAACTTGTTAACACACAGATTCTAGTTGGGTGTTGGGTGAGGCTTGATGCTCTGCTTTCCTAACATGTTCCTAGGTAATGTCAGTGCTGTTCTGGGAATTACAACTATTTGTCCCAATTATATATAGATAAAAATTATTTTTATGTAGATAAAAATTAAACAATATGAAA
Source organism: Hydropotes inermis (assembly GCA_020226075.1). Lineage (NCBI taxonomy): Eukaryota > Metazoa > Chordata > Mammalia > Artiodactyla > Cervidae > Hydropotes > Hydropotes inermis. The sequence goes on from CM035290.1 coordinate 2,935,832, forward strand.
TTGAAAAAGCACCCAATTATCTTGACAGTGGTGATAATACTTAAGTGAACTAAATGGTTTTATTCTAACATTATTAATGTGTTTGTTGGATAATGTGCTTTCTTATCACCGCAGATACTGGGATTTCCCATACAAAGACACTCAGTTGTAGCACAATTTTTTTAATAACAGAATGAAATGTTCTTTCTCTGCATGCTTTATTGTGATGATTATGACTTACATTAACACAGTTTTGGGCTCCATGGTCAAACCCACAAGTCCACATTCCTACAGGGTGGAATGCAGGCTCAGACCTAGGTTTGTGAAGTTCTCCAGTGAATTGGAAATGTAAAATAATTAAACAAACTGGTCCTTCACCACAGATGGTTTGAGAAGCACTGCTCTTGAACATTGCATGCTACATGCTAGGTGCTTAGAATTACTTGCTGAATGAATGAATAAACACAAAAAGTGCCACTATTATAAATGAATAAATAGAAAAGTGTGACTATTAAAATTTTTTCCTCATATTAATGCTTATGTGTTGTGACAGTTTGTTTATTTGTTCAGTATTTATGTGATACCAGCCTTTTTTTTTTTTTTTAAGCTGTACTGAATGGCGTGCAGGATCTTGGTCTCCCACCGGGGACTGAACCAGCGCCCCTGCAGAGAAACGCAGTCTTAACCACTGGACCAGCGGGGAAGTCCTCACACCTGCCTGTTAACTAGACATTATTAACCAAATCTCTCTACTCTCTAGTCAAGCCAGCAAGTTTATTAAGTACTATAGATGTCCACAGATAAAGGGTGGTTTTCTCCAAAATTATCAGAAAAGAGAGTTGCTTTGTATTTGTGTTTTTATGAAGTCAAATTACAGAGTTCTGTCTCAGTGACATAGCTTTGAGAGCAAAGTACTGTCACCTCAATCAATGCTGTTAACGTGCTTGTAGAGGTCACCTGAGAATTGCTAGAAAAGGTAGCAAAGACATTGAACATGAATTCAATAACTTATTTTTTATACCACTAGTATAGATATCAATGTAAACAAGCCTTTTAAAGATCACTCTAAGAAACAGCACTGTACGTGATTATGTTGTAAAGATCAAGAGTAAACACCTATAACATGCGCTGTTGTTGCTGGTCAGCTGCTCAGTCGGGTCTGACTCTTTGTGGCCCCACGGACCGCAGCCCGCCAGGCTTCCCCGTCCTTCTCTGTCTCCTGGAGTCTGCTCAGACTCGTCCACTGAGTCGGTGATGCCATCCAACCATCTCATCCTGTCGCCCCCGTCTCCTCCTGCCCTCAGATGCACTAGATATACTGTTATGAAGCTGAATAATTCCCATAGGCACATGGGCTAAATCGTGTCTTCCCAGAATTTGTATTTTGAAATTCTCACCCCACAATGTGACTTCTTTGAAGATAGGGCCTTGAAAGAGGTAATTATGGTTAAATGAGATCACAAGGGCAGGGCTGTAATCCAACATGACTACTGTCACCTAAATGAAGAGACACCAAGAATGCATGTACTCAGAGAAAGGCCAGGTGAAGACAGCAAGTAGGCGGCCATCTGTCAGCCGAGGAGACAGACCTCAGGGGAAAACAAACCGGCCAGCCCCTTGACCTGGGACTTCCAGCCTCCAGAACTGAAAGAAAATAAATACGTATTGTTTAAGCTGCCCAGCTTAGGGGACTCCACTCTGGCAGGCTGAGCAGACTAATACAATACAGCATCCTATATGCTGGTCCAAATGGCAGAGCTCCCCAAACACTGTGGATGGAAGTTCAGATCATGTGTCCTGGAAACCCGCCCAGACGGTTCAAAGTGGTCCTGCTCCGAGGAAGAAGCAAGTGCCAAAGATGTGTGTGAAATTTGATTGGAATTTTTTCATAAAATAAGCATAAAAAAGGTAATGTTCAAAAAATATTTTTAGTATTAAAAGTTGACTTTAACTATTTCATCTATATTCCTTTACATTTTTCTAGTAGAGTTTGCTATTAAAAAAAACAAACAAACTTTTTCTTTATTTCAAGAAAATGGGAGATTGCCCTGTAATTAGATTTTCTGAAAATTTGTTGTTGTTGTTGTTTTTAAAGACCAAGGTATAGCCCTCATGAAGAAATAACATGATATTATTTAGTATAGGGATCAGTCAAATTCGCTTTGGAATAAAAATGACATAAGAGAGTTTATTTGAATTTCAAACAAATGCTTTATGCATAAATTTGATGGGAGTTGATCCTGTGGATATATAGTATGAATAGCTATATGTTGTTTAAATAATACACCAAATTAGAACCCTCTCGTTTATCCCCTCCCCTGACATCAGTGGTCATTGCTTTCTGGTTCACAGAAGATGCTGGTTTTCACTGAGTATAAATGGAATTGTCCAGTGATGTGTAACCATTTCTTTTTCATTTTGGCATTCTCTTTTACATTCAGTAACCATGCATTTCTCATCCTAACAAGTTATAGGTAGTCCTAAATTATGCATTTCCTTGCCATGGTTATGCAGAAAAAAGTCAGTCTAATCCCAGGTTCATCAGTGAAGACATCACATTACTAACTTCACTTTGAACTTGGACATGCTGCAAGGTGGAGATTCATGAAGCAGTGACTGTTAAACAGGGAACACTCACACACAAATTTTCTAGGCTAGTTACCTCTATGACAAAACTGACAAAATGCCTGCAAATACTCTCTTCTTCAAAGTTTCCCTGCCAGGGAGATACCTACCAAACCAAAAACCATGTATTAGTCTAAAGGGCTTTTCTTGTGAAGAGGTGAAACCTTAGGGACCACAAGATGTAAATAAAGTAGGAATATTATTATTGCCTTGTAATGAAACCAACATGAAGAGATGCATATGGAATAGGTAAGAGGCTACAGACCGAAGCATAAATTTTGGTCAAAGTGGGGATTTAGGTGCATGAAAATGAGTGGCTCAGTGGTAAAGAATCCGCCTGCCAGTACAGGAGACGCGGGTTTGACCCCTGGGTCAGGAAGATCCCCTGCAGAAAACAGCAACTCGCTCCAGTATCCTTGCCTCTGGAATCCCATGGACAGAGGAGCCTGCTGAGCTACACAGTCCATGGGGTTGCAAAGAGTCGGACACGACTTACCGGTTAAACAACAACAGCAAAAGAACTTTAGGTGCTTCCCAGATGGACCTGGTCCAGAGAATAGAGTCACCTCACATAAAGGATACGGTTCACATGAATAAGTGTCTAGAGTCTAAAAGAGGTTGAACTAAAGAGTGCCCACCCCACCCCAGTGCGCCTTTTCTCTTAGCAAAGCAGTGCGCTTTTCTAAGAGATCCCAATAACAACTATCAGTTGCTACGCGTGTCTCTATACCCGCAGTACTGAGTATAATGCTGTGTATACAATAAGCGGCTAACAAGTGTAAATTAAACCAGTAAGTGCCTCGTCAGCGTAGTTTCGGAAAGCTGGAGAAGGGTGGGTACTGGGAACTTTCTTTTCATCATAACCTTGAATTATGTCTCACCATTCAATTATCTCTGTAGTACATACATAAGAAGGTGAAATGCATAGAATTACAGGCATTTATGAGAAAATCGACCAGTATATTAAATTGAATAAGATGTATGCAGCTGGAAAAACGGTCCTCGAGTATTTGTCGATGGCGTGGGTGTCAATCCTCATGCCCACGTAGCTGCTCCTCGGGCTTTTCCCCCGCGGGGAGCTCCTCTCCGAGGCCAGCGGCAGCTGCGCCACCATCCCGCCGGGCTTGTCTCCGTTCTCGGGGGTAGAGCTGCCCAGGCCGTTCACCTCCCCGTCACTGCAGCCGCCGTCCGGGAGGGCCGCGCGTGGCTGAGGCAGCCCGCAGGCGCAGGGCAGCTGCGGACACAGCAAACGCACGCTGGGCTGCGAGCTCAGCCCGCAGAGCTGCACAGAGGGGGGGACCGCCTGCTACTGCTTTCTTTCGGGTGTGTGTGAGCTGCTCAGTCGTGTCCGACTCTCTGTGACCCCCTGGACCGTAGCCCGCCAAGCCCCTCTGTCCGCGGGATTCTCCAGGCAAGAATACTGGAGTGGGTTGCCATGCCCTTCTCCAGGGGATGTTTCTCGCCCAGGGATCAAGCCCTAGTCTCCTGCGTTGCAGGCAGATTTTTTTTCATTTGAGCTACAGGGAAGTCCTTTCTTTTAAGGGGCTGGGGAAATCATGATGGTGGCATTGTAAAGAGCAGGCAACCCATCAACTGTCAGGGAACACCAAATCATATCGGAGCCCCACAGGAGGTTCATGATCAGATAATCGCCATGTTCTCTGATATGACCCCTGATAGAAATGTTTGCAGTTATTGTGTTGGGGGGGGGGGGGGGAGAGAAAGAGAGATGGAGTGGGAACTTGAAAGGTGTGGCGTTGTGGCGATAGGTTTCTCTACAGAGGCTGAGTTTTCTGGAGGAGATAATCACTGAACTGCAGACAGGAGAATGAAGGGGAAACGAGGTGGGAGGGAAGGTGATCTGGGAACCAGTGGGAGTTGTATGAGCTCACACATGAAGGAAATTTGCCTAGAATGGAGGATGTGCTTCCTTGGAAGCTTATATATACATATATAAACTTTCAAGAGACAGACGTATCTATCCACCTATCTATGTATAATACACACATATAATGTTTATTGCAGCATTTATTATGGTGGCCAAAAATGGGGAAAAAACCCACTGCCCATCAATAGGGGAATAAATCACATTATAATACATCCAAGACATTCTTTATTATGCAACTATTAAAAAGATTGTCTTGGAAAGAGACATTTCTGGAAGCTTCTTTTATGACTTCTCTGTGTTCATAAATCATTTGTCCCACCATGTTGAATTGCCACTTACCTTCATCACTGAACTAGGACACCCCCAAGACTGAGAAGACCCCACCTTAGTTAACTTGACTTAGCAGCTCCTGACCTGCCTGTGGGCGCTCAGCCGTTCAGTCCTGCCTGACTCTGCGATCCCGTGGACAGCGGCCCACCAGGCTCCTCTGTCCATGGAATTTTCCAGGCAAGAATGCTAGAGGGGGTTGCCATTTCCAGGAAGCTAGTTTAGGGTACGTGCTAAATAAATGTTTGAATGAGCGAAAGAGGTCGCTCAGAGTAAGTTTCTCGCCATTTCCCTTATTCTCTCGTCTGCTCTTCACAGCCGCGCGGCGCGTAAGTGGAGGCGGGAGGGCCGCGGCCGGTCCGCAGAGCAGGCGGACCTGCCCGGCCCTGCCGGCCGGCTGCCCGCGCAGACTCTCCCGCTCCCGGGACGTCACCTGCGGCGGCTCCCGCGCCGTGGTCAGGTAGTTGACGGCCGCGTACTCCAGCACCGAGAGGAACACGAAGACGAAGCTGACCCAGAGGTAGATGTCCACGGCCTTGATGTAGGACACGCGGGGCATGGAGGCGTTCACGCCGGTGATGATGGTGGACATGGTCAGCACCGTGGTGATCCCTGCAGCGGCGAGAAAGGCGCGGGGTGGGGGACCGCCGGACGCCCGCCGGCTCCGCGCCTCCTCTGCCGGGAGCGTCTCCCCCCCTGCCCTCCAGCGGTGGCTGTCAGGAAGTGTCCCCTAGTCCTCTGCTCCCAGCTGTCGCGCTGAATCTTTTATTATTATTATGATTATTTTTCTCCCTGCCCAGTGGCATATCTTAGTTCCCAGACTAGGGATTGAACCCGTGCGCCCTGCGGTGACAGCATGGAGTCTTAATGCAGCCGAAGTATGGCATCTTCAGCTCAGGACCGCCAGGGAGTTCGCCTCCTTGTGTCTGCATCATGGCAGCTTTATCACTGTTTTTCTGCAGAGAGCCCCTGACAGCTTAGCAGTAGGACAGTTCTTTCCATTCAGCTGTTTAAAACAAAGATTGCAGGGGAGTTCCCTGGTGGTCTGGTGGTTAGGATTCAATCCCTGGTCGGGAAATTGAGATTTCGCAAGCCTTGCAGAATAGTCAAAAAATAATTGACTTTATTTTATAAAATAAATATTTATAAACAAAACAAGAAGAAGATTTTATATACAAGCAGGTATGTATGTTTCTCCAAAAGAGGGGGAACGTATGCAAGTTGTATTTTAATCTTTGTGTCCTTGCTGCTAGTATAGAATCCTGTAGTCCTCGGCCTGTGTTATCAGCGGTCAGGACCTGTCTGGGTCCTGGACCTGGCTGCCCATTCTGCAATGCTGACTTGAGGACCCTATCAGTTTCACCAAGAATGATGTTAACCTCGTTGATGGGAGACAGATTTCTGAAACTAGAATGTTTATTTATTCAGCACAGTAACTGTTCAAGCTACAGAACAACCGTTAAAGGCCAGGGCATCTGTCAGTGGGAATGTCCCTGAGATTTCACATTAAACTCAGAACATTTGCTTGGCAAACGCCAAATCAGCGGATTGGGGTCATCTTAAGGGCCAGCACCAATCCAGTTTCTCTAAAACCTGGTGAGTCATCCTCTCCGTTGAAGCCCCTGGACCTCTGAGCCACGGTGGTATGTGTGGAATGGGTGCAATATTTAAATCAGGGAAGAGAGTGGATGGCAAACAGCTATTGATAGTATAGTAGGGATTCTCAGACTTGAGTATGCATAAGAATTACTAGGGGAGGGACTTCTCTGAAGTCCAGTGATTGAGACTTCACCTTCCAATGCAGGGGTGCAGGTTCAAGTTCTGGTCAGGCAACTAAGATGCCACATGCCTCTCAGCCAAAAATCCAAAACATAAAACAGAAGCAGTGTTGTAACAAATCAAATAGACTTTAAAAATGATCCACATCGGGAAAAAAAAAAAAGGTTTACTGGGGGAGCTTGTTCAAAATGCAAATTCCTGGAACTCTCTCAGAGATTCTGATCCTATACATGTAGATAGGCCCCAGGATTTTTCATTTTAAACAATTTCCCCCAGAGAATCTGTCACAAAGGTCCCTTGGGCCACCTTTTGAAAAGCCCTGTTACAGAATGTGACTTTCTTATCCAGATGAGCAGAGAAAAGTACTGCAGTCCAGGACAGCCCACTCCAGAACTCAGCTCTAATAAGATTAAAGATGAACTGTTTGTGTGGACTCCCAGGGGGATCTAGAAACAGCTTCACTACACAGACTCTTAATAGTGGCATTATACCTGTGGATGAATAACTTGATGTTTTTCTGAGTTATAATGCCCACAGGGATTCAGGACCCATTTGGAAAGAAGGGTTTTATCTGGAAGGAATTCCTCGTATTTTCAGATGTCTGGAGCATACACTTGAGATGTTGCTTACCCAGAGGGACTCTGGCGGGCACGGCCCTGCGGTCGATCCAGAAGGACACCCAGGACAGCATGACCATCAGGGTGGCGGGGAAGTAGGTTTGGAGCAAGAAGAAGAAGATGTGGCGACGCAGCGTGAAGTTGATGTACAGACGGTTGTACCAGCCTGCGGGACACAGGAAGAAGAAAGAATACACTCCATAGCCGCTCAGCTTCCCCATAGGACAGATTTTATTCAGAGAATCATAAATGCCTTAGACGCTTGCCTGGAAACTTACCCTACCTTTATAAAATGGAAGACAGAAAAACCACGGAACAGAATGATTATGTGATAACCCACATCATAAGGGTTAGTACATTTCAAGGAACCTTTGGCCCCCGTCCTGTACACAAGGGGGACCCCTCGGGAAGGCCGCGTAAGACTCTCGTTACTCCAGTTTGGCTCAGAGCCCAGCAGCATCACCATCACCTGGGTGCTTGTTAGAGATGCAGACTCTCGGACCCCGCCCTGGATCTGCTGAATTATAACTTCCTTCCGGGAATTTCCTGATCGTCCAGTGATTAGAACTTGGTGCTTTCCCTGTGGTGGCCCAGGTTCAACCCCTGGTTGGGGGAGTAAGATCCCATAAGCCCCGCACTGTGGTCGGAAAAAAAAAAAGAAACTTCTTTTAACACTCCTCTCCACACGATTCCTACGTGTGTTAAAGCTTGAGATGTGTGTATTTAACAACTCCCTCCGGATTTCTTTATGGGGGGAAGATATGTTTAAATAAAAATACCAAGCTCACTGCTACAGGGCATTTAGGCTCTGCTTTATCTTCACCCTGGTGTTCTTTACAAGGAAAGCTTGTGTGGAGGAATTGACGGGAACAGAGAATGGTGGAAGGAGAGGAAAAGGCAGGATAAACTTGACAAGAGCTGAAAATAAAATGGGGACTTGGAAACATTAACTGGAAAACTGGCATCCCAGGACAATTTTAGTGCAACGGCTATATTTATAACAGCTCCAGAAAGTGATTGTGGAGGTGCTAGAGATTGAATATGTCCTTCTCAAATTCATGTGTTGAAACCTAATCCTCTAAGTGATGGTATTTGGAGGTGGGGCGTTTGGAAGGTGATTTCATTGTGAATGGGATTGGTGCCCTTATACAATAGACCTCAGAGCCCTTGCACCTTCTTTCATGTGAGGACACAGTGAGTCCTAAGGAAGCGGGCTCTCACCAGACACTAAATATTTCAGACTCCAGGAAAGATGAGCCTGTCTGTGAGGCTCTGTGGGGGTTGTAAGGAGGGTAAGTTTCCTTGATCTTGACTTCCCAGCCTCCAGAACTGTGCAAAACAAGTTCCTGTTGTTTAGAAGCCACCCGGTCTGTGGCTTGGTGGTAAAGAATCTGCCTGCCAATGCAGGAGATGCAGAAGACGCTGGTTCGCTCCCTGCATTGGTAAAATCCTTTGGAGAAGGAAATGGCAATCCACTCCAGTATTCTTGAGCCCATGGACAGAGGAGCCTGGTAGGCTGGTCTATGGGGTTGCAAAGACTCGGACGCAACTGAGCACGCACACAGACACACACAGAGTTATGGTAGTTTTTTATAGCAGCCCAACCATACTCAGACAAGAGGGAACGTCAAAATGCTAAGAGTCAAAGGAATGAGGGTTCCCCAAAGGACCAAGATGGGTGGGTGAGGTGTGCAGAAGATAAGAGGTGTGATATCACCATATGTTGGAAATGAGCAATGCCTTCTGTTACAAATCAACGAGCGTAGTCAACCACACAGTGTTTTAGCAACAGCAGTTGCAGAAAGATAAGAGCAAAGTCATCTTGAAAGGCGATTAGTTGAGAAAGAGGCAAGGGCTGGAGAGAGTGAAGCTCAGCTGGAACCTACCCTCTGGCTCACAGGAGGGTCACAGGAGGAGCTGTGCAAACAGTACTGCGGCAGGGGATTGCTTAAGACAGAAGCACCCGGCGGGGCTGAAGTCAAGAGAACTGAACGGAAAATAATAAACCTGAAATAGGACTATCTTTTGTCCATAGGAGAGGGGTCTCTGGGAGTCATATCAGGGTGAAATTTCTGCTGTTAAACTGTCAATGCAATTGTCTCAAATAGACCTACACAGAGGGCTTATGTTGGAGTTTTTATTAAGATTTTCTAGGTTATCACTTGTGATGCTCTGGTGGTATCAAAAACCTCCCTCACCCCGTGCTCACCACCCTCTAGACCCGACCTGGAAATCTCATCTTTGGTTTCACATCCTAGAGGCACTGACTCTGCTCACTTGATAGCCAACCCACACGCCTCCTGAGATCCAAGCAGCCCCCTCTCAGCCCCGCCTCACCTGTGCTGCTATAGAAGGCCAGCTTCGTGGAGGTGTGGAATTCCTGGATGAGGAACTGGGAGAGGGAGATCCGCTCATCTGTCTTTAAGGAGTCATTGCCTTTCTTCCAATAGAGCATGAGGTCATCTTCCGTGTAGGCATCTGAAAAGACAAGACGGCACCAGACGCCAGGAAAGATGAGCCTGTCTGTGAGGCCCTTTAGGGGTTGTAATAAGATCAGCCGAGTAAATAAACTGCAGTCTAACAAAGCGAAACAAAATCCAAAAAGACAAATCTAATTCTTCTCAGTCTTCCAGAATCATCAGGGCAAAGCTCTCAGGCCTAAATACTCATCCTGACTGCAAAAGTGCTCACCGTTCAAGTCAGCCTAAAAGCAGATGAAATTGCTATTTTTGTAGGCCAGGAACTACAATTTGCTCTTTTAAAAAAAAAATTTTTTTTTTTTTTTTTTGCAGGTGAAATAGCAGCAACATTTCTTATCGTTCAACTTTCTAAACCACAGGTAATTTAGCCCTTTCTTCTTTCAAAGAGTGATGATGCATCATTGATGGCAAATACCTTTAAACACTCTCAGGTAATAGGGGCTGCATTCTAGCAAGAAAAGACCCACAAGGAGATTTGCAGCCAAACGAGTCTTTCTCTGCAGGCCTCTCGTTGCCCTGCCCAGGGTAGAATCAAGGGGATTTCCCTGAGGATCCCTCCCTCTGGCCCCATAGTTGCCCACCCCACTTATTTTAGGTGAGCACACCGCTTACCCCAGCCTGGCAGACCTACCAGCTATTTGGGCAGAACTGGGGGTAAAATCTGAAGGGGCTGCTCCTGTGTCAACAGTTCTTTCTGGGGCTCCCCACGGCTCTGTTTTATTCCTCTTTTATTCTACTTCTAACCTTTGACCTATGTATGACCCCTTTCATGTGTCTACTTGGCCAGGCTATCGTAAGTATCCAGTGATTCAATCCAGTACTAATCTGGGTGCTGCTGGGGAGATGCGTGTTGCGTTGTTATCTACACCCTGCTCACTTGAAACAGAGACGACCCAGGATCACCTGGGTGGGTCTGATCCCGTCAGTTGAAAGGCCTTGAGAGCGGACCTGAGGTTTCCTGGAGGAAGATTAAAATTCCACCTGTGCACAGCAGGGCGGGCTCCTCTGCCCACGAGGCCCCAGCCCCGCTTCCCCACCACCTGCCCCACAGGAGCTCACGTAAGCCAGACGGCACTAGCCGTCTCCCTGTGTATGTCCGATGGCAGCCGGCCCCAGCATCTTTGGCTCCAGGGGCCAGTTTTGTAGAAGACAGTTTCTCCAGGGACCAGGGTAGGGGGCATAGCTTTAAGCACATCACACTTTTTGTGCACTTTATCTGTATTATTATTCCATCGGCTCCACCTCAGATCATTAGGCATCAGATCATGGAGGTCGGGGACCCCTGTCCGATGGTTCTGCTCCGCTGGCGGAAGCCTGACAGGTACCACTGCCTGGGTGTCTGGGGAAAGCCAGATTCTAGAGCCAACGATTAGTCCTTCGCTGTGAAGCTCCATGAGGGAGATAACAGTAACCTTCTCACAGGGAGCTTGGGAGGGTTAAAGGGCAGAGCAGGCGGAAAGCCACGAGGCAGTCACTCCCTTGGTCCTGGGATTTATTCTCCCTGACCCCACATGGAGCGGCCCACAGAGCTGTCTGTCCTACGCGTGGAGTCCATGTCCCTGCACCCCTCGGCCCTGGGTGATTGGAGCCAGGGACTCCTGATCCACCACCACAGCCCTGGCAGGCTCACCAAGATGCCCCGGGCCAACGAAAGTCCTCGCTGGGCTCTGACATGGGCTGGGACACGTGTCAGGGGTGTGCGCTGGTCCCAGATGAGTGTAGGAGTCACGGTGCGGGGGGACCAGGCTGTGACAGTCAGAGAAAGCATTTTGGCAGAGACGGGAGCACGGGGCAGATGCGCAGAGAGCTAGGGATGCCAGTCCTGGACGCGGCCGCGGCCTTGGTCCTCCTACGGCTTACTTTTCCAGGGTTTCTGCATGTGTGAGTTTCCCGAGGCCCCTAGGTTACGCCTCAGTGTCTCAGTCACCACCTGCACTCACAGTGGCTGTCCCCTGGGGCAGCTGCTGCCCAGCTGTTTTTGCCGGGAAATTCTTTCCTCAGGGGAAATCTTACTCAGAAGAGCAACAGAAGAGACCCACAAGGAGCTCTCTGGTGGACTGTGTGATGAGTGCCACGCTGGGGGCTTGGAAGGAGACCCGCGTCTGCTGAGCCCTCAGCTCCCCTTCCCCAGGCACTTGCCCTGGGGAACTGGGAAACCTTCAGTTTCCACAGGACCAAGTTTATAACCACTGCCATGAGGATTAAAAGGGTCAGTTATGGGAATAGAAGGTCTTAGTGCCAAATTTGTTCCTGATTTTCAAACTTACCCGAGACGTTGCTTCTATCTGAAAAGTCATCTCAAAAGCATAGTCACCTGTGATAACCTAGAGGGGTGGTGGGATGGGTTGGGAGGTGGGAGGGAGGTTCAAGGGGGAGGGAACATACATATACCTATGGCTAATTCATGTTGATACATGGCAGAAACCAACACGATATTGTAAAGCAATTACCCTCCAATTAAAAATAAATTAATTAAAATTTATTAAGAGATTAAATTTCATGTAAAAAAAAAAAGCAGAGTCACGAATAGGAAGACACCCTGCTCCTACTCCTGAGAGTCAGAGGTGTCCAGGGTAACTTAGGGTCTGCGGGGGCTGTCTGGGCACAGGCTTACTCACAGCTCTCAATTTCAAGCGAGCACGTTTGTGAGTCCAGGGGGAACCGGCTGAAGTCCATGTTGCACATGGCAGTCACTGTAACCCTGGAAACAAACAGATAAAATCCCAATGTGCAGAGGCTGCAACACATAAGCGCAAAATGGTAAAACAAAAAGAAAGGGCCTCTGCCTCCTCCCAATATAACTGCCTTCTTATAGTTCGCAAGCAGTGTGCCAGGACCTAGAGAACCAGGCAGCTTATGTGTGATCTCCACTCTGGAGTACTCCAGGGTGTTTATGTCTAACCCCAGGCTCACCATGGGGCCGACAATGACTCCGCTAACCCCCACTGCATGCAAGCATTTTAGAGAAGCAATGATCTCCACTGATAAAACAATGTGGGGACTCCTTTTGTGGCTCAATGATTAAGATTTCGCCTTCCAGTGGAGGGGCTGCAGGCTCAACCCCTGGTCAGGGAGCAAAGACCCCACATGCCTTGTGGCCAGAAAATCAAAACATAAAACAGAAGCAGTAGTATAACTAATTCAATAAACAGTTTTTTAAAAGAGCCACTTCTGAAATTAAAGATAAAAAATAAAACAATATGAAACCACAACTCATATGGTTTCTTAAAAGAAACCATAGGAGTATATTGCTCTCCTGTTTCAGATTCATTCAAATTCTTCTTTTTTTGATTTTATTGACATTCAGTATTTGTATACAAAGTTTTTACAATAATATTCATGAAGTATTTATGCCAGTTGCCAAATTAGGCACTTTATTTTTTTTTACAATGTTGATAGTTCTATATTGATAATAACATCTACTAGTGGGCGCAGGTGTTCTGAGTGGATAATTCCATGGAGATCATAGTAATGGAAAAACACTGGAAGATCTTATGCATCAACATGCAAGCACTTGCTGGCATCTAATGGTTTTGCTTCAGAGTTTACACAGGAAAATTGGCTTTTGCATCAAAGAATAAACAAATACAGATTGTTGGTCATAAAGAAAGATCTCCCACCCAATGTGGAATTCCATGGCAGGGTATGATTACCAATCATTAGCTAGTGAACACCCTATTTTTCCTTCAGCCACAGAAAATTGGCTATGTATAAGTTATGAATATTATCTGGATAATTCACGGCCAAAAAGAAAAATCACTTTTAAATGGAAATTTCAAGGAAAAGAGCTTTTTTGAAACTCAGTTATCTAGATATTTGCCTTATTTTCCTCATTCCATTTGAGTGTTGTGGTCTGGGAGGTATTTTGTATTGTTAGCGGCTGGATCATCTTGTCTCTCCTGGGAATACTGATGCACAGGGTGTTTCCTGGGGGTGGTCAGGCCAGCCTCTGACTTGGACACCTAATGGGTGGGCTCGCATTTCTATGGGCACATCACCAGCACAACTACACCTGATGGCATCACCAGCAAGAAAGAAACTGGGAGCTAAGCTTGGAGACACTTGTGGCAAACTTTGGGGACGTCAAATGTCAAATGCAGGTAGGTTTTGCTATGAACAAAAGTATTAAATAGCCCTTCTCTCTGTTGCCAGTTGATGCAGGAACAGACGTTTTAGAATCACAGACCTCATCAGACTTGTTCTTGGCACCCTGACTTGATGGTTCTCCACTTGTAGCCCAAGCATTGAACAAGCAGCGCATGTGGTGTAATCTCACCCACGCTCATTGTTGTTTCCCTCAAGTCCTTTTAAATTATTTCATCTAGAGCATCTTCCCTTTGACTCTTGGCCGGTCCTGAGATTTTCCTGCTTACGCCTCTCATGTAACATGCGCTCAAAACCCTCAGAAGTAACTAAACATATCTCAGTTCAGAAACAAAGAATTTTGGTCCAAGGTACTGACACTTCAAACTTCATTCACACTGAGACTTCTGCTCCCCCTTCCCAGCTAAGGCACAGAGCTGGCATCTGAGTGGTCAGTGTCTGCCCGTCTCTATCACCTCCTACATGGGCAGAAGGAAGATAATAGGGGGATGGTTCTCTGGTGAGGTGGTTTCAAGCTCTCTGGGACCACTGTGTGGCTGAAGCTGAGACTTTTTCCCCAGGTCCTTCATTCCCACCGCAGGGCACCTCCATCCTCCAACAGCATCTTCCAGTCCATCTCCTGGCTCACCACTCTCCATGCCCCACATGCTGAACTATTCCCAACAAGCCTGGGTGTGCAGACTGGCCCCATCACGGCCAAACTCCCCTAGCTCTGCCCTCGGTGCTTAGACAGCTCTCCTCTCAGCCTCTAATTGCAGTGTCTCCCAACCACAGGCACACAAGTGTCCCGTGCAGCCCAGCAAATGGCATGCCCACACCTCTCTCCCAAGAACAATTTCTTCCTCCCAACAATCATTGATTCTCAAATGTTGAAAATGAATGGGAATTCAAGAACTGTGGAATTGATTTTTCAATCCACCTACTGTGATGGAGCATCTCATTTGTGAATTTCACTTATCATCGCTACTTGATGCCTAGGAAGCTTCACCATCCGTTACCTGCCGCTCCCTGCCCACCCCTCCCTGGTGTCCGCACCTGTCTCTGCATCAATCCTTTGGTTCCTGCAGGTCTCCCACACGAGGCTGCAGTCATACTAAGCTCACTGACTTTATATTATTCATCTTTATGTGCCCAGAGCTTAAGACAAGACCTGACAGGGTTTTTATCTGCACAGCTCTGGGGGCCAAACTGAATATGAACACATTCTATTGAATGGGTCAGTGAGTATGGATGAGGAGGAGGGCAACATCTTAGTACTGATTTAGTGTCAACGTGCTGTCGACAGAGGTGACAGTATCCAGCTCCTCCATGTTTTCCCCCAAATAAATCTCAAAGTAATAGCCCTCACTTAGACCTCTTTATTTCTCTCTTAAACAAACCCATAATTTCATTTGCAACGAAAAATCAAATTATATGTTTTTAGGCACCTGGAGACTCACTGACAACTCTGATGCTGAATAAACAGAGGTTTTCCACTTCTTTCCTCTCTTTTGCCTCTGATGTCACGTTCAATAGTGCCGTGCCGGACCTCCACCAGTTCATGAGACCTGACTGCTAGACTGTCAGAAGTTTACAAGCCGCTTGTTAAACATAATTTTTTTTTTTTGGCTTTGCTGCTCAGCATGTGGGATCTTAGTTCCCTGATCAGGGATAGATCCTCTCTTGCACTGGAAGCTCAGTCTTAATCATTGGACCACCAAGGAAGTCCCAAACATAACCATTATTAAAAATTAAAGTTCTGTTAAAAACAGAAGTAAAACTCTGAGTCTGGTACCTAACTGCTTAGATTCTAAGCCAGGATGCAGTAATGAAAGATTACTATAAATATTCTTTAGGGGCAGAAATTCAGCTTCAACACTGCCATCTCTGACTCTAAAGATACACTGCATCGGTGCAGGCACACCTTACTTAGACACTGGTGTGTGGATTCAGCTTTACCAAAATAAAGTCTGTAAAACTGAAAGGCACTCTCAGCACAGCACGGGAGGAGTAGATCTCAGCCAGTAGCCGAGGCGCTGCTCCGTGAAGGCCTGCAGCTCATTCTACACGTGCTCCGGGGGAGGTGGGCGCCGAGACTTTCTCAAGGGGGCCCACAGGGAAAGCCCCACTGCGATGTCTGTGCTAGGGGAAGGTTATCCAGGTCAGTTGACTAGTTGAACTAGTTGACTAGTTCAACTAATGACTAGTTGAACATTTCTAAGGCTACTCTTCAGCACAGGGCACATAGCCAATATTTTATAATAACTGTAAGTGGAGTATAGTCCATACACACATTGAATCACTATGTCGTACACCTGAAATTAATGTAATATTGTAAATCAACTGTACAGAAAGAATGAATGAATGAAAGCAAGGAAGGAGGAAAGGAAGAAAAAGGAGAAAAAAAACCATTTCTAAGTCATCTGAGCTCGTGATTTTTTCTTTATCTTTTCAAAGCAATGCTCAAAATACCATTTAAAATCCTCAAGTGGCCTGAGGTCCCCATAGTCTCTCAAGGAGGACACTCTGGTGAGAAGGGATTTACAAAAAAAAAATGCCTAAGCTGACCAGGTGAGGTAAACAACTTTTTTTTTAAAAGCAAAATTCCAAAATGGGAATCAGAGAGGTCAAAGGAGGCAGGTCTTTGAGAAGAATTACATTATCTACTTTTCTGACTCCTACTAGAGAAATAAAACCTTCCTTAAACACTTGAAATTGAACTTGAGCAGGGCCTAAATCATAAGCATCCGTATGAGAAATTTTCCCAAGTGTACTTTCAAGGAGAAATAACCCTTTAAAAGGTTTACTCGTGTGTAGAGGTAGGCTTTCCTGATGTTGGGAAGTCAGAGCCCCTGGAACGTCAGAAGTTCACTGTTCAGGCCCAAAGCCACAGCGCTGTGGTGGGGTGATGACTCTGTTGGTTGCACCTCTTCCCAGCTTGGGGCCTAAGGGGACGCAGGGGAAGAGGCCCGGAAGGAGGCGGGGAAGGCTCACCGGAGGCTGTACAGCACTTTGCCGTCGGGCTGGACCCGAAGCATCACGTTGTCTGTGGTGGTGTCGTGGATGAAGGAGCGCTTGGAGTGCACGAAGAACATGTCGGGGACCCAGATCTTCTTCACCAGCCGGCCGTCGAAGGTCATGCTGAGGTTGTTGGTGCTCGGGAAGGATAGCCGCTCGTCCTTCCAGTAATGCCGCAGGTAGAGCGTCATCGTGAAGTCCTGGGACCAGGGGCGGGGGGAGCCCACAGTGACCGGCCGGGGGTCGCCGGGCGTCCTGCACCCCCACCCCCAGGCTGCGGGTGGGCCGAGCCCGGGGAGGCCTGGCTTCTCGTCTCTGCTGCCTCGGGAGGCGGGGAACCCTGCAGGCGGGACTCAGCAGGAGGCCCTACAGGGGGCCTGGTTCCCACCCACCCAACCCCTGGGCGCTTGCCTCTGCTTGCAGAAGGCTGCTCCCGCCAGTGCTGGGACCCCAGCCTGAGGGCAGCCTGCCCACACACAGGGCCACCTGCCAGCCTAGAGTTCATGCCAGAAGCAGCCCTCAGCCAGGGAGCGGGGCTGGGGGTGGGAAAGGGGGTGGGTAACCCAGGTCTCTGCCCCAGAGTGGGGACAACCCCGAGGTGAGCTCTTTGCTGATTCCCAGAGAAGCCCAGAGGGACTGATTCTCACATAGACCTGATTTGATGACATGACCGTTTTTTGCTTCCTTCCTTTTCCCTGTCTCACCTCTCCACCCTCTTCTTATATAGATAAAGATATTTTTTTTTACACCACCATATATATATATATGGGTTTCCCAGGTGGTGCTAGTGGTAAAGAACCTGCCTGCCAATACAGGTAAACCCAGGAGATGCAGGTTCGATTCCTGGGTCAGGAAGATACCCAGAAGGAGGGCACGACAACCCACTCCAGTATTCTTGCCTAGAGAGTCCCATGGACAGAGGAGCCTGGCGGTTGCAGTCCATGGGGTCACACAGAGCTGGAAATGACTGAAACGACCTAGCAGACACACACGCACGCACACACACACGCGCGCACACACGCGTATATAGGCTCACAGGATCTTCATTCCCTGACCAGGAATTGAACTCGGGCCCTCAGTAGTTAACGTGTGGAGTCCTAAGCCCTGGACCATCAGGGTTCCCCCACTCTTTTCTTGTATTTCCTTGCTGTCTGTGCGTGCTCAGTCGGGTCTGACTCTTTGCAGCCCCGTTAGCTGTAGCCCACCAGGCTGCTCTGTCCATGGAACATTCTAGGCGGGAACGCTGGAGCGGCTTTGCCACTAAACTCTAGTCTCAGGCCTGCCTCTCCGCAGCTAAGACAAGTTTCTAAAGGGTCCTGTCAGTCAAGGAGTTGTAGAATGTTCTATTTGTCAATCTAAGCCCATTTGGAAAAGAAAAACAGAGCCTTTTCTGCATTTTCACAGCCAGACATGGAGTCCACAGGAGTAGCCTGTGTCTGGCTCTTGGATCCCCCTGTTTGTGCTGGACGGCATTTGCCCAGAGAACACAGCCCGGGGGCGAGGGCCGGACCCTGGGGTGGGACGATCACATCTGCCGTGTGGCTGTGTCACAGCAGCTGGGCAGCTTTGAGCAGGTGTCTCAGCCTCCCTGAGCTGCCTGTAAAATGAGTGTGTGAATTCCCACTGCCGGGAGTGGTGAGCCCGGGGAATTCTGGTGTGTGGAGTCCCTGGACCAGTGCGGGGCCCGAGGGAACCCCCCATCCACAGCCCTGGTCAGAGAAGCACTTACCATGTCCACCTCCGAGATGCTGTCCAAGCTTTCCACCTGCACGTCCACGCCCACAGGAATGGCCGGCCCTGGGACAGAGCGTGGCAAGAGGTTTACTCTTTTTACTTGAACTCCGACTTTGAATGAGACAGGCAGAAGGAGTATTTCTCCTAGAACGTTCAGATTTGAAGGTTTGGTGTCCCACATGCCAGGCTAGAGTCAAACCAGAGGTTAAAGTGTGGCATCATGGGCTCGCTCCCTGGAATATTCCAGCTAAGGCAAAAAAAAAAAAAATTCTTTTCGTTTTGAATCAGGTGATTCTGAAATGAGGAAGTTAATACAAAGCATTTGTCTTTGGTTACATATGATCATTTAAAGGAACGATGAGACTTGAGTCAATCTTGGGTCTCATCTAAAGAGTTACTCCTCAACATGAAGTCACACGTTTTTTGAATTTTGTATTTACCTCCTGATTTTGCACCCTCTTTCATCTTGGAAGCCGGTGTCTCTGGCCAGGAGAAAGGCCCTGCTTGGTGAATTAAAACCAAGGTCATATTCAAAACATTTGCCAAGGTACCGATCTGCATCTTTGCTAGATGATGGAGTCGGCTCCATGGGGGATGTGATACACTGGGTGGATGTGAAAACATTATATTTGGGGGGGATTTCTAGGCCATAAAAACTTAATATTTATAAAAAGAAAGAATCATCAGGGAAGTAGATTGCCACCTGTTTTCCTCCCTGCTTTCAGGTGTATAGGACAGGCATGGAACATCAGCACAGAATATCATTGTGGAACATCATCACAGAGTGAAAAGGTGACTGGGCCCAACAGCAGCAGATTAAGGACTGAATAAAGACTCCCTTCTGGAACCCATTTATCCTTTAGGCAAAAGTGACTGGAAGAAATAAAAGGCATGAGAATGATTTCTGAAATAAATATTGCTTTCCCAGGGGGAAAAAAATACACAAAACTCATAAGAATGAAAACCCTATTTGACTCTAAGAAACCTGAAATCTGGCAGCTGCAGGCTAAGCTTCAAAGGGCTCTGGCACTAAATCGTTATTTTCTAAGCAATTTTAATTTAATTAAACTCAGCAGACCACACTCTACCCTAGGACATGGGCCCAGAGTTCTGTCTGCCAGCTCCAGCATAAGAACAGATTTAGTCCAAGATTGGTATTTCACATTAAACTGATAATACAGTTGTGATTTCAGGGCTATGATTACTGTGCATTTTTAAACATATATTGCAGACAGAACTTTTACATTTTATTTTAAAAAATTATGCATTTCTAGGAGCTATGAAAGTGAGCATCATTTAAGAAAATTTCAAAAACTGCTCCCACAAGTCGAGAAATAAATTTAAAAAACCCAATTTAAAAAAAGATCGCTATTTCAGAGCATTTTCAGGGGGCAACTTTGGACCGCAACTGTCCCCACTGCCAGCTACTAGCCTCCCTAATACCAAGACATCCTTGTTGGGAGCTGTGGCCTGAGGACAGCTCGGCTGGCCTGGCCACCAACCAGCAGCTGCCTCCCAAGAATGCGTTCAGCAGAGCCCAAGGCAGGCTGGCCAGGGCAGTGCTCAGATGATGCTGAGGGCTCAGGCCTTGTTCACAACCTGGGCAGACCTGATTGGGGTAGGGAGCAATGCTGAATGGTTCCCTGGTCTGATGCTGCCCACAGACAGACAGAAGGACCTGGAAAGAAGACAAGCCCCAAGAGTGCATGCCTCATACCTCCAAAGCCAGGCCTCATGCTGAAATCGTGGTCATCTATCCTCAGAAGCTGCTCTGACTTTGTTAGTGGCGATTTCGTAATATCAGGGCTTCGTTTAAGAATTGGGCTGCAGAGCAGGAGAAAACAGGTTGATCACAAACCCTAGTTAAGTCAGATGAACACTATTTGCATTCAGACTTGATCTTGACAAGTTTGATGGGCTGTGGTATTTCCTCTTTAAAGCTACTGGAAATCCTCTCTTCCTTTCCCCGGCTTTCTGGATCAATGAACCAACCCAGAAGGTCCAAGACAGGAGTTTAGGAATGTGAATGAGGAGCTTGCAAAATAGCAACATCCACAGGACTTCCCCAGAGGTTCAGGGGTGAAGACTTTGCCTTCCGATGTAAGGGGGTGTGGGTTCACTCCCTGCTCAGGGAGCTAAGATCTTATATGCCTCATGGCCAAAACCCCCCAAAAACACATAAAACAGAAGCAATACTGTAAAAATTCAACAAAGACTTTAAAATGAATAAAATATTTAAAAATCCAACATCCAGGCCCCATCTCAGAGGTGCCGATCTGGGCAGAATGCAACCTGGACATTATTGTTTTTAAAAGCCTCCTAGATGACTTTAATGTGAAACCAAGGCTGAAAACAGCTGGTCCTGGGGCTTACTAATGAGTCTAAACTCAGCCAAAGCTCTTGGGCCGTTTGGGGAGGTTGCAGCTGGAGGGGCGAGGCGGTGGGTGTGGGATGAGCCTGGCCCACTTGGACCCGCCGGCCCATCCTGTAGAGACAGCACGGACTTGCCCTTGGGTCCAATGCCAACTCTTCTGGCTCCCTGGGAGGCAGCTTCTTGTGCTTCTGCTTCCGAATTGCATCCAAGGCCATTTTAATTCATTTTCACTTTTTCTAAGTAGGTAATATATTTGCAGGATTTGACAATTAAAAAGAAAGAGGAAATGCAATGAAAAGTTGGCTTTCTACCTGTGCCTCCATTCATCCCACTCCCCCAACCACCATTACTGCTGTCTCTCTGTTCTTCATTTGGCTGTGGGGCTTGTCGGATCCTAGTTCCCGTGCCAGCGATCAACCCAGAGCCCCCGCTTTGCAAGCATGAGTCTTAACCACTGGATCACCAGGGAAGGCCCCCCCTTCCCCCAGGACCTCTCTTATTGGTGTTTGGTCTATCTGTTCACAGCATCTTGTAGGTACAAGTAAATACAAACATACATTCTTATATCTCCTACTTTTTGAGTTTCATTGAGACATAATCAACACTTAACATTGTATTAGTGTTAGGTGTACAACATGATCATTTGATACATGTATATTTTCTGGTAAAATTATTACAATGCATCTAGTTAGCATCCCTCACCTCACATAGTCACACTTTCTTTTTCTTGTGATGAGAAACTTTAAGAGATACTCTTACAGTTTTCAAATATACAATATAGTAGTATTAACTGTCACCACCATGCTGGACATTAACATCCTCGGGACTTATATGTGATATAACTGGAGGCTTGTACTTCTTGCTCCCTTTCATCCATTTCGCCCACCCCACACCCCCCACCTAGGGCAACCACCTGTCTGTTCTCCATAGTTTTTTTTTAATTCCACATAGAAGTGAAATCATACAATATTTGTCATGTATGCTGTGGCAAATGGTCTCTTATTTTTATACATCAAGTAACATATAAACTTACACTTTTTCTTTCTTTCTTTCTATATATATATAGCTTGGATTTTGCATATCAAAGCATCCCAAGCCTCATATTCTTTTTCACACTGCATAGTGTTGCATTGCACAGATACACCGTCACGCAGGCGCTCGGTCCTCTATCGGTGGGCATATGAGTTGCTTCGTCTTTTGCTGCTATAATCAGTGCCTCAAGGGCCTTTTATGGTCTTCACTTACCCCTCAGCAGCATCTCTGGAACTCACAGAAACAATGAACTGCCCTCCCAGCTCCTCCTTGTTCCTCCTTGTTCCAACAGCAATATGTGTGTGCCCTCCCGTGTACCATGCACACACACTCACACTTCTTTCAATGCACATGTTCCAAACATCGGCCTACATCAGCATCTCTTGGAGACCTGTTTCAAACCTGGGTTCCTGAACCTCCCCTTGCCCCAGAGTTTCTGATTTAGCAGGTCTGGGCTGAGGTCTAAGAATTTGTATTTATCACAAGTTTCCAGTTGCTGCTGGTGGTGGTCAGGAGATGGCACTTTATTTTAAGGTTTTGGCCATGCCACCCAGCATGTGAGATATTAGATCCCTGACCAAGGATGGAACCTGTGCCCTCTGCATTGGAAGCACGCAGTCTTAACCCTGGGCCACCAGAGAAGTCCCTGGGGATGGCACTTTGCGAACCAGAGCTCTGGTGCATTCATCCTCAACACACGATTTCCTCCCTTGTAACTGGCCCTGTCCACCTTTGCTTATCTTCTTTCCTGAAGACACTGTCATTCTTGGCGGGGAGCAGAGAATGTGTCAGGGAGTCATGAAGACAGAGCCCCACCGTCCAGTGACCTGCCTGCCCCGGGCCTTTGCTGGGTTTGGTTTCCTCATCTTGCTGAAGGTGCAGCTCTGTGACAGGACCAGGGCCGCGTGGAGCCAGTGGGATCGTGTGTGTGGGTACGTGTGTGGGTGCTTGCTTTTTGAACTCGAAGGTGGACTGCACGTGGAAGGAGCCATTGTTGTTTCTCAGCCAACAGGACGTTTCTTCCTAAAGGAAGGAAATCACTGAGCTGGCAGCAAAGGCAGCGCCCGGGGGAAGAATCTTAACTAAAGGATCAGGATGAAGGGGCGCTGCTGCTGAAGGGAGGGAGGAAGCCGTTGCCGCCCACCTCCTCGCTCTCGCCTAGTGGAGCCAGGAGCCGCCTCCCTCTGCTCCCTGCCCCTTGGCCAGGAGTAGAGGCACTGCTGCAAATGTCTGCAGCTTAGGTGTGGGGAAGAGACCCCTCACAGTCCTGGGCGTGCCCCTCTGGTCAGTGTCGGCCTTACTTCAGCGCATCTTTGAGCACTCTGTCTTTGAGGCTTACTATGAAATTAAAACTAAAGATGTTCTAGAGAGTCCAGGTGCTCAAATCAGCAAAGTATCCGTCACCCTGTAGATTTGCTTCAAATCTAACTGGAATAAAATGTGAAAGAAAAAAAAAGACTACAAAACTGCAACTCATTTTAGCTTTTTGGCGAGCAATCCCCATGACCCACAGAAGGAGGAATTGGAGGATTAATTATTCAGAAGGTCTTACGTGAGGAGGTCTGACCTAAACTATCTCCCCAGCTGAAACTGATGGCATTTTTAATCTGGAACTGCCATGAAGCTGTCAGTATGGAGAGCGACCCATTGCCAGGTGGACCATTTCTCTTGGGCATCCTTGCACTTCAGCTTAGGGATCCAGCCCAAAGTGCGCTGGCAGGAGATGAGACAGCCGAGGGTAATCGCTCCTTCTCTCTTGGCTTCCATGCCGGGGACCAGCGATGTCTGTGTCCTCTGTGACCCCAGGCAATCAGAGTCCTTCAATGAGCTCCGGTTACACAATTTCCCCGGCAGGCCTGAGGGTCGCCGTGGCTGGCTTCCTGTATTTCTCGTGCTTGGGGGTGGGGCGTTCGCTTGCCTGGCTGCTGCCCTGAACCCTGGGCACCGTTCTGCGAGCGGTCTCTTTATTCAATTATTGGCTAAGCCCTTTGGAGTGCAGTGCTGTGCTCTGCCAAGACCCGACTGATGCCCGGGGATATCAGGGCTGATGCGCAGGGATTATGTCATCCGTGACAAACTGGGGCAGGGGCAGGTGTGCGCACTGCAGGGCATGGTCCCAGGGCTGGGGAAGGGCAGAGACTGGGCGGAGGGCTACCAGCCATCACAACAGATGGTCAGCAGGGGCAGGATGAGGCCACCGGCCGCTGAGCACAGAATCCTCTTCATCTTTGGGTGCCCATGGACTCTCACCAATGTGAGTGAGGGAAGAACGGTATTAGTTCTTTGGATGGGTGCCAGACAGAGCAGTACAAGAGATGCGGGGAGAAAGAGGCGGGGAGGAATAAACACCGAGTTTGGCCCCATCTTACTACGGCTTTTGTTGTTGCTTTGTCGCTGTGTCGTCGTAGACCACCAGCCTCCTCTGTCCATGGGGTTCTCCAAGCAAGAATACCGCAGTAGGTTGCCATGCTCACCTCCAAGGCATCTTCCCCACCCAGGGATCGAACCTGAGCCTCCTGAACCGGCAGGTGAATTCTCTAAGCTGAGCCCCCAGGGAAGCCCCATGTGGCTTTGGGCCCGTCTAAAACCGAACTGGGCACCGACTAAAGGAAGCGCTGCCACATTCTGAGACGTCACTGCCTCTGCCGTCATGAAGCTGAGATTCTAGCTTAGCAAAAAACTGATAATTAGGACACGTAAAATCTTATTCTTTTTTTTTGCCACACCATGCAACTTGTGGGATCTTAGTTCCCCGACCAGGGACGGAACCCCAGCCACGGCAGTGAAAGCACCAAGTCCTAATCACTGGACCACCAGGGAACTCCTGTAAAATCTTTTTAAAATTGTTGCTATTTAATATTTTAAAATAACTATTTTCTCTTCACATTCCTATGTTAACATTTTTTTTTGGAAAATAGATTGAAGCCTAAAGCAAAGGATGGAAACCACTAAGAAGCAATCTGTACCATGCTGAATATATCCTTACAACCCTGAGAGAGGGAAAAACACTGTAACTTGCTTTTAACTCAAGTTACAGTAGATCTTAAAATACTTTTCATGTCACCAGCACCATTTTACCAGCTGAGGTATGAGTATTAGCCTTGAAATGAAGTGTAACACACAGCCAATAAAAGGAGAGCTAACACTGCCTGAGCACTGACTCTCTGCCAGTTACCAGGCTAACTAGATCACATGTATTAACTGGGTTAGCCCTTAAAACAATCCTGTGAGGAAGGTGTTGCCGTTGTGACCATTTTACACACGAGGAAGCTAAGACATAGACGGTTTGAATAACTTGTGAAACTGAAGGAGCCAGGAGTCACACTCAGAGGCTCTGGCTCTGAGGATGGGAGGCAAGTTTGGCCACTGTATCTCACTGGGAGATCTGGCTCCCAATGCCTGGAATGTGGGTTCAATGTGCAAGGTCCAAGCTTACCTTTCCCCTCACGGAAGAGCCAGCATGGACCATGCACAAAACTGGTACCCACTCACTGATTAAACAGGGCATCTGCTGGGACTTCCCTGGCAGTCCAGTGGTTTAAATTCCAAGCTTCCAATGCATGGGAAGTGGGTTCAGTCCTAGTCGGGAAACAAATGAGTGCATTTACTGATTCATTCCCTAGGAACTTATGAAGAAGGAACTGACATGTTCCATACTTGGCTGTCTGAGGAGGCCTTACAAATACCTGTAAAAAGAACGGAAGTGAAAAACAAAGGAGAAAAGGAAAGATATACCCATTTGAAAGCAGAGTTCCAAAGAATAGCAAGGAGAGATGAGAAAGCCTTCTTCAGGGATCAGTGCAAAGAAATAGATGAAAACAATAGAATGCGAAAGACTAAAGATCTCTTCAAGAAAATTAGAGATACCAAGGGAACATTTCATGCAAAGATGGGCTAAATAAAGGACAGAAATGGTAGGGACCTAACAGAAGCAGAAGATATTAAGAAGAGGTGTCAAGAATACACAGAAGAACTGTACAAAAAAGATCCTCATGACCCAGATAATCATGATGGTATGATCACTCACCTAGAGCCAGACATCCTGGAATGTAAAATCAACTGGGCCTTAGGAAGCATCACTAAGAACAAAGCTAGTGGAGGTGATGGAATTCCAGTTGAGCTATTTCAAATCTTAAAAGATGATGCTGTCAAAGTGCTACACTCAATATGCCAGCAAATATGGAAAACTCAGCAGTGGCCACAGGCCTGGAAAAGGTCAGTTTTCATTCCAATCCCAAAGAAAGGCAATGACAAAAAAACACTCAAACTACGGCACAATTGCATTTATCTCACACACTAGTAAAGTAATGCTCAAAATTCTCCAAGCCAGGCTTCAGCAATACATGAACCATGAAATTCCAGATATTCAAGCTGGTTTTAGAAAAGGCAGAGGAACAAGAGATCAAATTGCCAACATCCTCTGGATCATTGAAAAAGCAAGAGAGTTCCAGAAAAACATCTATTTCTGCTTTATTGACTATGCCAAAGCCTTTGACTGTGTGGATCACAATAAACTGTGGAAAATTCTGAAGGACATGGAAATACCAGACCACCTGACCTACCTCTTGAGACACCTGTATGCAGGTCAGGAAGCAACAGTTAGAACTGGACATGGAACAACAGACTAATTCCAAATAGGAAAAGGAGTACATCAAGGCTGTATATTGTCATCCTGCTTATTTAATTATATGCAGAGTACATCATGAGAAACGCTGGGCTGGATGAAGCACAAGCTGGAATCAAGATTGCCAGGAGAAATATCAATAACCTCAGATATGCAGATGACACCACCCTTATGGCAGAAAGTGAAGAACTAAAGAGCCTCTTGATGAAAGTGAAAGAGGAGAGTGAAAAAGTTGGCTTAAATCTCAACATTCAGAAAACTAAGATCATGGCATCCGGTCCCATCACTTCATGGCAAATAGATGAAGAAACAGTGGAAATAGTGGCTGACTTTATTTTTCTGGGCTCCAAAATCACTGCAGATGGTGATTTCAGCCATCAAATTAAAAGACGCTTACTCCTTGGATGGAAAGTTATGACCAACCTAGATAGCGTATTAAAAAGCAGAAACATTAACTTTACCAACAAAGGTCCATCTAGTCAAGGCTATGGTTTTTCCAGTGGTCATGAATGGATATGAGATTTGGACTATAAAGAAAGCTGAGTGCCGAAGAATTGATGCTTTTGAACTGTGGTGTTGGAGAAGACTCTTGAGTCCCTTGGACTGCAAGGAAATCCAACCAGTCCATCCTAAAGGAAATCAGTCCTGGGTGTTCATTGGAAGGACTGATGGTGAAGCTGAAACTCCAGTACTTTGGCCACCTCATGTGAAGAGTTGACTCATTGGAAAAGACTCTGGTGCTGGGAGGAGTTGGGGGCAGGAGGAGAAGGGGACGACAGAGAATGAGATGGTTGGATGGCATCACTGACTCGATGGACATGAGTTTGAGTAAACTCCGGGAGTTGGTGATGGACAGGGAGGCCTGGTGTGCTGCGATTCATGGGGTCGCAAAGAGTCGGACACGACTGAGCGACTGAACTGAACTGAAGTTATCATAATACAGGATGATGCTTGAGACAGCTTCTTGGACTGAATGGAGGGTGTATGTTTTTGGCACGTGCGTTTTTATTCTATCTTCTTGGAGATTATGGAAAATTCTGGCCCACGGTCCTTCTTGATATTTCCTTGCTGTACTTCCCAGTCAGTTTGTCCATGGATGATGTTTTCTCAAAACATTTCCCGGAGGTTAGATCGGGCCTGGGGGCCTGTTGGGGGCAAGGTTCTGCCGGAAGACTCATCTAACTAATAGCAGAGCATTCGCTAAGTTATACTTCACTTTGTTCATTCTTTCATCTTCAAGCCTGGCATGCTGAAGTCCACAGGGTCGGAAAGTTGGACACAACTCAGCGACTGAACAACAACGTTATAGCTCTGGTCCTGCTGGCAGATGGCAACGTGGACATGGTCAGTCTGCTGTCAGAGCCCCGCAGAGATGGTTTTGTGTTCCCCACAGATTCGTCGGCCTGGGGGTCGTGTAAGTATGTGTGTGTGCATTTAATTATTTTATTTTATTTATTTCTGCTGTCTTGTTGTTTACTTTGCATTTCTTGAACTGCAATTAGAGA
Organism: Hydropotes inermis; assembly: GCA_020226075.1. Classification (NCBI taxonomy): domain Eukaryota; kingdom Metazoa; phylum Chordata; class Mammalia; order Artiodactyla; family Cervidae; genus Hydropotes; species Hydropotes inermis. Next base: position 2,963,897 of record CM035290.1, read on the forward strand.
CTGTGCATTCTTCCACATAATGAGTAAGGATTGTGTATAAATCCCACTATAAATTTCCTTGGATTACTCACTAAATGGATTTTTAGGTAACTGATGATCTCCTTTTCAAACCACTACCTCTAAGAATGTGTGATAGGTAAGTTAGGTGTCAACTTGGCTAGACTCTGGTACCAGTTTTTGGTTTAAATACCAGCCTAGATGTTGCTGTGAAGGTGTTCTAAAGATGTGAATAACATTTAAATCAGTAGCCTTTAGATAAAGCAGATTACCCTTCATAATGTGGGTAGGTCCCATCCAATCAGTTGACGACCTTGGGGGAAAAAAAAAGACTGAGGTCCTCTAAGGAAGAGGGAATGTGGACTGCAGACTGCCTTCGGCTTAACATCAACTCCTGCTGGAATTTCCCCCTGCCTGCCTGCCTGCCATGTAAATTTCAGACTTGGTTGCCCACACAATCACAGGAGCCAATTCTTTAAATAAATCCTCCTCCCACCCCAGCTCCTGTTATGTGTGTGTGAGTGTGTATGTGTGTGTGTGTGTGTGAGCGCGTATGCGCTTAGTCACTGAGTTGTGTCCAATTCTTTGCGACTCCATGGACTATAGCCCGCCAGGCTCTTCTGTTCATGGTGATTCTCCAGGCAAGAATACTGGAGTGGGTTGCCATGCCCTCCTCCAGGGGATCTTCCCAACCCAGGGGTTGAATCCAGGTCTCCTGCATTGCAGGCAGATTTTTTACTCTCTGAGCCACCCAGGGAAGCCCCATATGTACACATATATAGGTATATATATTATAATAAATATTGCACTATATATGTGTGTGTGTGTGTGTGTGTAATACCACAGAGAGATAGATAGGTAACTAGATACACATACATACATTGTTGTTGTTTAGTATCTAAGTTGTGTCTGACTCTTTTGGGACCACATGGACTATAGCCCACCAGGCTCCTCTGTCCATGGGACTTCCCAGGCAAGAACACTGGAGTGGGTGGCCATTTCCTTCTCCAGAAGATCTTCCTGACCCAGGGACTGAACCTGCATCTCTTGCATTGGCAGGCAGATTCTTTATCACTGAGCCACCATATGGAAGCCCCACACACATACAGACATACATATACATATATACATGTTGCTGCTGCTGCTGCTAAATAAATCACTTCAGTCGTGTCCGACTCTGTGCGACCCCATAGACGGCAGCCCACCAGGCTCCCCTGTCCCTGGGATTCTCCAGGCAAGAACGCTGGAGTGGGTTGCCATTTCCTTCTCCAAGGCATGAAAGTGAGAAGTGAAAGTGAAGTTGCTCAGTCGTGTCCGACTCTTAGCAACCCCATGGACTGCAGCCCACCAGGCTCCTCCGTCCATGGGAGTACTGGAGTGGGGTGGGGTACCATTGCCTTCTCCTATATACATGTTATGCACAGCCTATTGGTTCTGTTTCTTGGGAGAACCCTGGCTAATCGAGACAGTGAATACTCCTTGATGCCTAAGGTCTGCACACCTTGGGAGACCTGAGTTGCCTGGAACTGGAAGGCTGCGTCTGGCGTGGGTGGGGTGTCCGTGCTATCTCAGAGTTTTTGGATCCAGCCTTCTTGCCACCACGATGGATCCAGGTTCCCACCAACCTGATGGATCCTCAACACGCAGGCTTGGCCAGCTATAGCCTTCCCAGGGGGACAAGAGAGTGCAGCGAGGGCAAGATGGTGGCAATTTGGTTTCTGGGAAGGAAATGTTAGCATGAACATTGCACTGGTTTTGACATATGAAAGCATTTTCATATGATTCAACCTGAATTTTACATCTGTGAGTATTACTTCCTGTTCTCCTTCTAGCCTCCAGGACTTGAGAAAATGAATGTCTGTTGTTTAAGCCACACAACTTGTGGTGTTTTGTTATGGCAACCTAGGCAGACGGCTCTCAGGGGGCTCATAGGTTGGTAATGCTGAATGATTAGTTGTCTGAGATAGGACAGATGGGGGCCGTGGAAGATCGGGAAAAAGTCTTCTGAGATTTGAGATGCAGGGGTGGGGGAGGGCCAGGGAAGGTCCTAGAAAAAAGGTGACATCTATGCTAAATGTTGGAGGAGGGGAAAGAATAAGCCAGAGGAAGAGGGAAGAGATGGGTGTGCTGAGCCCTGGAGCTGCCCAGTGAAGGCTCAGGAAACCATCGGGATGAGTGGCGCTTTGCAACTAGACAAGAGCAAGAAGCACAGTGTGAAGGCAAAGTACCAGCAAGCTCTCTGGAGAATGAAGGGATGCAATGAGCAGAACACTGCTACCTTGAAAGCAAAAGTCACAGGCCTCCCCTGGTGGTCCAGCAGTGAAGACTCCACACTCCCCAGGCCGGGGCCCATGCTCAATTCCTGCTTAGGGAACCAGGTTCTGCCAGCCGCAACTAAGAGCCAGCACAGCCAAATTCAGAAAAAATAATTTTAAATAAAAATCTAATGAAAGAAGTGTAGGGTGATCAGAGAGACCCCCCCCCCCGCCCCCATAACCCAGAGGTTTGCGCTTTGTCAGGACAGGATCTGACAGCCAACAACCTCCTCCCTCCTGGCTTCTGCCCTTCATCGCCTGAACCCGCTGCCAGCTCCCACCGTGTACAAGCTCCTGTCACCTGTCTGTCTCCCTCACCTTCTCCTAGTCTCACTGGTCCAGTTCACAGCCAGGCTTCTTGTAAAAGTGAACCACATTCACTCCATTTTCTCCTCTCATCAACACACCAGCACCCATCTCCTCTCGCTGAGATTGTTAACGGCTCTTCACCCTGTAAGTGGAGCTTGCCTCTTGGCCCTCTACCTGACTGATTTTGACCCTAGCGGGATCTGACCCTATGGATCGCTCCCTCCTGGAAACCTTTGACACCTCAACTGAACACCTCTCTGGTCCGTAAGCCTCTTACCGGGAGAGTCTGTACGTGACTCGATCACTGATGAGGCACCCACTGCCCAGGACAGTGCCTGCTCTGTAACAAGCATCTGACAAGTGTCCCATAGATGGTCCCTTAGCCTCTTTGACACCTCTCCATTCCAATTCTACACCTGTTTCTCTGATCACCCATTTCCAGCTTCCTTCCCTGAGTCCTCTAGTTTCGTCATGTAGGATCTTCCCTCATGGCGAGTGAGCTCAGTTGCCCTGCAGCATGTGGGATCTTAGTTCCTCGACCAGGGATTGAACCCATGTGCCCTGCATTGCAAGGCGAATTCCTAACCACTGGACCACCAGGGAGGTCCCCACTGAGTCCTCTTCATCCACCCAGCCCTTCAATGTTGCTCATCCCCCCACCTCTCTCCTTTGTCCTATTCTTATGCTGCCTTTGGGTCACTTCATCCCTCACCACCGAGGAATTCTCTTGACAGCTGCATCTCCAGACCCTAATTCTCTTTTGAGCCACAGACCTGGGCCTTCATGTCACTTGGACAACCGTCTCCTAGCAGGTTGTAAGCACACCCGGGTCCACATGCTCATACGGATCTCAACTTCTTTGCCCCCAAACCTGCTTCTCCTCCTGCTCTCCCTCCCCAGGCACTCCCCTCGACCCAGCTACACCTTCCAGATACCTGCTAGACTCCCACCAGTCTAATCCTGACAATCCTGCCTCCTTACAGTTCTCATCCATCTTCCCCATCCCTGTTCACTTCATCCCACAAATACTACCCTAGCTCCGGCTCTCACCGTCTCTCATCTGGTCTAAAGCAGGGACTCTGGATGACTTTTGTGTCTGCCTTGCAACTCCTCTGCACCCCCCTGCTACCTGTCACAGTGTCATCTCCCCAAAGTGGAAATCAGCTGAAACTTTCAGATCCTCTCTGTCCTGCAGTTTAAATTTGAGTTCGATAGCATTACAAGCAAGAATGCTAATGGTATTTTGCTTCTGATGGGATCAGCTTGTGCTTCCAGAGCTTGAGCCAGAATTTGTCCAGGGGCCTGCAGTGTAGACAGGCTAGATTTTCATTCTTCCAAGAGGGAGGGAGAAACCATAAGTATTGATACATTCTAGAAACACTGCTCAATGCCCTGGCACTCTGATCTTTATCCAGCATGTTTCATGAAGGTGGGTTCCATCTCGATATATCTCCCGAGAAGGTGCTGAGAAAAACACAGAAATTATCTGCCAGGGCAGAGACAAGAGTAAGCCCCAGGTGAGGCACAAAATGTAAGAAGGCCCTTACCCTTGGGTCGTGCAAGGCCCTATTCATTCATTCGGTCAGCCATTTATTTTTCAGTCCTGCTCTGCAGCTTGTGGGATCTTAGTTCCCTGACCAGGGATCGAACCTGCACCCTTGGCAGTGGAAGGAGTGGCAACCACTGGACCGCCAGGCAGTTCCCGAGGGTCTCTTTAAATTTTGCATCACCGGCGCCTCTCCAGCTCACTCTCACCATGTGCCTGTGTTCACCTTGCTCCTTATGTTATTAGTACGAGCCCTGAAAAGCAGCGTGGCTACAAGTCACCAGCAGTTTATCAGTTTAGAGTCTGGCTAAAATTAAGTGAGCCCTTGAAAAATTTAGGCTACATAAAAACAAAACACTTGGTTGAGTTCACCATTTTGGAAAGCAATTCTGCCAATTATCCTGGAACGTGAAATGTTTCTATGCCATTTGATCTAATATACTTCCAGGGGTCTATCCTAATTAAATAATCATGCACATAAGCAATGACCTTATATGCGAAGATATCCAGACAGCATATTTATAATAACAAAGAGAAAGCAATTAAATACTGTAAGCAGAGGAAGATACTTAAGCGGTTATAATTATTATTGTGCTTTATAGTGTGTTCATTCAAATGATAACACTATATACTTCAAATAAGAAAATATGCAGATAAAATCACATTAAATACAGTAAGGTTACAAAACTATATGCATGTAAAGATCCCAGACTAGTTAATACTCAATACATGCTTATTAAAAAAAATAGAAGAAAATACACGAAAATGTTAACAAGGTTATTTCTAGGTTTGGGGGATTATGGGTGATTTTTGTGCATTGAAAAAAATGTTTCCCTATGCTTTTTAAAATAATGTGTCTTTCATAATAAAAATAAAAGTTCCTTTAAGTAATTTTTAAAAGAACATTTATTTCGCTTTCCGGACTCACTTTGTCACTGTGTGTGTGTGTGAAATCAGTCATGTCTAACTCTGTGTGACCCCATGGACTGTAGCCCACCAGAATCCTCTGTCCATGGGATTTTCCAGGCAAGAATACAGGAGTGGGTCGCCATTTCCTTCTCCAGGGGATCTTCCTGACCCAGGGATCCACCCTGAGTCCTTGCATCTCCTGCATTGGCAGGCAGACTCTTTACCACTAGTGAGACACTGGTCTCCCTAATAAGTCACCCCTCTAACTCTGGCTTGGGAGAGAGGCTGAGAAGTTTTTGGTGACCAACAGGATTTGTTGCTGTCATCTGTAATCCTCGAGAGCACAGCTGGTTCAGATCGTCTCTATGGAGGCCCCGCTCCACAAATTCCACTGTTTGCCCAGCAGCTTCTGACTCGGACGGTGATAGGACATGTGTCTTGTTCACAGCGGTCCCTGTCTGTGTCCTGGGCTCACCACAACCAATGGACATTTCAGCTCCTTAACTTTGCCATGTTGCTAAAACTGCCTGAAACAAGGGCCGTGAGCCAGAGCTGGCTGTTCAGAAGCCCAGGTGTGAAGGGCGCTCTCAGACCCAGAGAGGGTCACTGAGGAGTCAGACCCCCAGCCCTCCCACCAGCCCCAGACGCCAAGAAGCTGGATTTCCTTCCATATTCATTGATTTTGCTTTTTTTAAAAAGTTTTTGGCTGCACTTTGTGGCACGGGGGATCTCAGTGCTCTGGCCGGGAATTGAACCCACACCCCTGGGCAGGAGGGAGGAAGGCTTAGCCGCTGCACCAAGAAAGTCCCATTTAGCTGATACTTCTGACCTCTGTCCATCTTACACTCGGAGATGAAGAAAGCTGAAGTTCAATTTGAACTCAGGCTGATAAAGAACCAAGAATCAAGAATGTCCTTCCTGCCTCCATCTCTTCATCAGCAAAGAGAGGGCTGGTTTGGGGGTGGGGAGCGGGGTCTCCAAATATCCTGTTTTACTGATGCGCATCAGGCAAGCCGGTGTGCAGGCGTGCCCTTCCATCACCAGCGCCCTCAGAGCCGCCCTGGTGAAGCTGTTGCTGAAGGATCGGCCTGTTTCTGTCTGAGCTCCTTCCGCCAGCTGTACCAGCCGGGGGGCCGTACCTTGCTGGCAGCCAGCAGCAGCTGGTCCTTAGGCTGGTCCCCCCGTGGACCAATGGGGACAATCTAACGACACTCCGGGCCACATAGCTGAAGAAAGCTGCCTTGTTCTCTTTTAAAAGATTGTAAAAGGGACCTACACATCTAGCAGAAATAATTAGAACTCACAGAATCATTCTCACTAATTAGAGCTCCCATCAGTCATTTGAGAATTCCCAGATTTGCTCCAACCTAGGATGCAAACATCAAATAATTGCCCTTATTATTTTTAACGTGCATATATGCTTTTTTTTCCCCAGAATCTTTCACCCAGGACAATTCCTAAGAGACTGAAGAACATGCAATGATAGCACTGTATCAGATCTAAGCATCATCTAAAAAGGAAAGTAATTCTAACGTCGTAAAAGGAGGAGAGGAGGAAAGCAGGAGAACAAAGGGAAAAGGAGCAAGCATCCACAGGAAACACCACATACTGGCAACGATTCCGCAGTGAAGCCAGACGCTCGAGGTACACACCGTCTCCCCCTAAGTCCTCGGTGCTGAAGTGTCCGCTCACCTGCCTTTTTTCGACATCTCCTGTGTGTCTCTTTTCCGCCAGAGCACTCTGCTTTCAGTAGGCAAAACCCACGCCCACCACAAAAAGAAAACGCCAACTTTCATATTCTGGACGGCCAACACAGGTTTCCAAATCCAAACAGTTCTCTGAAGAAACAGCGAAAACAAAAAGGAAAAGGCAAAGGATGTTCTTTTTCTCTCTTAAGACATTACCGGTCCGTTCGTTATTAGAAAGATGTTTATTCACGGAAAAAAAAATCAACCCCCGGTCTGTAATCTGGAGAGCAAGAGAAAGCAATTTGCACTAAACCTATAAATCCTCCTACGTCAGATGTCAGGGATTTTCTGCAGGGAGGTTGAAGTCCTGTGTCCCTGGCTGACAGTCATTTTGGCTGGTCTAAATAAGTTCATCGTCAGACCTGGTGAATTCCTTCGTGAAGGTCCGTGTGAATTTCTGGTCCAACAAACAGAAGGAACTAAGGAGAGACCAGAGCAATTTCCAAATCCAGAACTGCCCGAGGTGTGGAATTGCTTCTGATGCCCCGAAAATGAGCTCCTCCCTGGCTCTTTTAAGCTTTTAGCCATTGCTATTTGCTTCAGCTGAGGGCTGGATTTGGACAGCTCCCCACCCCCACTCCTTTCTGGGGTTGAATCTGTGGGAACTCAGCGATCTGTAACTGGGCAGGGTGTCTATTTGGCTAACACATCGGTAGAAGGCCGATCCTCATCTGGTGGACCCTCCACAAATCTTCTCATCCTCCGTGGATGTGGTTTTTATTGTCCTTGTTTGGTTTGTTTGTTTTGCTTTGATGTGGAGGATAGTAAATGCTTTCTTTTTCTGTACTTTTTCTTTATACTGGAGTCTAATACAGTTTTGTATTAGTCTCAGGTGTATAGCAAAGTGATTTAGTTATACATACACAATATCTGGGGAAAAGGCAACAGCACCCCACTCCAGTGCTCTTGCCTGGCAAATCCCATGGATGGAAGAGCCTGGCAGGCTGCAGTCCATGGGGTCACTAAGAGTTGGACATGACTGAGCATCTTCACTTTCCCTTTTCACTTTCATGAATTGGAGAAGGAAATGGCAACCCACTCCAGGGTTCTTGCCTGGAGAATCCCAGGGACGGTGGAGCCTGGGAGCCGTCTATGGGGTCGCACAGAGGCGGACACGACTGAAGCGACTCAGCAGCAGCAGCAGGATACAATATCTGGACTTCCAAGGTGGCATAGTGGTAAAGAATCTGCCTGCCAATGCAGGAGGTGCAGGAGATGCCGGTTCCATCCCTGGGTCAGGAAGATCCCCTGGATCAGGAAACGGCAACCCCCTCCAGTATTCTTGGCTGGAAAATTCCATGGACAGAGGAGCCTGGTGGGCTACAGTCCTTGGGGTTACAAAGAGTCAGACATAGCTGAGCACACACACATATATATATCTAATCCTTTACATATTCTTTTCCCATATAGATTATTACAGGGTATTGAGTAGAGTTCCCTGTCCTATGCACTAGGTCCTTATTGATTATCTATTTTATATGTAGCAGTATGTATGTGTTAATCCCAAATTACTAATTTATCTCTCCCCACCTCACTATGAACAAAGCTAGTGGAGGTGATGGAATTCCAGTTGAGCTATTTCAAATCCTAAAAGATGATGCTGCGAAAGTGCTGCACTCAATATGCCAGTAAATTTGTAAAACTCAGCAGTGGCCACAAGAGTGGAAAAGATCAGTTTTCATTTCAATCTCTAAGAAAGGCAATGCCAAAGAATGCTCAGACTACCACACAATTGAACTCATCTCACATGCTAGCAAAGTAATGCTCAAAATTCTCCAAGCCAGGCTTCAGCAATACGTGAACCATGAACTTCCACATTTTCAAGCTGGTTTTAGAAAAGGCAGAGGAACCAGAGATCAAATTGCCAACATCTGCTAGATCATTGAAAAATCGAGAGAGTTCCAGAAAAACATCTTTCTGCTTTATTGACTATGCCAAAGACTTTGACTGTGTGGATCACAATAAACTGTGGAAAATTCTGAAAGAGGTAGGAATACCAGACCACCTGACCTGCCTCTTGAGAAACCTGTATGCAGGTCAGGAAGCAACAGTTAGAACCGGACATGGCACAACAGACTGGTTCCAAATAGGAAAAGGAGTACCTCATGGCTGTATATTGTCACCCTGCTTTTTTAACTTATATGCAGAGTACATCATGAGAAACGCTGGGCTGGATGAAGCACAAGCTGGAATCAAGATTGCCAGGAGAAATATCAATAACCTCAGATATGCAGATGACACCACTCTATGGCAGAAAGTGAAGAACTAAAGAGCCTCTTGATGAAAGTGAAAGAGGAGAGTGAAAAAATTGGCTTAAAGCTCAATATTCAGAAAACTAAGATCATGGCATTTGGTACCATCACTTCATGGCAAATAGATGAAGAAACAGTGGAAACAGTGGCAGACTTTATTTGGGGGGGCTCCAAAATCACTGCAGATGGTGATTGCAGCAATGAAATTAAAAGACGATTACTCCTTGGAAGAAAAGTTATGACCAACCTAGACAGCATATTAAAAAGCAGAGACATTACTTTACCAACAAAGGTCCATCTAGTCAAGGCTATGGTTTTTCCAGTGGTCATGTATGGATGTGAGAGTTGGACTATAAAGAAAGCTGAGTGCCGAAGAATCGATGCTTTTGAACTGTGGTGTTGAAGAAGACTCTTGAGAGTCCCTTGGACTGCAAGGAGATCCAACCAGTCCTTCCTAAAGGAAATCAGTCCTGAATATTCATTGGAAGGACTGATGTGAAGCTGAAACTCCAATACTTTGACCACCTGCTGCAAAGAGCTGACTCATTTGAAAAGACCCTGATGCTCGGAAAGATCAAAGTCAGGAGTAGAAGGGGACGACAGAGGATGAGATGGTTGGATGGCTTCACCAACTCAATGGACATGAGTTTGAGTAAACTCCGGGAGTTGGTGATGGAGAGGGAGGCCTGGCGTGCTGCAGTCCATGGGACTACAAAGAGTCGGACACGACTGAGAGACTGAACTGAACTGAACTGAACCTTGCCTTTCGCTTTTGGTGACTGTAAGTTTGTTTGCTAGATCTTTTAGTCAATTTTCCTTTGTATAAGTTCATTTGGATCATTTTTTTAGACATCACTTATATGTGATATCACATGATATTTATCTTTGTCTGACTTCATGTAGTATGATAATCTCTAGGTTCATTTGTGTTGGTACAAATGGCATCATTTCTTTCTTTTTTATGGTTGAGTGGTTTTCCATTGTATATATGTACCACATGTTTATCTATTCATCTGTCAATGGACATTTAGATTGCTTCCATGTCTTGGCTATTGTAAATGCTGCAATGAACATTTGGATGCATGTATCTTTTTGAAGTATGGTTTGCTCCAGATATACACCTAGGAATGGGATTGCTGGATCATATGGTAGCTCTATTTTCAGTTTTTTAAGGAACTTCCAAACTGTTCTCTATAGTGGCTATAACAATTTACATTCCCACCAACCGTGGAGGAGTATTGATTTTCTTTATGCTATTTTACAACCCTGTGAAAGGTAGATATTAACATGTAGAGAACTAATAGTAATACATAACTTTCCTGTCCATAGCTATGCAAATTATTCCTCTTGTCCACTAGAGAATATAAATCTCTGAAAAGCAAATCCTCATGTGAACCAGTTATAGCATGTTCCCTCACTAATTAACGAGTTAAGCAAATTCTTTCACATGTGTTCATTTTATGGTTATGTGAGTCATGATTAAATCCTCTTGTGTAAATCAGAATAAAGCACTTTCAATAAATACATATTGGAAACAGTTCAACACACAGAAAGAAAGGCAGAATATGTGATGTCTCCGGAAGTCAATATAGGCCAAGCATCATTAGACACTTAGTTGATGTGTGTATGTGTGTGTGTGTACGCATGCGCGCATCTGTGCTCAGGCATTTCGGACTCTTTGTGACCCCCCCATGGACTGTAGCCAGGCTCCTCTGTCCATGGGATTTCCCAGGCAAGAACACTGGAGTGGGCTGCATTTCCTGATCCAGATGGTCTTCTTGACCCAGGGATTGAACCCAAGTCTCCTGTCTCCAGCATCCACAGGTGGATTCTTTACCACTGAGCCGCCTACAAAGCCAATAGTGACTTACTGAAGAATCAAAGTAGCAAAGAGGGGTGACTCTGGGGTTGAGTATATTAAAGATGTCTCCAGGCCAAGAAGGCACTGAGGGGGCCATTAAATGGTTTTTTGCTGCCCAGATGAGAAAATGTCTTTCTTGTTTGGAGAACCCCAGACTAGCTCCAGCAGCCAGGAGCCTGGACATAACCACAGAGAACAAATCTGGATGGCCTCACAGGTGCATTTCCTACCTTTCCTCAGTGGCTTTGCAGAGAGCTGGCTCAGCAGATCTGAGTTAGCTCAGTGGAAGCAGAGGCTGATGACCAGGTGCTGAGCTTTCCCAACAGGGCCACTTCTTCCTTCACCAGGCAGCTCCCACCACAGAGCTGGATGGCAGGGGCCCTTCCTGGAGCCATCTGGCCCCAGTCAGCCATGCCCAGCACAGCTCAGGGGGGTCAGGAGAGCTCAGAAAACTGTGTGATCTTTGCTACTTTCCTGCTTGGAAGTGCTCTTGACGAATGTTGTGGGTTTTTTTTCCGATTAACCCCACATGACTCCATTGCAGAGTGTCTGTGCCCCTCTGCAAGACATGGACATGGGAAGGAATTGACAAGACATCTGAAGATAAATAATATAGAAAGTAAAAATTCAGAGGCAAGTAACCTAGACTGATGGGGATGTCTGCTGCATATGATGTTCCTTTGTGTCTTCTTGCCCTTTCTTAGTGTGTGGCCCTTAGATGCACAAAGTTGGGTGGCCGCTAGGACTGTGGTCCAGGCCACGGAGAGAGGCAAGGAGAAGAGGTGAAAGGCAAGCAGCGTCACAGGCAGCACAGGGGCTGTAGTCATCACTTTCATTCACATCCCACTGGCAAGAGCTTGGCCACGTAGCCACTCCTAGCTGTGAAGAGTCTGAGAAATGCAGTCTCTAGCTGCCTCACCTTTAGCTGAGTCTAGCTAAAATTCCATCACTATGCGGAAAAAGGAGAGTAAATTTGGAGGAACATTCAGCCATCTGCCAGACTCTCCAACTTTGCTTTCCGTCTTAGGAATCAGGTAGCAGTGACTTGAACTGCAGCTTCTATTCCAGCAAACCCCTTTTGTTAGGGTTTACTGGGTCCATTTCCTCCTGGCCCGCTTTATAATATAGAGCTAAACTTTTCAGGTCAGTCAGAGCATCCAGACTAAAGAGACAGGGGACAAAACGTCAGTCAGACCGTTCATCTGAGGCATGTGGAAAGGCCGGTATTTATGATGAGCAGCTCAGTTACCAGCCCTGTTCTGCATTGCTATTCTAATTCAGGTCAAAGTCCTTGATCCCTGGTCCTTAAAGCCCATCTGTAACGTGATCTCTCTTTCTCATTTCCCTGTTGAACCACCAATCCCACTAAAAACACTTAAATCACTTAATTCAAGTTATTTAATATGGCAACGACAATAGGCTATCTGGAGACTGTGTGCGTAAGTTGCTTCAGTCGTGTCCAGCTCTCTGCAGCCCTATGGACGGCAGCCCACCAGGCTCCTCTGTCCCTGGGATTCTCCAGGCAGGAATACTGGAGTGGGTTACCATTTCCTCCTCCAGGGGATCTCCCCAAGAGAGGGATCAGTCCTGCGTCTCCCACACTGGCAGACAGGTTCTTTACCAGTAGTGACACCTGGGAAGCCCATTTGGAGACTACCTATCATCTATACAGAAATTTTCATCTCTGATGGGAAATCTAAATTAATAAGCTTCACTTACTTGGAGTTAACTTTTTTTTACAGTATAAGTCTGTGATCTGAACATATCTTATTGATATCCCTAAGATTTTAATCATCAGTGAGGCATATTTGTTTTGCTCATCACTTGAAACCTTAGCTGGTTCACCGTGGGTGCTCCATAAACATTTGGTAAATGAGTAAATGAACTTATTAAATGCTCAATGCTTTTATTTCTTAAGGAAGATAATGTATAAGTATATTTACATTTTTTCTAAGTTTAATTTTGAAATATTCTAAAATATTGTTAACTATTTCAGATGTTCATGTATTAATGCATTTGGGAGAAAATTTTCAACAATAGTGTTTGATACAAAAATTATTCCTGACTAGTATTGATACCACTTTTTAAACCCAATACTGTAACTGCCCCAATTCTCTCGCTTTGCAAGTTCATTCAAATCCAAACCACCCTATTTAGCGCTTCTCTGTAAAAAACCTCCCCTGATCATAGTAGCTCATTCTAAGCCCTTTTTTTCTGTACACTGATAGCTCTTCTGTACCTCTTGACTTTGGCATTTAATTGTTGTTCAGTTCTGACTCTTCATGATCCCATAGACTGCAGCATGCCAGGCCTCCCTGTCCCTCACCAGCTCCTGAAGTTTGCTCAAGTTCATGTCCATTGCATCAGTGGTGCCATCCAACCATCTGGCCCTCTGTGGCCCTCTTTTCCTTCTGCCTTCTATCTTTCCCAGCAGGCATTTAATTATCTGCTGCCTAAAATGGTTGACTACTTATTTTCCTATATACCGTATTAGTCTTCTTTCTCTAAGACTATGTAAATGTCATTACTGTATTTTAGTCATCCTTTAATCACATCAACCCTGAGCACAGGATTTTGTATGCTGTTAGCGGAAAAATTACATCCCTTTTTAAACTTTATTTTACCTTTTGGCTGTCCTGTACAGCCCACAGGATCTTATTTCCCCAACCAGGGATCGAACCCAGGCCATGGCAGGGAAAGCACTAGCCCTAAGCACTGGACCACCAGGGAACGCCCCTCCTTTGCGATTCTTTATTTCTCATGCCTGCGTGCATGCTAAGTTGCTTCAGTCATGTCCAGCTCTGTGCAAAGCTATGGACTACAGCCTGCCAGGCTCCTCTGTTCATGGGATTCTCCAGGCAAGAATACTGGAGTGGGTTGCCATGCCCTCTTCTTATTTCTCATAATTATAGCCGAATAATAACTGTTTCATGAATGCTTAGATCATTTATCTGGTGATTCTCCAAACAAGCCCTCAAACACTTGGCCAAAGTCCTTTGGATGCCTCCTTCCTGTGAGGCAACCACTACCTCCTGCTTTGGCAAGTTCTTTCTACCACAACCGTGAAAGACTTTCATGATACGGTTTTCAGAAGCTATGAAGATTAACTAGCAATGAAGAATCGATACATAAAAACACAGATATCATCCCCCACCCTTTGAAAAAGAGAACAAGGAAAGGCAGCACGAACGATGTCTAAAATCACCACAGGACGTCCCCGATGGTCCAGTGGTTAAGAATCTGCCTGCCGGTGCAGGGGACTGGGGCTCACTCTTTGGTCCAGGAAGATTTCACGTGCTGCGGGGCAACTCAGCCCGTGAGCCACAGCGGGTGAGCCCGTGTGAGGCAAGCCCCGCAGCTCAGACGCCCGAGAGCCGTGTTCGGAAACCAGAGAAGCCATCAGAAGCAGCCAGCCTGCACACCCCGGCCAGAGAGGAGCCCCGCTCGCGGGGGAGGAAGCCTGACCTCAGCAGCGGAGACCCAGCGCAGCCAAAATAAAGGAGCACAAGTTCTTAGAAATGACCACACTCGCTACGTCAGTTAACTTGAATTTCCCCTCTTCAGGGTAGAACTAGAAACGGATGGAGCTCTTATGACGTGCATGGTATTTTCAGCGCAGTCGTGGACATCTCGGGTGACCTTGGACATGTTTTGACTTGCTCTACTGCAGTCTCTCACTTGGAGCGATAACCCTTCTAAGTTACAGATCCATCTAGGACTAAGAATAGATAACAAATGTCTTTAAAGTACTGGCTCAGTGAAAACAATAATACGCAACAACATCCTCAGTGAGTGACCCAGCGAAAACCAATAGGTAGTTTAAAACGAAGAGTAGTCACTCTTGGCCCCTATGTCAGCCCAGCTAGTGGGTGGCCTTGGGAAACTGAAGGGAGTTCATTAATCCATATAAGCATGATATCTGCAAAAAATAACAGACTGACACAAGCAGGTTTAAACAGAAATGTGTCACCTCACAAGACAGCAAGTCCAGGTGACAGGGTTGCTGGATTTAGTGATGCTGCCACAAACCTCGTTCTTCCCTTCCCCTCTCCTTTTTCCTTTGGCCATCACACTCTGGTTACAATATGACTGCCAAAAGCAACAAGCTTCCACTTTCATTCCACACCCATATCCAATGGGAGAGAAGGAGGGAAAGCTTTCTTCCAGATCGTAACAGATAAGCCCTGCACTTCAGTCCGACTGGACCAAGAAGGGTTTAAGTCCCCTCCTGGACCAGTTGCTTTTACCAGGTTAAAACATGCTCTGATCGGCTCAGACTAGTCAGGATCTCTTCCGGACTAGGAATGGGGAGATACTTGAGCAAAACCAAGGTTCTGATCCAGGAAGAAGGAAAACAGGGTGACTGCCAGCTCAGCCACCATTAGTGTCCATTGCTCACCAAGGGTGAAAGCATTCAGCTTCCAAAAGCCCAACTGGCTCCTGCAATTAAAAAAAAAAAAGTTCAAACCCATTTTGGAAGTGTTTGGAAGTGCAGCTGAAAGCATGATGGCCTTCAGTCGTGTCTTCTCTCCACAAAAATATTAAAACTGCGACTGTTGCTCAGTTGCTAAGTCAAGTCTGACTCTTTGCGACCCCAAGGACTGTAGCCCACCAGACTATCCTCTATCCGTGGGATTTCCCAGGTAAGAATGTTGGAGCAGGTTGCCACTTCCTCCTCCAGGTGATCTTCCTGATCCAATCACCGAACCTCATCTCCTGCATTACAGGTGGGCGGCTTGCCGCTGAGCCCCAGTCATCTAATTAGAAAGGAGAGAAAGAAGAAGACCGGCTCTTTGTGGTGTTAACCTTTGAATTACATTGTGGTTCCCTGGTGGCTCAGATGGTAAAGAGTCCACCTGCAATGCGAGAGACCCAGGTTCAATCCCTGGGTGGGGACGATGCCCTGGAGAAGGGAACGGCTACCCACTCCAGTATTCTAGCCTGGAGAATCCCATGGACTGTATCTGATGGGATCGCAGACTGACAGCCAGGACTGAGCGACTTTCACTTCACTTGGCTTCACTCCAATAGGAGAGTCAGTGCAGCCCTGTCGCCCTCTACTGGAATCACAGCAAAATTGTTGAAGGCAACTTTATTCCTTCCCAAATCTGTTTTTAACCAAACCACATACTTCTAGATTCGAGTATACAAAAAGATTTTATTATCTTACTTAACCTGTTTCTAGGTTCAAGTATGCAAAAAGTCCCCTTGTTTTCTGTTGATGGACTTTGATATTCTTGTCCTGGCTCCAGGGGAGTCACTGTGGTGAAGAAAGGAAATACTGTGAGATCAATCTAGGTCTAAAGCGACATTAATCATATGGAGCCCCTCAGGGAGTCTGTTAGGATGGAAGAGTGGGTGAGGACATGGGGTCCCCTCAGCAGCATTTGAAGGCAAAAGGAGAAGGGGGCGGCAGTGGATGAGATGGCATCACCAACTCAACGCACATGAACTTGAGCAAACTCGGGGAGACAGCGAAGGACGGGGAAGCCTGGGTGGCTGCAGTCCGCAGGGTCTCAGCGAGTTGGACACGACTGACCAACATCAGCAGCAGCAGCCTTACATGGTCTGAAGGCTGAATGTAAAACACAAGGACTTTGCTGTTGTCCCTAAAGCAACTGGACCACTAAATAATTGTAGTTTGCAATCAAATGGTCCTTTGGCATTTACAAAACATTTTACAAGATTCATTGGGCCCCAAGAATGAACTCAGAAGCAGACAGGTTACTACTTTTGCTTCATCAGTGAGGAACCCAAGGCCTTGAGACATCATTTTCCCCAGGATATGTAGCTAATAAATAGGAAAATTTGTGCTTTCAGTCCCAGGGCCCATACTTTTTGATTGACTCTATATCCTGCTTTCCCTTCCTGGCTGGTCTGTAAAATGATTTTGTTATCTTACTTAACATGTTTCCCAAGGCAGTTTGATGACAACTCAGATCTTTTAGTTAATTAGTTCCGGCTTTTTCCCTGCTAATTTGAGAAACTGATTCATTAGCATGAAATAAAGGGTTTTTCTGGCAGTGGTTAAGAATGAATTCTTTGAGTGAGAAGCCACAGTTGGAACTATTCAACTCTTGAAGAAAAGAAAGAATGTAATTTAATTGTATGACTAAATAAACAACAGGCTTAAACCAAACTCATGAGTCAAAGTCCAGCAGAAAAGGACAGTTGTGCAATTCAATATGTGACAATGCAATTTAATGTTCTGGGGTAGACAATTTTTCCCCTCTTCCATTCTAGGTTCTTTGGCTGGCCTAATAATTAAGTTGACATAAGACAGATTAATAAGAGAACAACCAAATTTAATTTTGTATATATAGAGGTCCCATAAAAATTTTAGACCCAGAGTTAAGCTGGGCAACTGAGACTTATATGTCATCCTCGGTCAAGCATTGGGTAGGGGTACTTCCCTGGCAATCCAGTGGATAAGACCGTGCATTTTCAAGGTGGGGGCAGGGATTTGATCCCTGGTCGGGGAACTAGGATCCCACATGCAGTGCAGCCAAGATAAAGAATTGGACCACGGGCCTGGGTCTTCCAAAGGGAGGAGGGTATTTCACAAGAAGATAAGAGGAGCTGGTATTTGATGGTTAGATGTTCAGCTTTCCGTGTAGATAGGTCGTTCAGACAAAATGTTGTCTCTAGCAAGATGTCTTTTTCTGGACCAGGCCTCCTATCTAAGGTCTTTTAGGCAGCTAAGGGAAAGTGAAAGTCTTCCCTGAGTCTGCTGGGTCTTGACTGCCTTCAGTTCAAAACAATCCACATGCCAAAATGGCCTCTTTGGGGGTGACCTATTCGGCCCCCTTCACTATTTAACTTTTTTCAGCATGTCACTTTCTTGGCCCACAGATTTACTTTGTTTGCATATAATTTAGTAAAATAAGTTAACAAATCTATTTTTTCTTTGAACCTGTTAAAAAATCTTTTTAAATAGCAAGTCTCAGACTGTATTCGTCTCAGATGACGTGGTTCTTTGCTTTCAGGAGAGAGAAGGTACTGGAGATTGAGTCAGTGACATGGGATGACATTGTAGCCTGTGTCCACCTTCTGCCCTCTGAGAGTTGGGCTTAGGATTTCTCTAGGGCCTCTGCACTCTCTCTCCTCCACACCCCTGCCACCCCACTGAGAACACACCCAGGACTGCTCAGATGTGAACATTATGGGCTTGTGGAGGGTTGTAGCCCTTCACTGGTGGTGGCCAGAGTGTACAGAATCATGACTATTCCAGCTGGGAAATGTGTTGGGGCTCCCCAGGTTAACTTACCTCATTTAGCTACAGAACACAGCTCCAGATGGATTATTTGGTTTTAGCTGCTTTTCCCAAGTGGCTATAAAGTCACAGGAGGTTCTGGTTTTATTAGTATCATTTAGGTACAACTGGTAATTTCCTGTTTTTAGTCAATGTTGGAGAGAGAGCTGGCCAATCCCTGGTGATGTGGTCTTTGGATCCATGACTCCTGCTTTTAACTATTCCATGGGTTGCATGCTAAGTCACTTCAGTTTGTGTCCACTCTTCGCGACCCTGTGGACCACAGATCCCCTATCCATCGGATTCTCCAGGTATTAACACTGGAGTGGGTTGCCATTTCCTCCTCCAGGGCATCCTCCCAACCCAGGAATCGAACTTGCATCCCTACATCTCCCGCATTGGCAGGCGGGTTCTTTACGATGGGTGCCACCTGGGAAGCCAGTCAACTGTTCTATAGAAAATGCTAAAGAGCAGCTGCAGGTGGTTTTCTCAGCTGGTTCTTGAGTTGTGTATTCAGTTGTTTCAGAAGTTGCTGCGTGAAGTTTCATTTAAGTTTAGGACGTCCACAGCTCACACTCTGAAACCTCAGTGTTAGGGAAGCGTAATTTTTAGACATAACTCTTTTGCTTAAAAACCATGTTTTACTTTCAGGTCAATTTACAGGCATCAGTCTTTTGATCCCTACTGATTTTTTTTAAATTGAAGTATAGTTGATTTACAATGTCTCAAGTGTACAGCAAAGCGATTCAGTTACATACATATATATATATGTATAACTTCTCAGAGTCTTTTCCACAACAGGTTATTACAAGCTATTGAATATAGTGCCCTGTGCTGTACAAGGAGGTTCTTGCTGTTTATTTATCTTATATGTAGTAGTGTATGTCTGTTCATTCCAAATTCCTCATTGACCCCTTCCCTCCAACTAGTGATTTTTAAATGCCAATGAAAAGCCCGTCTTGCAAGCTCCTTCTGCAGCTCAGCTATTCACGGCCTCAGACAGAAGGAGGTGGCCGCTGAGGTGCAGAAGGGGTCTGTTAAGAAGCAAGTCCAAACTGCTCAGGCGCTGAGGGCAGAGACATTTAGTAAATGACCAAATGGCCTTGGGCCTGGGGATGCTCTCCTCTTAGCCTTCAATGTCATGGGCATTTCCTGCATCAGTTGGACACCATGCCGTGCGTCCTGGGAAAGGCAGCCATAGGTGGGAGCTCCTGGGATCTGTTCCAGTAGGTTGGTGGTTTTGATTATTGTGCAATTACAAAGTTTACACCAAGAATATGGCTGGCCCATCAAGCGTCTGGGACAACCATTAGCTTTTAGGCAAGCTTTCAGTTTCCATTACGTCTGTTAGATAACATGCCAAAGAATTTGATATAGCAACCCTCCCACGAGGAAATAAAGGCTGAAGACAGTTCCTGTAACGTGGGTGGCTAGGAGGAGGTATGATGACAACTTCTTAGAAGGACAGATGGCACAATAGTAGCAGCTCAGATTAGAGCCAACTCTACCTGGGTTCAAATCCCAGAGATGCTATTTATAGCTGTGTGGCTTCTGGGTGGTAAACCTGCCCCGGCTTCAAGTTCTTCATCTGTAAAATGGAAATAATAGCAACAGTGCTCATTTCTTGGGGAGGTAACCGACGTGTCAAACGTTCCACTCTAGTCTCTCAAGGGAAAACTGTAGACTCGTCACAGACACCGCCCACCTTGCGCTTAGAGCTTTAAGCCAACAGTCTCCCACTGGCTTCTCACAGCAGCCCCAGGAGGTTGGCTAGCAGGCAATAATGCCTCTCTTTCACACCTGAGGAAGCTGAGAGCCTGAGAGAGTTCTCCTCTGTAAAGTGAACCCATCAGCAGTGGCTCATCTCCAAACTGCAGACGTGCATTTTCCAACCAAGCCTACTTTCTTCGTGTGGTTGCCACTGATGGATAAAAACCTTTTAAAAATACCTTTGTTTATTTATTTTTATTTTTGGCTTTGCAGGATCTGCGTGGCAGTGCAGGCTTTCTCCAGTTAGAGCAAGCAGGCGCTGCTCCCTAGCTGTGGAGCTGGGGCTTCTCACTGGGGCGGCTCCTCTTCTTGAGGAGCCCGGGTTTGAGAGCATGAGCTCAATAGTTGTAGAGGATGAGCTTCGTTGCTCCGCGGCGTGTGGCATCTTCACCACTGAACCCCCAGGGAAGCCTGATAACAACTTTCTTAAACTGCATGAACTCTGCTTCATCCTACCAACTTCTACAAATTCCTCACTCACCCCCTGTGTCCAACCAAAGCAAACTTCAAGTGTATGTTCACCACCTCTGAGCTTTAGCCCAGGAACTTCTTTTTTTTTTTAAGACTTTTTGATGTGGACCCCCCCCCCATTTTTTGTCTTTATTGAATTTATTACAATGTCTGTTTTCTTTTTTTTTTTTTGGCTGAGAGGCATATGGAATCTTAGCTCCCCAAACAGGTATAGAACCCTCACACCCTGCATTTGAAGGTGAAGTGTTGCTGGCCAAAGTCTTGGCTTTCTCTGTCACTGAAGCGGAATTTTAAAAATATGGAAATACAGTCTGGAAGAAATAGAAAAGAGGCTTTAATTCTCAGCTGTCGGAGGGGGGAACACAGGTTCATGCCTCAAGAACTGTGCCCCCCTCCATGAGGAGTCTGGGCGCTTATACTAGAAGAGGGTTTGCAGTCAGGAGTCTGTGATGAGGAACAAAGGTGTTAGGAACTTGATTTCTTCCTCTTGCGTTGTTTCAAAGACAGTCATAGGCTGGTGTCAGTAACCTAGTAATTGATTCTGGTCCTTCAGTGGCTCTTCAGCCTTCTTTCTGATATCTTATGCAAGGGGAAGGGTGCTGTAAGGATGAATACCAGACGGAGGATGTATTTAGCATGTGGTCAAAGGAAAATAGATGTGAAGTGTAGCTCCTGCGTAGTTAGGGGGCAGAAAAGCAAACTTAGCTACAGACATGCAGAGTTAGAAGCAGTTAAAGTGAAAAAGACCAGGCATGTCAGGCTTGCTCATTGTCCTAGTTATCTTCTTTGTTCTCAGTAAAGGGAAAGAAAAAAAAAAACAACCTCATTCCTCTTTTTCTTTCCTTTTCACTTCAACAGAAGTCATAACCACTGGACCGCCAGGGAAGTCCCTAATCCAGGAGCTTCTCAATGAACGCGTTTCTGCGCGATGTCAGGCACACACACACCTGCTAGTTTCTTTGTTTATGAGTTACAAAGTCACTCTTTGTTAACCGCCATTATTATAAGCAGCTTTATTTTTCCAAACTGGAAATAATCCAAATGTCTGCCACATGAGGAGGGATGAAGAAGCCAAGACAAGAGGCTACTTCTCTGCAGCAAATAGGAATGAACCACAGATACATATAACAACATGAATTCATCTCAGAAATGTTATATTGAGTCAGAAAAGCCAGACACAGAAGGGAACCTACCTTATAATCCCATTTATATGAAGCTTTAGAAATGACAGAACAAATTTAATGGTGACAGAACTCAGAATATTGGATGTCAGGTCAGGGGAAGTGAACACAAGGAAAGATTAGAAATGCGGCATGTGGGGGCTTTATGAGGTGTCAGAAATGTTCTGTCTCTTAATAGGAAGACAGGTTAAGCAGAATATACTTTAAAACTCATTGAACTGTACACTTAAAGTCTGTGCATTTTACTGCAAGTAAATCATATGTCAATAAAAGCTGTCAGCTGTAGGTGGTTATGCAGTTGTGATTAAAAGGAAAGTGACTTCCCTGGAGGTCCAGTGGTTAAGACTTCACCTTTCACTGCAAGAGGCGCAGGTTTGATCCCTGGTTGGGGAACTAAGATCCCACATGCCTCGTGGCCAAAAAAAAACAAAACAGAAAAGAAAAGCAATATTGCAACAAATCCAATAAAAGACTTTAAAAAATGGTCAACATCATAAAAAATCTTTATGGTAAAAAAGGCAGTTCTCCCAGAAATACAGGTATGACTAGGCATATAATTGGGAAGGGTTAATTTTGAATTTATGCTGGATCTGCTTCTGTAACTTTAACCCTCATTTTGCCACTTTTGTTATTGTGGTGGTGGTTTAGTTGCTCAGTCGTGTCCGATTCTTTGCGACTCCATGACTGTAGCCCGCCAGGCTCCTCCGTCCATGGGATTTTACAGACAAGAATGCTGGAGTGGGTTGCCATTTCCTTCTCCAGGGGAGCTTCCCAACCCAGGGATCGAAGCCTGGTCTCCTATATTGCAGGAAGTCTGCTGCACTGCAGGCAGATTCTTCACTGGCACCAAGGAAGCCGCTTTGTTATTGCAGGTAAACATAATGGCCTGCCTCAGGGAGATAGCCCGAGCTGCCCACCTTTGAAGGACATTAAGGAAGTGAATGGAGAAGGCAATGGCAGCCCACTCCAGCACTCTTGCCTGGAAAATCCCATGGACGGAGGAGCCTGGTGGGCTGCAGTCCATGGGGTCACTAAGAGTCGAACACGACTGAGCGACTTCCCTTTCCCTTCTCACTTTCATGCATTGGAGAAGGAAATGGCAGCCCACTCCAGTGCTCTTGCCTGGAGAATCCCAGGGACGGCGGAGCCTGGTGGGCTGCCGTCTATGGGGTCACACAGAGTCGGACGCGACTGAAGCGACTTAGCAGCAGCAGCAGCAGCAAGGAAGTGAAACTAACACATCCCCCTGCCTGAGGCTTGCCATTCTAGGGTACCTTTGCAAGGACTGAACAGTCATTTTACTTTGTTTCCTCACCTCCCTCACCACTACCATCTATGATCCATAAGAGAACCTGGCAACCAGGCCCCAACAAGATAGTTATTTTGAGACACTAGGCTGCCATCTTCTTGGTCAGCTGGCTCCTAAATAAAGTCCCTTCCTTATCCCAACACTTCGTCTTGGATTCTTTGGCCCATCTTGCGGCAAGCAGAGCGAGCTTGGTCTCAGTAACAAGCCAATGACTTGTTACAATCACTGACTCAATGGATATGAGTTTGAGCAAACTCCGGGAGATGGTGAAGGACAGGGAAGCCTGGAGTGCTGTAGACCATGGGGTCGCTAGGAATCAGACACAACTGAGCAACTGAGCAGCAATCCATACAGACTATTGACTAACATTCAACAGACAAGAGCAGCGTAATGTGGTAGAAAATAAAAGACGCCTTTGTTCTTGGGCGCTACAGCATTAAGGTAAGCAGTGTCTTGAATCAAGCGGTCCAGATTACTAACTCATTTAGGGACCCATTGTTAATTTACAACGTTGTTTTTATTTTTATTTTTTTTTTACAACGTTGTTTTTATTTATTTTTTTTAATTAATTAATTTATTTATTTGTAGTGAATTTTGTCATACATTGGAATGAAACAGCCATGGGTTTACATGTGTTCCCCATCCCGATCCCCCCTCCCACCTCCCTCTCCACCCGCTCCCCCTAGGTTTTCCCAGTGCACCAGGTCCGAGCGCTTGTCTCATGCATCCAACCTGGGCTGGTGATCTGTTTCATCCTAGATACTATACATGTTTCGATGCTATTCTCTTGAAACATCCCACTCTCTCCTTCTCCCACAGAGTCTAAAAGACTGTTCTATAAATCTGTGTCTTTTTTTTTTTCTGTTCTGCATATAGAGTTATTATTAACATCATTCTAAATTCCATATATATGTGTTAGTATATTGTAATGGTCTTTATCTTTCTGGCTTACTTCACTCTGTATCATGGGCTCCAGTTTCATCCATCTCATTAGAACTGATTCAAATGAATTCTTTTTAATGGCTGAGTAACATTCCATGGTGTATATGTACCACAGCTTCCTTATCCATTCGTCTGCTGATGGGCATCTAGGTTGCTTCCTTGTCCTGGCTATGATAAACAGTGCTGCGATGAACATTGGGGTGAACGTGTCTCTTTCAGATCTGGTTTCCTTGGTGTGTATGCCCAGGAGTGGGATAGCTGGGTCATATGGAAGTTGTATTTCCAGTTTTTTAAGAAATCTCCACACGGTTCTCCATAGTGGCTGTACTAGTTTGCATTCCCACCAACAGTGTAAGAGGGTTCCCTTTTCTCCACACCCTCTCCAGCATTTACTGCTTGTAGACTTTTGGATAGCAGCCATCCTGACTGGCGTGTAATGGTACCTCATTGTGGTGTTGATTTGCACAACGTTGTTTTTAAATGTAGTCTTTTTCCTTAAGTTAAGAAAGATGCTCCAGAACAGTAAACTCCACCTATCCTATCTTGCTCTGATATTCTTCTTGTTTTCAATACATATATGTATCATATTTGCCTACTGACTCGATTATTTATTTATTGGATTTTTTAAAAATATTCAAACTCAGAAGAACGTCTCCTCTCCCCTGTGGTCACATTTACATCCCCTCAGCCAGCAAGACGTCTCAAAACAAGGCACTCTTGTTGTGGTGAGGGTGGGGGTGACTGGTGCAAAGCCTTCATGCGCCTGGGAAAACAACTAAGATGATGAATCACGTCCTGCTCTCTTGAATGTGGTAATCAAACTTCCTCTCGAGGGCGGGGATTACAGGCCAGCTTGTCCTCTGGAGAGAGCCGCTCAGGGAGCAATCACCAAACAAGCCGGGCAGCTGGTGGGAGCAGACTCTCTGGGACTCCACAGTCCACCCCAAGGAGAATTGCCCTAGATTTCCTGACCCCATTGCTTTCTCTCCTAACTGGCAGAGTTGGAGGGAAAGGGAGAATTCCTCCCTCTCCCAAAATGAACAACGATGGGGACTCACTGCCCGGGTACTATTTCCAGGCTCAGAAACATTCCAAGTCTCCCTGAGGTTAGTTGTAGCTGAAGCTCTAGACATGACTCCAGTATGTTAGAAAGACCCATTTCTCTCTGTCTGCTTCACCCTTGAGATAGAACGGGAAGGTGTGTGCGTGAGAGGCAGGGAGACCAGAGGCATCAGCCATCCATGTCCTGAGAGAGGAGCTTCCCTATAGTTCTTAACTGGTGCTTCAGAAGATCCCCAGAGGAGGGCATCGCAAGCCACTCTGGCATTCTTCCCTGAAGAATCCTGTGGACAGAGGAGCCTGGCAGGCCGCACTCCATGGCGTCAGAGAGTCAGACACGGCTGGAGCGACTTAGCACAGCACTGCCCATGGGAAGAAGGGGGTGCCCTGTTCGGCAGTGTGGCAGGAACTGCTCTATCCTATACTCTGTGTGTTCCCCTTCTTTCGGCATTTCCTCTTTGGGGGCTAGGTATATGCCTATTCAGGGTAAATACATTTCCCAGCATTGTTTGCAGGTGGGTGTGGCCAAGGGACCCAGCTCTGGCCAGTGGGAAGTGAGTGACAGCCTCCTGGAGCTTTCCTTGAAAAATGACAGGCACGCTCCCTTTCCCCTTCATCCCCTTAAGCACCCTGCTTCTCCAGCGGCAGAAACGATGGCTGGCGGTCCAGCGGTTAAGATGCCACGCTTCCACTGCACGGGGCCCAGGTTCGATCCCTGGTCGGGAAACTAGGATCCCACATGTCATGTGGCAGGACTGGGAAAAATAATAAAATAAAAATTGAAAAAACAATGATGGCTTAAGCAGCTGAGAAGTTAGAAGCCCTGCCCCTCGGAGCTGACCTTGTAAGGCTTGTCACATCTGTGATGACATCCTCTGCGGCAGCCTTCACTCACAGGCCCTCTCTCTGCTCACAGAAGGAAGGAGAGAGGTTCGTGGCCGCGCTCCGCCCTGCAGCCCTTCAAGGCCACAGCAGCGTGGACGAGGTGGGCAATCGGAGATACAGGGCGGCAGCTGCCAGCTTCCTTCTGGGAGCAGAGGAGGGGTGCTCTCTGGGGGAAAGGAAAGGTGACAGGAAGGGGGGACTGGGCAAAGGCGGGAGGTCAGAAGAGATTGGCAACCAGAGGACCAGGACCTGGGTCTAGAATCTTCCTTCAAGCACTTTGGGCAAATCTGATGTTGGAACAGAAAACGAAAGCTCTGCATGGTAGAAGCTGCCTGCCTGTCCCTCTCACCTCCGGCCTCCATTCCACCCGTGCCAGGAGGCCAGGTACCTTCTGGATTAAGGAATGTTGATAGGAGAAGATGGAAACTTCCCTTGGGCCCGTTGTATCTCAGACCACACAGCATTTTAACAAGGTCTGCAGGTTATTAATAGGCACGTTTAATGTGAGATACCTTGGGCTAAATGGACTAAAGAGCACTCGTCAATAAACCTGGTCAGTTTCGTTTCAACGTGACGCACTACACCTGAAGTTGGTTTTTCAATTTATCTTTTAAAATAAATCCCAAACCTAATATTGTCAAAGTTGACCCACATGCCATGTCATGATGACGTCTGCAGGTCTGAAAGTCAGGACTGAGTATTTTAATGAATTCACTGATGGAGAGTAGGTTTATACTACAGGTGTGGATTGCCCTCAGGTAGCTCTGGAGTTTGGACAGACTGGGACATAGGTCTCTCTGGCATGGGATTTAGCTCTCAGGGCAAATAGGCCACTGCTCTAGCCCTCCGACAGTGCTGGGCGCACAGCCTTCCCCGTGGGTGCCATTTTAACTTGCGTCATGTACTTAGTGATCGGTGTGGGGTCAGGGGTAGAAGGTTGAGGACGTGTAGACTGCTCTGAGTGGCTGCTGGTCCCAGAGCTCACCTTCTGGTCTCAAGGAGCTAAGCCCGAGTCCTAGTTTAACTCTGAATTCCAACTGGCTGCTAGGATAACTCCAGGCAGACATGTTTCAGCACAACCCAGGCCAGTTTGGGTTTTTTTTTTTCAGTTGCTTCTCTAAGTAAAGAAATAAATTACTTTTTTGCCTGAAAACACTATGAGCAATGAATTGTTTCATGCAGATCCACCTACCTGATGGGTTGAACACAATTATGGAAGATAGCACATTTCAGTTGGCGTGTAGGATGAAAATCCCTAAGACCCCCGTGAGGCTGACGTGAGAGATGAATTAGGGGCCACACAGCCAGCTCTCACTGCGTGCTCTTTGGAGCAGAGTGCACCCCGCGCTCCTCCTACACGGTGCGGCTGCCCTGCCCAGAGGCACGTGGGATCCTAGCTTCCCCACCAGGGGCCGAACCTGCACTCGCCTGCAGAGGGAGTGCAGGGTCTCAACCATTCAAGACTGCCGCTTCCCGAGCTGGGTCCACAGACCCGGTAACCAGGTTAGAGACACCACCGTTGGACCACCTCCACCAACTCCAACAGAAGAGTTTGAAGAACCCACAATTAAAACCACAACCCTCATCCAGGCCAGGTATGCCGTAGTGTTCTTTTGAAGTCCTCCAAGAAAACGAGAGTCTATAAAACCATCTCCTATTGTAAAGAGCAGTTCTCTGAACATTTTTCCTTCTACCTACATAAACCTTTTGTACTTGAGAGAATGGTTCCTCTTCTTTGCCAAGGAAGGCCATCATCTATCTGCCCGATTTTTAAAAATTAGTTGTTTCTTTGGCTGCGCCAGGTCTTCATTGAGGCACGTGGGATCTTTAGCTGGGGCAGGTGGGATCTTAGTCCCCGGGACCAGGGATTGAACCTGTGCAAACTGCATTGGGAGCATGGAGTCTTAGCCACTGGAAACCAGAGAAGTCCCCTACGTGCATGACTGATCCCATCTGGCCTCTGGCTTCCATCTTGCCTCGCTTGTTCACAGCCTTTACCCTTCTCAATTTTTATGCTATTATTTGTCCCCAGCCCTCCCCTCCCCCACTTGAGAATACTCCTTCTTACTGTATCTGTGACTGTATCCTTCTATGTAGGTAGAAGGAAAAATGTTCAGAGAACCGCTATTTACAATAGGAGATGGTTTTAGACTCTTGTTTTCTTGGAAGACTTCAAAAGAACACTATGCATACCTGGCCTGGATGAGGGTTGTGGTCCTAATAGTGGGTTCCTCGAACCCTTCAGCTGGAGTTAGTGGAAGTGGTCCGAGAATGGTGTTTATAACCCGGTTACCAGGTCTGTGGACCCAGCTTGGGTTCTTCTATTTCTCTGATCAGCATTCCTCTTCCCACCTAAATAAGTACTCCTGAGCTTTTATCTCCAGACCTCCTCTCTTCCGCTTTTCTTCTGAGGAGTTTTGTTCCCCATGATAGAACTTCCTTGAGCACATCTGGAATGATAGTCCCAAATCTTCATTCCCTTCAGCCCTAGACCAGCCTTGGTAAGTTTTTACTTGACATCTCCGCTTGCCTGCCAGACCCAGACTCCTCACCTTCCACTGGACTAGCTTCTCCCTCTGGCTGCCTGGTCTAAGTCAATGTCAGCACACAGGCCGCAATTCTAAACATCACCGAGCTTAACATGAACTTTTTCCACTGTCGTCATCATTATTTTCCTGCCTCATTGGTTCCCTGAAACTCAGCAGCTTTCCGTTTTTTAAGTTCATAGTTTCCCTTCTGCAGAAGGAAGAACAAAATCAAACTGGTTTTGAAGAGTCCTAATTTTCTAAACTTGTTTACAACCCAGAGCTCTGATTTTCTTTGACATTCATGGGTGCAGACAAGACCCATCCAATTTCTTCCCCAGGTTTATTCTAAGTGGAATGAACCTAGAAAGGACCCTTGACACTGAGGTCCTGGAACTGCTAGGATGCAAACCCAAGACTTTGGTACATTTGGTGGAGTGTTTGCTCCCAGTTCCCTGAACACACCCAAGCTTTCCTCTGCCATGTTAATATTCCCTCCCCTCCCTTCCTATTAGTTAAAATTATATCTAGCCATTGCTCAAAATATACCATAAACAGCAGAATCTGTAATGTCTCCCTCTTTTGGACCATTTTAAACCATGCCTATTATGAATGTGAACTTTGTTATCTTTTGTTTTTCTTTTTTTTTCGTCACTCTGCATAGCCTTGTGGGATCTTAGTTCCGTCACCAGGGATTGAACCTGGGCCTCAGCAGTGAAAGCAGCAAGTCCTAACCCCTGGACCTTCAGGGAATTCCCCAGTGTAAGTTTCTTAGTGACTAAAAGGAGTCTCCCATTCATTTCTTTATCTGCTACCACCCCAGGCACCACCCCATCCCCGACCTGGGCATAAGGCCTTGAAGATAAGTGCCGATAAATGTCTCCTTGGTGTCCAGGAAGCATGTCTGATCATCAGTTTTTGTATAATACCTATTTCTTTTATTCCAGCATGCACATGTTTTACAATTTAGCATTGGTGAAGTCGGGATTCATCCTATAATCGTTGACTGCTATAATTTAATTAGTAGCATTTTTTTCCTCTCAGTGGTTCATAAACTATGGGGGCATCTTACATTTGAGGGTGCCTTAGATTCAGTGAAACCAAGCACCATTCAAGCATCTCTGATAGCGGTTATGTTTACCCGTCTGTCCTCTCTATGGTGAATCATTCTCTTCTCAACATTTCTTTAATTCCTATTCTCCACTCCTACGGTTGTCTCCTCTTTACCCCATTTAAATTTCTACCTTTCTCACATAGAGTCACATTAGTACACTGCAGTGAGACTGTGCTAAATCCGAAGGTGTCATTGGCTCATGATAAAATGCTGTTTACAATTCTGTTTGCTATAGAATGAATGCCAGTTCTCTATAGAAGCTAGTTAAAATACATCTTTATTTCTGTTAAGTGTGAACAGGCCACCATGCTATAGGAGCTTCCATTTATGAAGACAACGTGGTCAGAAGTCAAGCAGTGTTGGAGTTAAATGCAACAACTTCAGCAACAGGATGTATTTTTAATGACAATGTAATTATCATTCTTCGAGCAGCAGTGTGGCTTAGAGAGTCTCCAGAGAGTAAAGCTTTCTAAGCATTTCCAGATGCCCTGTACCATGCAATTTCCCTCTTTATGTACCTTCATTCTTCATTTGTTTACGAGGCTGGGAGAGACACTGGTCTTGGGTCGGGCAACTACATGGAGGGGACGCTGTCCCCATCAGCCTGGGTGTGGAGGGAGAGGTTGGGGGACCTGCCATGACTCCTAGTGTTGCAGAAAGAGCTCGTCTCTCACCTCTTCCTGCAAACTAGGATCCAGCAAAAAAAAAAAAAAAAAAAAAAAAAGATGACTTGCCCCACAAACTCTGTGCTCTGCAATTCCAAACCATCCTGCCTCTCTCATGCTTTTTGCTCAGGCAAATCCTTCCATCCACAGCAGCACTAATAAGACTTTCTGTGACTGTGGAAATGTGTTATAACTGCACTATCCAATGCAGCAGCCACTGGCCACATACAGCTATTGAGCAGAGCACTTGAAACTTGGCTAGTGCCATGTGGCAAGAAGTCAGGTTTTTTTTTAACTTTAACATAAATTTGAATTCATGGCCAGTGGCTACCGTACTGGAAAGCCCACATCTAGCATGTGCTTTCTACACGTGCACTTTGCATGAACATTTCTTCTCCAGATCCCCAAACTTCAAGGAACAGCTCAGAAGCTGTTATCTCCTCGAGATTCAGTCTTCCACTGGAAATCATTCCTTCCTGAGAATTTCCATTACACACTGAACCGTTTTTGTTGCGCGTAATATTTTAAGTGTATACATAATCACATACCACATCCTTGACCAGTCCTTTCTCTGAGGGCTGTGTGAGAATATAATTATGTCTTATTCTTACTTTGGATCCCACTATGTCTAGTGCAGTGAAAAAAAAGTGAAAGTGTTAGACACTCTGTCATGTCTAATTGCTTGAGACCCCATGGACTATAGCCCATCAGGCTCCCCCGTCAATGGAATTCTCCAGGCAAGAATACTAGAGTGGGTTGCCATTCCCTTCTCCAGGGGATCTTCCCAACCCAGGGATCAAACCCAGGTCTCCTGCACTGCAGGCAGATTCTTTACCCTGTGAGCCACCAGGGTAGCCCAATATCTAGTGTAGGGATGTTTTTAAATGTTTGTTACATGAATCTTCTACTGACTGGAAGCAGAATTATTCACATTAACAATGAGGAATTGACAAGGATTATTGTGTAGTATAGGATTACCTTGACAAAAGACAGATTTGGGCCTTGGCCTCCAGCTCTTGAGAGGTAATGTCTAGACCCCTGAACTGTCCTGCCTGATAGAAGGGTCTTTGTTCACCTGGGGGCCTACAGACATGCCAGATGGTCTAGGCCAACAGTTTGATTTATCATGGGGTCTTGGGCTGAGGGTTATCAGCTCAGCCTCTGGAGGAATGGGAGACTAAGGTCAGCCATATGGGGAGTCAGCTCTATCCAGATGGCCAGCCCCCCCCCCCAAGAAAAACTCTGCACCTTGATGGGTTTGGGCAGTGTTTCCCTGGTAGGCAATATTCAGTGCATATTGTCACATATTGCTGAGAAAAATAAACACTGGCACAAGCTGGGTATTCAATATTTAATGAGTGGCTGAATAGATGGATGAAAGAATGATGTCCCTTAATACTGCAAAATCATGGGAGTTGCCAGACTCACTCAGGTCAAATCATTTCCTGTTTGGGATCTGAGTTTTCCTTTTTCTTCTTTCCTAGATAGGCACTTAATCCAGGTGTAGAGTTTACACATTTCTTTCATTTCCATTTTGAATCCTCATTTCCTATCTCCTATCAAGAAAGCCCCTAAGCTTGCTTTTCATTTTCCCCTTTACTCTATAACAGAATCCTAGGCTTTATAAGGGTCTCAGAATATTCATCTGGGAGGCATTTGAGCCTTTTCTTTATTGGAAGGGGGCTCTCATGAAACTGTTCACACCCAAGAACAGAAGACAGTCCCAGAGAGGCAAGAAGTGGGATACAACACAGCATGAATGACGAGCAAGCCCACGAGGTCTGGGGAAGGACAGCTGGAGGGCTCCTGGGGTCCTCCAGGGGCCAGGATGCTGCTCAGGGTGGTCCAGGAGCTGCTGCTCTGTGGGGGGACATGGTCAGCAGGTCCATGTGTGGGCAGCCGGCCAGACCCCAGAGATGTCCGTATCAGGCAGTACAGCCCAAGGGTCTAGAAGTTGCCTTCACCAGGCACAGGTTCGGAGCCCCTAGGCAAACACTGACCAATAAATCAAGTTGAAAAATATGTAGGAAGCTGGGAATATCAACCGGGAGTATTTGTCTATGGCGTGGGTGTTCTGGAAGATGCGAAGACCCACCTGGCCCTTCAAAAGCCCCTTCTTCCTGGAGGAGCTGGATTCATTGCTCAGGGCCAGGTGGACCCCTATCTTGTCTTGTCTGTCTTCTTCCGTCAGGGTATGGCTCCTCGGGTACCCGGCCAGGCTGTTGGCCTCGGACTCGCTGCAGCTCCCATCCAGCGTCATGGTTCTTGAGTGAAGCATTCTGCACACGCACGGGAACTGCAGGCAGCAAACACGGGGAGACGTCAGGCACGTTTAGACCTGGAAGGGGTCCAGACGAAGGGCCTGGGCTGAGAGTAAAGCCCACAGCTATTCGGAGCCACAGAAAGCAGAACTAGCAACATCTCTAGAGATCGCTTTGTCCCATGGCTCTCTACCCTCTCTGCATATTAGAATCACCTTGGGAGTACTTTAAACTGCACACCCCCAGGCTCCACCCTAGACTGACTGATTTCAGGCTCTCAGGTTATTCTGCTAAGGAGAACCACTTGTCTAGTCCAAATGCCCTCAGTTACAGAAGCAAAAACTAAGAACAAGAGAAGCTATACAACTCTCCTGGGATCAGACAGCTGGTGTCAGAATTAGGACCTCAAATCCACATATTCTTGTTCCAACCAGGGGTCCCCACCTCTGTGTATAAATACAAAGATGATTAGGTAGGAGACTGTCCTTATTTTAAAGGGTTACATTTAAGGTTCAAGGGTCATGGTACCTGCCTGTTATGTATTTTTATTGTTTTATTTTATTTTTTCTTGGATAATCCTCTAAGTATAATTTATTTACAATGTATAGTTTCAGTATAGAACAATATATAGTTTCAGGTATAGAACAAAGTGATTCAGTTTTATATATCTAAGTATGCCTATGCAGATAGATATAGATATATATGAGACCTTTTTCAGAGTCTTTTCCATTATAGGTTATAACAAGCTATTGAATACAGTTCCCTGTGCTATACAGTAGGTCTTTGTTTATCTATTTTATATACAGTAGTGTATATCTGTTCATCCCAAACTCTTAATTTATACCCCACCACCAACCCTTTGCCCTGTACTTTTAAATGGTTCAACTGCACTGACAAAAAAAATATGTTTATATGAGAAAAAACTCACACAAAAATGGCAAAATGTCAGCAATGTTGGATGGAGGGGCAGGGTGTATGGATGTACATTATCCTATTTTTTCAACCACTTCTGCAAGTATGAACATGTTCATGAGAAATTATAAGGTGGAGGGAGGCAAATGGTTTTACTTAACTCCTCACAGTTTGAGTCAGCAGAGTTGGCACCAGTTAACGTTTGGCTCATGAGCCCATGTTTGTTGAACGAAGGCTTTGCCATATTTTGAATGACTCTATACAGGAAAGTCCAATACTTTCCTGTATAAAGTCCAAAAGTATTTAAATATAATCCAAAGGTATTTGATAATAATCTATGTACAGATTATTAAAAATTTAAACAAGGATTCACATACCCAAGTGAAAAGGATTTGTGTTTGATGGATGCTGGACAAAAGTATGATGCCAGCCTACTGACCATGGGTTTATCTCAGTCTGTTGGCCGTAATATGTTTCCAACTCTGCATGCAGCCCTGCTGTGCCTTTTCCATCTGGGAAAGCAAAATAATAACATTTCACAGCCTGGCTCCTATTGTCATGGATCTTGAAATATACAGATGGATACCAAGAGGCATTAAGATACAAAAACAGATGAAAAAAATCAAAATTACTTGAAGTTTTTTCACACTTGAAAAAATCTGTAGTTTAGAGAGCTGTTTTTTTAATCAGGCATGATTGTTTCATTGTAAGTTCTATATCTTGTCCCATCAGCAACAATAATTAAGTAGCACAGTAATACATTCCTAGAAGAATTAACATAGATTTTAAGGATAAGGGTTAATAAGAGGTCATCTATTCAATTCTTTGCATTTAGATATAATCACACCCAAACTTGGTAAAATTATGAGACATTGTTATATCACTGTGACTTCTTTTTTTTAAGACACAAATCTTTACTCCTTTTCCCTACTCTAAGCTGAAATTCTGTCTGCTAAAATAAAAACAGACTTTTAAGATTTTGAGTTATAACCAAAATTATAGAAAAATCTCTATTTCCCCCATCAGCTCATTGCTGAGAAAAATTAAGTGGCTCTCAGCACACTGGGCAGGTCTGGATAATGAGCCAAAGAATCTGAGCGCATGCGGTGGAGCGGACCCCGTGCCTCCCGGCTTCAGCCCAGGGCGGCATAGAGCCCCCTTGGGAACCCGGGTAAATCTAGCAGGCTCTGGTTAGACTTGCCATCTGCAGAGCAGAAGTCAAACTTCAGCGGACATCAGAATTGCTCGGGAACTTGTCAGCAATGCCAATTCCAGGGTGCCAGCTCCAGAGAATCTGAATCCATAGATATGGGGTAGGCCTGGAATCTTCAACTTTAGTAGGCTGAGAAAGTGAATCCAGGCCCCTTTGGGAACCTCAGCTCCACTCGGGGCCATGTTAACAGTCGTGAACAGTGATTTCTCTGTGGAGCAGTGAGAGAGAGATTTCACGCCTCCCCACCTGTCTACTCTCCAGCAACTACACCTTCTCAGCCTTTCAATCACATGTTTGACAACAGTGGACAGCAAGCCCTTCCTGCCCGGGTTTCTGTTCCCATAGACAGGGAACTAGACTTGGGACCAATGATCTGTTCACTGATGACTTCCTCTTTGCTCCTTAGATAGCATCGTATCATCACTGCCCAAGACCAGGTTCATCATATGGTAATAGGTTGATGATCTGCCTGAGAATATGTTATATGAGGTTAATAGTTCATAAGTCCATATTTGTCAGAGCAAGGCTTTGTTATTTTTTGAAAAGCTCTTCAAAGGAAAGCCTAACAGATTATAAATCAAGTAGATTATAAATCTTAAGTAGAATCAAAGGCATTTGATAATGATCAATGAAAGCTGAGCACCGAAGAATTGATATTTTTGAACTGTGGTGTTGGAGAAGCCTCTCTGGAGTCCCTTGGACTGCAAGGAGATCCAACCAGTCCATCCTGAAGGAGATCAGTCCTGGGTGTTCATTGGAAGGACTGACGCTGAAGCTGAAACTCCAATACTTTGGCCACCTGATGCGAAGAGTTGACTCATTGGAAAAGACCCTGATGCTGGGAGGGATTGGGGGCAGGAGGAGAAGGGGACGACAGAGGATGAGATGGCTGGATGGCATCACCAACTCAATGGACATGAGTTTGAGTAAACTCCGGGAGTTGGTGATGAACAGGGACGCCTGGCGTGCTGCGGTTCATGGGGTCGCAAAGAGTCGGACACGACTGAGCGACTGAACTGACTGACTGACCGAATGTACATATTATTGAAAATGTGAACAAACATCTACAGAAAAGTTCCGAAGAGAAGTTCAAGTGTGTATCTTAAACATTTTAGCATATTTG
The DNA here is from genome assembly GCA_020226075.1 of Hydropotes inermis. NCBI lineage: Eukaryota > Metazoa > Chordata > Mammalia > Artiodactyla > Cervidae > Hydropotes > Hydropotes inermis. The sequence continues at coordinate 2,999,516 of CM035290.1, forward strand.
AAGACACCATGGAAATACTTAGCAGATATATTGTGGAATTGAAAGACTATTTTTGAAAATGCAACACATCCTCTTTGCCTAAAATTTAAAGCTCTCTTATGCAAAGGAGCTCCCAGATACCTAGACATGCATCAATGTAGGATTTTTCAGTCCCCTAATCTCCACATCTTTCAGATGAACATCATTTTTGTTAGTGCAATGATGAATAAGGATTTGGTAACAAGTTGGCATTTTATTTCTTAAGGTGATCAATAAGAGTCTGTGTGTGAATAGAATAGACTTTCCCTCTCTGCCCACATGCATTGCCCTGAATTCCCCATTTGCATTCCATCTCATAGTATACTTTAGTGTAGTGCAGTGCTGTATAGATAGCACAGTATTTCCAATGAGCCTAAAGGCTAAAGTCTCAGGATCAGTGGGCCAGAGAACTGATAAATGTATGAGTTTTTTATTCTAGAATCTTCCTCTTGTCTGCTCAAAGGCCATGGAGACATTTTCCCTAGACTTGTTCAGGAATGACAGTGAGACTTTATGTGCATCTAGAACCATACAATTTCACAATAACTTTCCCATACGTATTGCAAGGGTGTTGTAACCCTTAACAGTAACCCTGGGAGGTAGGTGGGGTGAGGATTCTGTCATACTTTTCTAAAACAGATGAGGAAACTGAGGCCCGAGAGAAGTTGCAGAGCTGAGATCAAGAACCCAGGTCTTCCTAGCTTTTGTCCAAAGACTGGCTACTTTCTGGGATCCTTTGTGATAGCAGCTAGACTATTCTGAAATGGATCCTCCTCCTTTTGCACAAACATCTGCCTTTTCTCCCTCCGGCTATTCTCACCCAACCCGCAGCAAGGGCTCCAAGCAGGAAAGGAATGAAACTTCTCTCGCCTTCTGCGGCGGCTCCCGCGCCCTGCGCTCCCGCGCCGTGGTCAGGTAGTTGACGGCCGCGTACTCCAGCACCGAGAGGAACACGAAGACGAAGCTGACCCAGAGGTAGATGTCCACGGCCTTGATGTAGGACACGCGGGGCATGGAGGCGTTCACGCCGGTGATGATGGTGGACATGGTCAGCACCGTGGTGATCCCTGCAACGGCCAGCTTCAGGTCAGCCTCTGACAAGCGTACACGGCGGCCCCATTCACATTCTCTCTCTCTTATATCCAACCAGAACTGCCCCGGCAGATTTCCGGCTCAGAGGTGTGAGGGTCTGCTCCGAAGCAGCCACCCCCGTCTCCTCCTGGACCACTCACTGCATGTCCCCTTTTGCTCTGAGCCCCTTGGAGCTGGGGGTCTCTGTGATGTGACTGCCAAGATCCATGGTTCATCCCAGAGGGTCTGCTCAGATGTGGAATTTAGAACAGTGACTGTGAAAATCGACTATACTTCAACAAAAAATAAAATTTTTTAATTTAATAAAAATTTAACTAATTTAATTTAAATTTAAAACTAATTAAATTAATTTAATTTAAAAAAATGTAAAAGCAGGGGCTAAAGATCCCCTCTCAAGGAACCTTCCCAAACCTCAAGAAAAGAACATATCCTCCCTCATCTGAGTCCAGAAAGCCCGTCACACCAGTTTCTTCCTCATTGTGCCTTGCTGGTCAAACCCAACCTGATTTTGTCCAAATTGACAATGATGAGGTGCAAGTGTTGACTCTGACACTTAGGGGCTTCCAAGGCTAAGCCACAACTCCAGTTAATGCAGCTCCCCCTTCCTTCCAAGAAACCGCGAAACATGGGCCCTGCTCCCAAACTCTGTCTAAACAAAGCCAACGAACAAAGTTTTTGTGTTTACAGAGTAAGTTTGGGCATTTGTTGAATTGCCTCATTTATCGGAGCACTGAGTTCTGACACCCCCGGTGGCAGAAGCCCACACCCCAGAAAAGTGCTTTCCTCCTGAAATGACTTGAGCAGAGGTGGTGTGGTTTGAGCTCCCTGAGGTTTTCACCACGTGGTCTGGGAAACTGAGGGCAGTGTGGAATTGGAAAGCAAGAAGAAGGAGGAAAGTTCGCCCCTCTGACTCAGACAGACCCTCGGTTAAGAACCCTGAGTGGTGACTTTTACTTCTCTACCTAGTGACTGGCTGAAAAACACAAAACAGAAAACCCACCCTGCCACACCTCATCAAGTGCTTTTACCCAGTGAGACTCTGGCGGGCACGGCCCTGCGGTCGATCCAGAAGGACACCCAGGACAGCATGACCATCAGGGTGGCGGGGAAGTAGGTTTGGAGCAAGAAGAAGAAGATGTGGCGACGCAGCGTGAAGTTGATGTACAGACGGTTGTACCAGCCTGCGGGACACAGGAAGAAGCCAGTGAGATCCCATCACAGGGGCAAAAACAAGCTCCTTTCCTGGGAGCCCTTCTCTCCCCATCATCATATTCATCTTCAGCAGAAAGTTAAAAGTTCATGACTGGGTGCCTTAGTACAATAAGCTTCCTTTCTAAAATCTAATCCCTCTGAGCCTCAGTTTTCTGATCTATAAACTGGGGAGAATATCAATATTCTCTACACCATAGATTCGTTGGGTAGACAGTAGTTAATTCATGTAAAGCACTCAAAACAGCAGCACATAATGAAAAAGAAATTCTTAAAAGTGGCTTTAGGGGCTCCTCTGGTGGCCCGGTGGTTGAGACGCCACACTTCCATTGCAGGGGCACAGATTCTACCCCGGGTCGATCCTACATGCTGTCTGATGCAGCCAAAAAAAGGATTTGTTTCAAAAAAAAGGTTTTAGAAAAGAGTTGATTTAAACTTGCCAAGAAGAGATGAGAAAAGAAAATTGTGTGCCAAATACACATCAGAGCAGAAGAGAAGAGAGGGATGACGGTGAGCACCACGGACATAAAGGGAAGCGGGCGCGGGCTGTCCTGTGCCCTTGGCTGGGCGCGCTCTTCTCCACCTTGGGATGGTGTGGACAGGAGGGCGGGGCTGGGGGCAGGCGATCGGGGAGACAGTGGCCATGCAGGAGCAGACAGGAGCACGAAATCCTCTCACACCTGGGCCTCAGCTTCTCAGCACTGGGACAGGACGGGCAGGGAAGCGAGAAGTCCTCTACGGTCCTGTGGCTACCGCAGAGCTGTATAGTGTATAAAGGTACGCTGAAGTCCTAACCCCCACCACCCGTCACTGTGGCTTTATGAGAAATCAGGTCTTTGTACAGGTAATCAAAGTAAGGTCAGGTGCCTCTGAGTTAGGGTGGTCTGTAACCCAGAGACAGGTGTCCTTAGAGAAGAGGGAAGTTTGGACATAGATGCATAAAAACACGGGCTTCCCTGGTGTCTCAGATTGTAATGCTCTGCCTGCAATGCAGGGGACCTGGGTTCAGTCCCCAGGTTGGGGAAGATCCCCTAGAGAAGGGAATGGTTACCCACGCCAGTATCCTTGCCTGGAGAATTCCATGGATAGAGGAGTTCCAAAGATTCAGACACACCATGGACACACCAGAGACACAGGGAGCCATATGACAATAAAGGCTGAAGCCAGAGTAATGCCACCACCACCAGGAGCTGATAAGAGGCACGGAAGGATTCCTTCCCAGAGCCTTCAGGAGGAGCAGAGTGCTCAGGCTTGCAGCCTCAGCACTGGGAGCAAACACATTCCCATTGTTTCAAGCATCCAGTTTGTGGTGCTTTGTTAGGATGCCCCTAGGCAACTAATTACAAGGGCTGATGGTGAGCTCAAAGAAGAGCTCACAAGTGGACGCTCTCAAAACTGCAAACATGGACCCATGGTCCAAGAAGAGGTCACACTGCACATGAGAAATGAATCTGTATCTCTGAATATAGGTTGTAAATACCTTTCCCTGGAAAGCTATCCATCTATATCGTTAAGTCAGATGAATCAGTTTACAGAATCATGTGTAAAACCTGACTTTTGTGAAATAACACTTTTGCCATTTTTCCAAGGGCCTCCCAGGTGGCTCAGTGTAGAGAATCTGCCTGCCAAGAGGGGACACCGGTTCTATCCCTGGGTTGGAACGATCGTCTGGAGAAGGAAATGTCAACCCACTCCAGGAGCCTTGCCTGCGAAATCCCATGGGCAGAGAAGGCAGGCAGGCTACAGTCCATGGGGTCTCAAAAGAGTCAGATATTACTTAGTGACTAAACAACAACAACGACTGTGTAAAATTACATAATTTTGTAAAATGACATAATTAATCAGGATGTCTGCAAGGCTATTTGCTGAATTGTTCAGAATGAGTGCCTCCAGCCATGGGATTTCAGAGGGAAGCAACTTTTAAGTCCTCTGCATTTAAATGCTATTTTTGTTTTGTTGCGCTATGCATTATTAAAACAATAAAAAATTATTTTCATTGGAGGGGGCCAAAGAAGAATTCTAACGTGTTTTCTTCCACATGCGAACCCAACCGTGGCAGAAGTTAGCTACCTGTACTGCTGTAGAAGGCCAGCCTGGAAGTGGTGTGGAATTTCTGAATCAGAAACTGCGACAGGGAGATCTTTTCATCCGTTTTCAGGGATTCGTCCCCATTCTTCCAATATAGCATCAGATCTTCATCTGTGTATGCATCTTTGGGGAGAGGAGAAGAAGTTAACTTGACTCCCTGTCTTCTGAGGCAAGGTGGAGCAACAGGGACCTCCTACACCAGCCTGGGAGTAAATAGGTCTTATCTCTGGCAGGCGGTACGCAGTCTCAGAGTTACTAGAATGGCACAGGGAGGGAAGAAGGCAAAGATCTGTCATTACGAACACAGATACTTACAGCTTTCCAGCTCTAAAGAACAGGTCTGAGAATCCAGGGGAAAGTGGCTGAAATCCATGTTGCACATGGCGGTGACCGTAATCCTAGAACAAAGCAAACATGTCGGCTCATGCAGTGACCTACTGACTCACCTGTCTGCCCACAGTAAGGAGGACACAGACACGGCCAGAAGCGGCTGCCTCCTCCCAGGAGCTTGGAGACCCGAGTCTCTAAGTCAGCTTTTTTTTTTTTGAGCACCATGTGGCCCCCTGGACCTTATCTCCCCAACCAGGGATCGAACCCGTGTCCCCTGCGTTGGAGGCACGGAGTCTTAACCACTGGACTTCCAGGGAAGTCCCTCTAAGGTAACTTTTAGAGGTTTGTCTTCTGTAAATGGTGGTATTTGCTCTGCCCGGATCCCAGCTCCTGAGGGTAGTGGTTGTGAATGACCCACACCGGCACCTCCTCCGGGCACTGCTCTTATGCAGAGAGCCACCTTCCCCAGAGATGCCCAGAGGTTATGCCTTCGCAGCACCCTCTCAAAGTTATTAGCATCAAATTCTGGCAAACTGTAGGGGCAGACCCTGAAAGTGGGAGATAAGACTATAATCACTCAAGTCAGCCCAGAAGACATGATACGGTAGCCTCTATTAAGCAGTAGCTGTTGTTATTTTTCTAATGTTTATTATTAATAAACATTGATAATATGCTTGATAGAATGATAGAATCATAGGCTGTCAGAGGTGGAGGGTGTAAAGATCATTGTCTCCCTCAATTCATTCAGGCTCAATTAGTCTCCTAAACCAAGCTTAAGATCTCCAGTGATGGGGAAGTTACCACCTATTATGGTGGCCATTTCATCTTCAGAGAGTTCTGTTATCAGAAGGTTCAGACCTTCCATGTATTCCACAGACCCAACCACAGTGGCAAACTCTCCAGGGCCAAACGGACAGACCACACATTTTTTTTAGTAGAGGGCTGTTTTTTCTTTGTGATGGTTTTTTAACCCGGAATTGAATAGCTAATTCATTCTACAAATACTGTTTCCTCACCTACCATGCAAAGCACAGTCTAGCTCTGACGACACGGTGGTAAATCAGTCACACGTCCACACGTGTTAGAACGACTCTAGACGGAGCCCACGGCCCCGGGGACAGTTACCTCATACTGTACAACACCTGCCCGTCTGGGAACACCCTCAGCATGATGTTGTCCGTGGTGGTGTCGTGGATGAACGACCTTTTGGAGTGAACAAAGAAGACATCGGGGACCCAGATCTTCTTCACCAGCCGGCCGTCGAAGGTCATGCTCTTGTTGCTGGCACTGGGAAAAGCCAGCCGCTCATCCCTCCAGTAATGCCGCAGGTACAAGGTCATGGTGAAGTCCTGTGGAGCCAGGGTGAGACCAGAGACGCCTGACAGAGTGCCCTTCCTGACCGTCATTGCTGCATCCACCACCATGATGGATGCCTCGGACCCAGCCTCCAGAGTCTGGGGGACAGTCTGCAGTCCTGCCGGACCACAGCCACCGTGCCAGGGGAAAGAGAATGACTCATTCTCACGCCTCGTGCGATTGGAGCATGGGAGACTGCACAGCTCCTCCTCCAGGCTGTGCAAAGAAGAAACAGCAGCTGTGATGCCCTCTGGCTGGCATGGAGCCGGCAGGCCAGGATTCCCCCAGAGCCCTCCCCCCTCTCCAATACCTGTGCTCACCTTACCTATTGGCTCAGCATTCAACTCAACTCAGTAGACACTTCCAGAAACCTGGACAGTCAAGTTTAGGAGGATTTCTACCACTGGACTGGTAAGATCTTTGAAGGCAGATTATGCCCTGCCCACCACTGAATCTCCAGACCCTAGTTTAGTGCCTGGAAGAGCAGAGAACTGGGCGCTCTTGGTGGAAAAAAATGAAGGGAATGAATGGATGAAGAGACAGGCAGCAGTGTAATTTCAGCCTGAAACCTTATTCTGTTAACAAGTGTCTCCGTGGTTGTGCCTTAAACCAAGCGTGAAGCCCTTACACTGTACCCAGACCTAAGACATAAATGCAGATGGGTCTTCTGGGAGGAGGTGGAGGAAGGCTGGAAAGATGCCTGTGATGCTGGGCTCAGAGTGGATGCCCACTGCCGCTCTACCAGCTCCACCCAGCTCCCTCCTGCCTGTCCTGCAGGCCGGTCCGTAGAGGTGAGCGCCAACCAGCCCATCTCTTGAGTCCTTCGCTTCCCTGTTCTGTCTATATTTGTACACTCCCTGTTTCTTCTGCCTCAGGGATCTCAGACAAGCGCTTGCTGAGCCCTGTCCACAGCTGTCAGGTCTTGGCTGAAACGAGGCTTCTTCAGAGAGGCTCTGGTGGCCACCGCGTCCTGCTGGGCACCACCATAGCGTGAGAGGCGGGCACTGGGGGTCAGGGACCTGCAGACTTCCAGGCGAGCGCATCCGCCTCCTGCGCCCCCCGAGTGTGGCTCGTCTGACCACTCATTCCCTGAGGGGTGTGTTCAGAGCATAAGGTGCTGGCTCTCACTCCCAGGACTGAATCGGCAAGTCTGGCGTGGGGCCAAGGATCTGCATTCAATCAACACCCCCTCCCAGGCTGGGGCTTCCCAGATGGCGCAAGTTGGCGCTAGAACCTGCCTGCCAGTGCAGGAGAGGCACAAGTCTGGGGTTCAATCCCTGGGTTGGGAAGATCCCCGGGAGAAGGAAACAGCAGCCCAGTCCAGTATTCCTGCCCAGAGAACTCCCTGAGGAGTCTGATGGGCTACCGTCCAGAGGGCCACAAAGAGCGACAGAGCACCCTCCCCAGTTATTCTGACCCATGAAGATAGAGATCCCCGGCTCTAGGTCTCACTGCACCTGGGTCAGCCACCAAGCCCCAGTTTTATCGCCTCCAGCTGCGGCCCTGCCCCCAGGCGCAGCCAGCAGCAGCCTGGCCCGCCCGCCGCAGGCTGCAGCGGGACAGCAGCCCTGGCACCCCAGCAGCCCTGGCACCCCGCACCGGTACTGCCCGCCCAGGGCCCCACGTACCATGTCCACCTCGGAGATGCTGTCCAGGCTTTCCACCTGCACGTCCACGCCCACGGGGATGGCAGGGCCTGCAGAGGGGCAAAGACAGCTGGTTAGGTCGCCTTCCACTGGGCGGGCATACAGCTCCAGCCACCGTCCAGCGGACCCCGACTAGAGCAGGAGTGAGGCAGTGAGTCCAGTTCCCTGAGGGTTCTCCTACTCCTGCCCGATGTGTTGGGTGTCTAGGCATTCTCTATGAGGGCTGGGACTGTGTCTACCTTAAGTGCCTTTCCTGGGTCACATGTGTGTGTGCTAAGTCTCTTCAGGCATGTCCGGCTGTGACTCCATCGACTGTAGCCGGCCAGGCTTATCTGTCCATGGGATTCTCCAGGAAAGAATGCTGGAGCGGGTTGCCAGGCTCTGCTCCAGGGGATCTTCCTGACCCAGGCATCGAAACTGCATCTCTCAGGTCTCCTGCATTGGCAGGCGGATTCTCCACCACTAGCGCCACCTGGGAAGGCCAGGGTGGGTGTTTAATCCATGCTTGTATGAGTGGATGAGCTGGACTATGTATATGTTATGCTTCTGTAAAATGATTTTTTTAGATTTTAATATTTATTTAAATTTAATCTTAATATTTTAAAATATTTAGTATTTTAAAAACCTCTTAAATGGGAAAAACCAAAACCCTGTATCTGTCAGGCATATTAATGAATGCTGTCCCACTCACAGGTAACAGATGTCTTTGAGAGCATCAGTTGGCACCTGGACAGGACCTTCTGAGAGGAGGGCGTTGTCTGGAGGCCAGCCTGCTGAACCTGGGGCCGCTGGGCCCTGGCCAGTGGTTGCAGGACTGGGGCGTGCCGAGCCACAGTGGTCTGAGCTGGGAGAAACTTAGGGTGGCGGTGGGAGTCTGGGTCTCAGGGAATGAGGACTGGGAGGGCCAGCGACTTCAGCTGAGGGCAGGGAAGGAGGATCTGAGATCCTAACAGGATCTAGTGGGTCCGGACATTGGATGGGCTCACCGATTTCCCCAGACCTCTCCCAGTAGGTTTGCTAATACTTGCAATCTTACCATAAGAGATTTGGGGGATTTTGACTGAGCATGGTAGAATGAGAGCATTTTAGTTATTACTGGTGGGATTTCACGGCTATTTTCTGTGTCCTTAAACATGAACACAAATGAACACACACACACACACACACACCGCTCTTTTTCACCTGTCACACAGTGTAGCTTGTGGAATCCTAGTTCCCCAGCCAGGAATTGAACCCAGGCCCACAGCAGGGAAAGCACTGAGTCCTAACCACTGGGCCGCCAGGGAATCCCCACTGTTTAATTTCACTTCTCCCCGCCCAGATTAATTGGGTCATAGGCTGATCTTTTTATTTTCCTGTGCTCAGGTCAGGGCCCATGAAAGATCACTGCTCTGGCAGCCAGTCTTTTCTTATTCCAGGCTCCAGGCAGAGTGGAATGGCCAGTGAGAGGCAGAGATCCCCTCGTCAGGGCTGACTGCTGGTCTTTCCCTCCTGAGGGGACCGCAACATGAGGAAGGGTCTGCCAGCAGCCTGGCTGGGCCCCCTCCCAGCACCCAGACCCCCGTGCTGGACTGTGTACTCCCAGTGTCGCCGAGGGAAGCGGGGCGCTTTGCTTCCTTGTCCTCTGGGTCTCCGTTACCCCTGAGGCATTGAAACAGCCCAGGGCCAGAGCTCTCAACCCTCCCTTTCCCGTGCCCCCTTTGTATAGAGCGCCACACGCCTGCAATGCCCGGTCATCCCAAAAGCCGAAGGGCAGGAACAGTGGAGCCGTCACCCTCTTTGGACCCCTTCCCCTGGATTTCAGAGTACAGTGTTTGACCAGACAAAGTACATCAGCTCGCGGGGTGCCTGCTGCTGTGTCTCTCTGTCCCCGGGCCTGCCCGGCCCTCTGGGGCTCTGGTCGGTCTTCGGGGAGAAAGTTGGGAGGGTGAATTCGCGGCTCTGAGGTGCCGCCCACACGGGAGGGCAGGGCAGGTGTCAGGGATCCTGGGCTGCTGGAAACCACCTGTGTATTCAGGAGGCTCCAGAGCTGTGTCCAGGGGCTCGCACCCCCAAGCTTGAATGGGACCAGCAACTCTGCCTTCCTTGGTCCCAGGGCAGTGAAGGTCATCTTGGCCTTTGACCGGCCCAGCAGCCCAAGGCTAACGTCCCACCCTCAAGTTCTCTGCAGTGCTCCATTTCGTCATCCTTCCCAACCTGATTTTTGAGAAATTCTTCCAAATGACTGGCCTTTCTCCTTCTGCCATGAGCAATTTTATATTTTTAGTAGGCTTGAGCCCTATAAGAGTTAGAAAGAAAATAGTCTAGTGAAGTTAACTAGGCATTCATGTCTTGGCTCCAGAACACTGATGTGGGTTTTTCAGCTTTAAGAAGATTGAAGATCCCACATGCTGCAACTAAAATCCGGCACAGCCAAATAAATAAATATTTTTTTTAAACTAGGAATAGGTACATAGAAATAAATCTAACAAACTATCTAAATGTTTTCTATAAAGAAAGCTATGAAGTACTGAGAAAAATGAAAGAAGACCTAAGTAAAGGAAAAGTAATTTTCCTGAATTGGAAGATTCAATATTATAAAGATATTAATTGTGTGTTTACTTTGCCAACAAAGGTCCGTCTGGTCAAGACTATGGCTTTTCCAGTGGTCATGCATGGATGCGAGAGTTGGACTACAAACTGTCAGGAAGCATTTAACAGAAGGATTCCTCTGTGCTGTTTCCTTTCTCTCTTGAGCCCTCGGTTCCTCATCAGTCCCTTTCAGGGGTGAGAGGAGCAGGCAAGCCTCTCCCAGGACGGAGATCAAAGAGATGGGATGCTTGCATGGGATTTCCTTCATTTCCCATTTCCTTCATTTTCCATTTGGTGAAAGGGGTTATTTAGGACCCTCTTTTGTTAGAGATGACCTCTTGGCCTTACGGCCCCTATTGCTCCTTGCTTCCTTGGTAAACTTGTAAAGTCTGGTCTCTTGACCTTTATCTAAAGAAGCTACTGGTACATATACTCTTACAGAACTCAGTAAAGCACCTGAGCTCCATCAGAGCTTGGATCCCCGTGTCTGTCTGTCTTTGTTTCTTTCTCTGTCTCTCTAGCTCTGTATTTCCGGCTGATTCCCTGGAGCGCGAAGGCCGGCTGCGTACCCCAGGAAATACTAGCCTCTTTCCTTCTTTCACTCTCTCATCGTCGTCTCCGGACCACCAGGTTCCGGTCCAATAAAGGGCCAACAATAGACAAAGCTGAGTGCCGAAGAATTGATGCTTTTTAGCTGTGGTGTTGGAGAAGACTCTTGAGAGTCCCTTGGACTGCAAGGAGATCCAACCAGTCCATCCTGAAGGACACCAGTCCTGGGTGTTCATTAGAAGGACTGATGTTGAAGCTGAAACTCCAATACTTTGGCCACCTGATACAAAGAACTGACTCATTTGAAAAGACCCTGATGCTGTGAAAGATTGAGGGCAGGAGGAGAAGGGGACGACAGAGGATGAGATGGTTGGATGGCATCACTAACTCAATGGACATGAGTGTGGGTGGGCTCCGGGAGTTGGTGATGGAGAGGGAAGCCTGGCGTGCTGCAGTTCATGGGGTCGCAAAGAGTCGGAGACAACTGAGTGACTGAACTGAACTGAACTGAACTGAACTGGGTGTGCTAGTTGCTCAGCTGTGTCTGACTCTTTGAGATCCCGTGGACAGCAGCCCACCAGGCTCCTCTGTCCATAGAATTTTCTAGGCAAGAATACTGGAGTGGGTTGCCATTCCCTTCTCCAGGGAATCTTCCCTACCCAGGGATAGAACCCGGATCTCCCACACTGCAGTCAGATTCTTTACTGTCTAAGCCACCAGGGAAGCCCAGAGATATTAATTACCTCATATTAAACTATAGACTCAATGCAATTATTTTTTCTCTCTCTCTTTTTTTCTCAATGCAATTATAATCAAAATCTCATTTGGTTTTCTTGTGGAACTTGACAAAGAGATTATTAGGAAACTCAAAGTTGCAATAATAATCCTTCTTGAAGGAAAAAAGGGTGGGAGGATTTGTTCTACCAGATATCAGGATTTGCTACAGAAATACAGTAACTCAGAAGTGAAGTGCTAGGACTCCAGTGGTTAGGACTCTGGGCTTGCAATGCAGGACCTTCAGGTTTGATCCCTGGTGGGGAATCTAAGATCCCATGTGCCATGTGGTGTGGAAAAAAATTTTTTTAAAGAAAAAGTGAAGTACCAGTATAAAAATGGACAAATAAATAAATAGAACAGAGTGGAGACTCCAGAAACACACACACACTTACAGACACCTGACTTTAGATACCACTGCAGATCATTGGGGAGAAGGCCATGGCAACCCACTCCAGCACTCTTGCCTGGAAAATCCCATGGATGGAGGGGCCTGGTGGGCTGCAGTCCATGGGGTCTCTAAGAGTCGGACACGACTGAGCGACTTCACTTTCACTTTTCATTTTCATGCATTGGAGAAGGAAATGGCAGCCCACTCCAGTGTTCTTGCCTGGAGAATCCCAGGGACGGGGAGCCTGGTGGGCTGCCATCTATGGGGTTGCACAGAGTCAGACACGACTTAGCAGCAGCAGCAGCAGATCATTAGTATCCTCAATAACTAATGCTGAGACAATGTATATGTGAAAATCATACAATGTGCAAAAACAACTCCAAGTGGACTATGGATTCAAAGGTAAGAGGCAAAACAGCAAATATCAGGATAGCAATGGTCTTCTTTATCCAGACACAAAAAGCACTACCCTTAAGAAAACCAATGACAAAACGAATCCTTTGGTGTTAGAAGCCAGGACAATGTTTGTCTATGGTGGAGAGAAAGAGACTTCTGGAGTTCTGGAAGTTCTGTTTCTTGGTCAAGGTGCTGGTGGCAAGAATGTGTTCATTTTTTTGATAATTCACTAAGCTGAACAGTTATGATTTGTGTACTTTTCTGTATACATGTTGTAGGTCAATGAGAAATTGCGATGAAAAAATCAAGAACTCTTCTTTATCAAAGATACCATGGAGAAAGTAAAAAACAAGCTACTGAGTAGAAGATTCATAGTACATGTGACTGGCAAAGGGCTCGTATACAGAATATAAAAATAACTGCTAAGAGTTCCATTAAGAAAAAGTCAGATAATCCAGTACAAAAAGGGGCAAGAGATTTAAATAGGCATTTAACAAAATAACAATCAATAGACATATGAAAAAGTACAAAGATGCGTTTATATTTCCCTTAGAACCACGATGAAATATTAATACCATCACCCAACGAATTAGGCTCATATGAAAGAGCAATTACACTAGACATTGATAAGGATATAGAGCAACAGGAGGAACCTCATACATTGCCAGTGGTGGGTGCAAATTGGTACAATCACCTCAGAAGACATCATCCAGCAAAATGGAAGCTATATAAACCTCATGACCTATCTACAGAATAGGAAAAATACATTACGGTATATTCTCAGAATGGAATGTTACATTTAGATTCAACGACATGGATGACTACAATTTATGAAAATTTCATCAATGCAGGTTGCATGGCTTGACTTTCAGCCATGGCCCTTCCCATTCCTTGAGAGCGTCTTAGAAAGTCGGAGTTAATTTGAAGACTGAGTTAAGTTGAGACTCTTTCTCCTGTTGGTGGATGTAATCAGGCATTTTGGTTTGAAAACAGACCTGGTTTTTCATGGTGAGCACTGTCTCTTGTGGAGCAGTAAGTGCCGTGTGTCAGGCATTAACCGTCCACCTGGGGTGGGGTCGAGGCTGGACCAGGTCAGGGCTCTCCCTCCCACAAAGCAGCACCAGCATCACCAGGCACTTAGAGATGCAATTCGTGGGTCCCACTCTGAGCCTCCCGCCCCAGAGACGTCACAAGTCCTGGAATGATGCTGACCCATAGTCACGTTTGAGGACACTGGACAACTGACCTTTAATGAAACTCCAGCAGTGAGGTTTTATAGTGTCCCATGTCCTGGTTACCATTTTCCTCTTGTTTTCAACTCTTCCACTGTGCTATCTCCGCCAGCTGTCTCCACTTCCTGCTCATCCATGCCTTCCTTCCCCCATTGCACTTGCTGAGCTGAGGAGTCTTTTTTCCTAAGCCTTACTTGGCTCCCTGACCTCTCTTCCATGATCACTCTCCTTAGCAGAAACCCCCTTCCTTTTCCATCTCTGTGACGCAGCTCTTGCCTGGCCCCTTCTCCTCTCTGTAGACACTCAGCCCCTCCCACAGCCAACTTCCCTCTTAAAGCTGAGGACTCTCGGCACTCCCCCGGCATCCAGTGGTTAAGAATCCATCCTCCAATGCAGAGGATGTAGGTTCCATCCCTGGTCAGGAACTAAGAGCCCATATGCCACAGCACAACTAAACCCACAGCCTCTGGAGCCCTAGCACTACAGCCAGAGAGCCCACGAGCCACGGGAACGACCCAGCATAGCCAAGGTTAAAAAAGTAAAATGATGACTCTTTGTCCGTCCTGGTTCTGATCTCCGACCAAACTCTGACACTGTTGTTGTTAGTCTGGAAGGAGTCTCCACTGGATATCAAACCAAGTTCTTACATTTAACATCCTTCAGATGCAGAGTGACTGCATCGGTCACCGGGCGCAGGTGAGGTCAAGGAGCAGAGAGGTGAGAAAGCCCAGAGGGGATTGTAGGAAAAAGGCCGTCTGAGGAAGGGGCTAGGGAAAGAAGGTCAATCTTAGGGGAAGGATGAAACCGAGTCCCCCTGCTGAGGTCATGATGACCCTCTCTATGCAACCCTGTGCTCCCTTTCTTGTCCTGCCCTTGTTCCCCCCAGGGCTGAAGAATAGCAAAGAGAAGTAAAAACTGAAACCGAACAGGGTCTTCTTAGGTACAAGAGCCCCACCATGCACCCGGTTTCTATTTTTGTAGAAAAAGACTTCATTCTCCTAGGCCTTCATAGAGTTCTAAAGAGCAGACTCAAGAAGTTACTAATTAGGGAAGTGAAACAATACAGAAGTGAAGGAAGACCAGTCAAGCAAGAAAAGTAATGATAGTTTAAACAATAGTTCATCAATAAAACAGAGCTTTGGGACTTCCCTGGTGGTCCAGTGGTTAGGCGCTTTAACTGGGTTCAATCCCTGGTCAGGAAACTGAGTGTGCTTAAGCTATGCAGCTTAGCCAAAATAAAGATAAGTATCTTTATTTATACCTTTAAATATCTGTGTGGATCATAATAAACTGTGGAAAATTCTGAAAGAGATGGGAATACCAGACCACCTGTCCTGCCTCCTGAGAAACCTGTATGCAAGTCAGGAAGCAACAGTTAGAACTGGACATGGAACAGCAGACTGGTTCCAAATAGGAAAAGGAGTATATCAAGGCTGTATACTGTCACCCTGCTTATTTACCTTATATGCAGAGTACATCATGAGAAACGCTGGGCTGGATGAAGTGCAAGCTGGAATCAAGATTGCCAGGAGAAATATCAATAACCTCAGATATGCAGATGACCCCACCCTTATGGCAGAAAGTGAAGAACTAAAGAGCCTCTTGATGAAAGTGAAAGAGGAGAGTGAAAAAGCTGGCTTAAAGCTCAACATTCAGAAAACTAAATCTGGTTTAGTCATCTGGTCCTGTCACTTCATGGGAAATAGATGGGGATACAGTGGCTGACTTTATTTTTGGGGGCTCCAAAATCATTGCAGATGGGGATTGCAGCCATGAAATTAAAAGATGCTTGCTCCTTGTAAGAAAAGCTATGACCAACTTAGACAGCATTTTAAAAAGCAGAGACATTACTTTGCCAACAAAAGTCTGTCTAGTCAAAGCTATGATTTTTCCAGTAGGCAAGTATGGATGTGGGAGCTAGACCATAAAGAAAGCTGAGTGCCGAAGAATTGATGCTTTTGAACTGTGGTGTTGGAGAAGACTCTTGAGAGTCCCTTGGACTGCAAGGAGATCCAACCAGTCCATCCTAAAGGAGGTCAGTCCTGGGTGTTCATTGGAAGGACTGATGTCAAAGCTGAAACTCCAATACTTTGGTCACCTGATGTGAAGAGCTGACTCACTGGAAAAGACCCCAAGGCTGTGAAAGATTGTGGGCAGAGGAGAAAGGGATGACAGAGCATGAGATGGTTGAATGGCATCACCGACTCGATGGACTTGATTTTGAGCAAGCTCCAAGGGTTGGCGATGGACAGGGAAGACTGGTGTGCAGTGCATGGATTGCAAAGAGTCAGACACAACTGAGCAATGGAACTGAACTGATCTTTAAAAAAAGAGAGTCTTCGCTCTTCATCACAAGATACATATAGTTATCTGACCCATATGTTTGAGTTGTTCTACAGAAACCAAGGCCTCCACCCAAGTGGAGGATGGTGACTACATGCAGACTGGTTGGAACCAGAACGCTGACTTTAAGATTCCCAAGGCATTTTCATGTTACCTCACTAACTACCAAACAGAAGAAGGTTCCACAAGCTGCAACCCTTACTCCAAATGGCTGCCTTTAAACCACTTCCCTGAAAGCGAGTGGGGAAGGCAGGTCTTTGGAGCACAAGTTGCCTTTCACAACAAGCAGCGTCAATAAACTAGCTTCATTCACTGTGAGTGGACTCAAGTTCAGTTTGGTAACAGGAGCAGGGTGTGGTGTAAGCTAGGGCTTGTGCTCCGGAAGGTAGGGGCCAAGGACGCTGCAGAGAAGTCAGAGGGGTCTCCTCGGAGGGAAGAAGGCTGCTGGAGCCCCGGAAGGCCGGCTTCCTCTCCAGCTTTGGCTCTCTAACCTGTTCACCATAACAGTGAAGCGTAGACCGCACCCCCGAGCGGAAGCGGCCGCGGAGGTCCAAGAAGCATTCAGGGGAAGAGGCCACAGCTCCAAAACTAGGCACGCCCTTGCTCTGAGCTGGCTCCACGGGCCCTCAGCTAAAGCAGCTGAATGGCGTTGCGGGCCTTGGTGGCCAGACTCCTGTGGCTTGGAAACCCAGGGCTTGAACCCCTCCTAGGAGGAAGGCCACAGAAGAAAGCATTCAGGAGGGTCTCCACTCACAGTCTGGGTGCCCCACACGGAGGGCTCCCTAAATAGGGGTGGAGAGAAAGTATACCAGGTGAAGATCATGTGTCTCAATCAGCCTGGAAAATCCCTAGGAAGGCATCACATTGGAGACAGTCCACCTGGAGATGTAACTAGGAAGTAACCTTGTGAAGTGACACCGCAGTTGGGATATTATGATATGTTAAGATATGATATAATAAGAAATACTTATTTGGTTTTCAGCCCCAGTTCCTGGCACAGAGCTCCCGAAACTCCTGTAGCTTCCTAAGTGATGGGGTAAAAGGAGTATCCTTTTGTTCATAACAAACCACACCTGAGTTTAAGCTAGAGCGGTGACTCTCGGTTAGCTCTCAGTTTCAGGGTTGGGGCTGGTTATTAAGGAGACAGCCGGGTGATTAGATGGTTGGAATTTCAGCCCAACCCCCCAACCTCTGGGGAAGGGAGGGCCTGGAGGTTGGATTAACCAGCAGTGGCCAATGAGGTCATCAATCATGTCCGCACAATGGAACCTCCATTAAAACCCCTAAACAAAAAAAATAAAACCCCTGAACAGCCAGATTCAGCGAGAGTCCTGGCGAGCACTTCAGGGGAGATGGTGCACCCCAACTGCATGGAACAGAGGCTCCTGGGCTCGCGACCCTTCCGGTCCTCACCCTACACCCTGCCTCGTCCTCTGTCCCTCTGTATCTTTTATAATGTTCTTTGTAATAAACTGGAGACAGTAAATAATGTGTTCCCTGATTCTACAAGCCACTCTAGCAAATTAGCAGGGGGTTGTGGGAACTCCAGTTTTGCAGCCACGTCGGAGAGAAGTATAGATAACTGGGGACCCGCTTCTGGTGACTGATGTCTGAAGTGGGTCTGATGATTGACGTCTGTGGAGTCTGTGATTAACCTGTGGAGTCTGTGCTAACCCTTGTTGTCATCGTTGTTTAGTCATTGAGTCATATCCGACTCTTTAGCAACCCCATGGACTGCAGCCCGCCAGGCTCCACTGTCCATAAAATTTCCCAAGCAAGAATACTGGATGGGTTGCCATGCATTTTTCCACAGGATCTTCCCAGCCCAGGGAGTGAACTTACTTCTTCTGCAAGTCTTCTGCATGGCAGGGAGCTTCTTTA
Source organism: Hydropotes inermis (assembly GCA_020226075.1). NCBI lineage: Eukaryota > Metazoa > Chordata > Mammalia > Artiodactyla > Cervidae > Hydropotes > Hydropotes inermis. The sequence goes on from CM035290.1 coordinate 3,017,392, forward strand.
CCTCTTGAACCACCAGGGAGGCCCTAGGTAGTGTTAGAATCAAATTAAATTGTAGGACATGCAGCTGGTATCCACAGACAATAGGAGAACTCTTTGGAGCAGAAAACCCACACATTAGACTTGGAAGTTTCGTGAGTAGAACAGATCATAGTGGCGGTAACAGTACGAGCCCTTCTCCTGGGAGAGGCCCCAACGGACTGTGTGCCGTGTGTCTAGGAGGCTGGGCCGCACACCCCCCGGGCCAGGAGCCAGGTCTTCATCGCATGTCAGCATGCAGCGTCTGATGCGTGGCCCACCCACACTGTCCCGGTGTCCCCATTGCACACACTCTCTGCTCACTGTCTGTTCAGTGCTTTCTGTCGGACACCTGGGTTTCAACCTCCCGACAACCTGCTGAGGCAGGTACTGGAATTACCTCCATTCTATAGACAAGAACCTGAGGACTAGAGATGGAAGTCCCAGCCAGTGGGAGGCACAACCAGACGGAAGCTGTCCCAGAACCCCCTCTTAAATGAATGCCTTTTGCTGACCAGAGCATTCTCAATCAATAAAAACAGTTAATGTTTCTCGAGCACTTCTTATGTGTCACGACTTTGCTGAAAACCCCACACATAGTCTTCACTGAGGTCGCTCTAAGGATTCAAGAATTTGCCCTAGCCACACAGCTAAGAGGCAGAGCTGGGCTCTGGACTAAGCAAGGCAGGGCGGCCCCAGTATAATGGTTTTACACGATGTCTGTAAATCCTCCAACACGCCTCCTAACACAAGTCTAACTCCTCTCCCCTCTGATCTGATTGGACCTCTGTGGCCAATTCAAAGACGCATCAGGACCAACAACGCCACGAAACTTCCAGTTTCTGCTGGCTTCTCTTCTGCTGCCAGGTGGCCGAATCAGAGACCAGAGAGAGGGTGGTGAGAATGACGCCCTGATGCCCAAGGAGCCCCAGCTGCCCCAGGCCTGGATCTGACATCTCTCCACCTGGGACGCCAGACATGAGAAGGAAGACACTTTGGGGATGACCCTGTGAGGAGCACAGCTTGCCGGCCCACAATGTCTCTTTGGCATATGCATTACATTGAGCTGAAAACAATCGAAGCCGGAAAGACTCAGGAAGAAATTCTGACTTTCCGTCTAACTGCCTGGGCTTCCCTGGTGACTCAGATGGTGAAGAATCCACCTGTAATACAGGAGACTCAGATTTGATCCGTGGGTCGGGAAGACCCCCTGGAGAAGGGGCTGGTTACCCTCCTCAGTATCCTTGCCTGGAGAATTCCAGGGACAGAGAAGCCTGGCAGGTTACAGTCCATGGGGTTGCAAAGAGCTGGACACGACTGAGCGACTAACACACTCACATCCTAACTGCCTATGTAACTTACACAGAGGGCCTGTTCCCACGGCAGAGCTTACTAAACTTGTCTGACTTTCTCTGGTGGGTCAATCTCATGCCAACTTAATTCTTAGACCAGCCAGAAAAACTTAGATGGGTAGAGGAGACTTTCCTCCCGGACAAGGCCACTCGCTGCCACCATCTGACTGCATTCCCTTGAGAACGGACCCACTGAACACAACCTGATTTGTGAGCAGAAATAGCCTGTGACCTAAAGGTCACAACCAGGGTAGCTGGTTACACAGGAGTGAATAGCCAGACACCAGAATTCTACAGCCCATGTTCTTAACTACAATGCTGTGAACAAATTAATTAATCAATAAGTGAGTGGAAGAATGAGTCTGTGTGATGATTTCAAAGAAGAAAAAGGTCTTATTGAAATAGGAGGGAAGGGGGCAGGGCACAGTCTTTAAAAGAATGACATACCTGTTGAAGACCCGACAAAAACTGGTTAGAACCAACTAGGTCCAACATGGTAGAAGATTTTGACTTCCAGTGGCCTTGAGCCACACCATTTGCTCACTGTAATACATTAGTTAAATTACACTCCCACCAGCACCATGATAGTTCCAAGGCTGACCATAAAAGACTAAAAAGTGGGTGGTGGCCCAATTCCTGGAAATTTCCACACCTTCTCCAAAACAGTTGGAATAATCCTGTCCTCCCATTCATTAGCCTATGAAATTACCCTGCCCATGAAATCTACCCACCCCACATTTCGGGGATTCTCACCTTCTGAGATGGCCTATACTCTGTGAACTGTATTCTTGCCATTACCAGTCTCATCTTTCAAGATGGATCATATTCTGTCTATGGCATGTGTCTCTAAATAAATCCACTTCTTACCCATCACTTTGTCTCTCACTGAATTCTTTCTGCAATGAGATATTGAGAACCTGAGATTCAGTCAGCCTTGAGAACAGGGGTGTGATTTCAATTTAAAGACAGTGGGTTCCGGTCCCAATCTGAGTTGGGCAGTTTCAGTACAGTTCCAAATAGCCAGGCAATGTTTCATGTTAGAGGAAAGGCATTAACCGGGGGCTCTGGGCAGGGACAGGCCGTCGCATGAAGCAGGACTGCATAGGGGGCCTCCATGGAGCGATGCTCGGAGCAGACTCTGCAGGGATGTGAAGAACAGAGCGCCTTCTAAGACACAAGAGGTGAGAGGTAAAGCAGTTCATGAGGTAGCTTGCTTCCACCAGGGGAGGTGAGCCGGGGAGGTAGTTGGCCAGACCATGGAAGTTCTTGGGACTCAGAGAGGAGAGGCGGGGGCTGTACTTCATCCCATAGAAGATGGGACTCCCTGAATTTTCCAAGGGAGCAGCCCCAGGAAGGGGATGTTTCCCGGAGGTGAATTTGGTGACAAGGGGTAGTGTGAGGGCCATGGTGTGGGTGTCAGCAGGGCGTCTAGCCTTCTTATCATTAACATCCACTAAAGAGAAAATTTAATTGATTTCAGTTTACGAATTCATTTATACTTAAACGCCAAAGAATAAGATTGTGTCGTTGGGGTGGGGCTTTGGAGGGCCACCACCATTGTAACATCTAAGATTTTTCCACCCTGCAATAAGGGGCTGAGAAACGTGTGGTGTGAGGGGGTTGGGTGGGGAGGGAAGGGCAGATCTGAGAGACATGATTCAACCTGGTTGATCAGGAGGGGGAAAGGGCAGGAGGGAGGGGGGCAAAATCAGCAAGGGCCCCAGAGCCCACTGCCTGAATAGCCAGAGAAAGAGCTACAGAACATTGGCAGGTTCACTATATGAAGGCCAGAAGCATGAGACTCGCAATTATCTCAAGGAAGCGTGGGAGCCAATGTTTGCTGCCCTGTCTGCCACATTCAGCCCTTTGTTGTTCGGATATAGCTCGGGAAGATTTCTCCTGTGCTCTAGAAATTAAATGGGGGAAGCGGGGTGTACTACAGGCCCAGACACTGCCCCGACCTGCCCCTGATCACAGCTGGGCCCCCCACCCCTTCTTTCCAGACTCACTCAATCCCAGCCCATCCAGACATGGCCCCTCCAGACCAAGACTCCACCCTACTCTATGTGGGCAGCTGACCACTAAGGGCAGCGTCCACATGTACACACCCACCCCCCAGGCAGGAGCACAATCAGAGATTCAGACGCCACCTGCTTTAGCACCTAAAGGTTACAAGTCAAGCTAGGAAACTGCAAAATGGCAAATACCCTGTCCTACTGCTTTGACCAATCCACCTTCATGTCAGCCCAGAAGGTCAACCCCAGCCTTGGAACTCAGGCTTCTGGGAGCTCTGGCTGGCCCGAGACAGGGCGGGGAGAATGGCTCAGCTCCGAGCGGCCCTATTTCCACCCACAGCAGCACCCAGTATGTGCCTATGGACACCCAGGTGCACTGCCTACACACACACACACACACACACACACACACACACACGTGTGTGCGCACGGCTTGCATTCTACTGCCAGGCTCCTGTTATCCATGAGCACCTTCACCTTGGCCCCCTCTTCCTCTCTCCACCCACTGGGCTCAGCCCCACTGCATCTTTCCTCATTACGAGCATTGCCTCTTGAATGCAGGCGTCTCTGATTCTCTCTCTGGACAGAACTGACCGCGTAACTCCCCCTCCATCAGCCGAGATGCCCCCCATTGCTTCTGCAATACGTGACTGAACGGAGTCATTTCTGTTTCACCTATAGACGCTTCGTGGGATGTCACCTCTGGGACGACACTCCGGCATGCCAGGAGTCCAGAGAGGTGACTGAACCCGTGTCTTGTCCAGCAAGGCTGGCTCCTTGGCCTTCCTCCTCCTGAGCTCCTGGAGGCAGCCCTCCCCTGGTGCTCACAGCCAGCCCTGTTGCACCCACCCTACGGCTCCTCTGTCCTTCCAGCAGTTCTCCGTTAATTGGACGTATTGATGTGAAGACTTCATTAACACTGATCTCCCCGACCAGGGCATTAACACTCCAAGGACCGTGGCTGTACTGCTCACTGCTGAGTCCCCAAGTGCCACCAACCCTGCTTCATACAGCAGCTCCAAAAGACACCGTATTTGTCTTAAGAATAAAAATGAAAGCATTTTGGTTGGAGGACCTAGCCTACTTTGTGGCCACATGCCCACCATCCTGACAAACTCCTTGGGTTTAATTCAAAAGAATCCACGATGACATTATGCCCCTCCTCTACCTCCCACTTTTTTTTTTTTTAGGTTTTCACTATTTATTTATAACAAATATTCCATGTCCGGGATCCTCTTCAGTTATAAGTTCTTTGAGACGATCCCGTCGGCCTTGGCCTGCCGGAGAATGGAGTCATCCGACTCACCCATCCTGCGAATGGCCCCGCAGATAGCATAGGTTTTAAACTGGCCGTTGAACCTGCCTGTACCTTGTCAACCTCAGCCACGTTCTTCTGGATGGATGCGTGGTCCTTGGCGCCTATGATACGTTGCTGGCGGAGCATTTCCAGTCCACGAACCCTCCGGCGTCGTTCTGCATGTTGAGCGAGCGTCGGACGGCACCCCGATGAGCGCGAGGACAGAAAGTACCTCCCACTTTTACATACATGCGTGCGTGCTAAGTCGCTTCAGTCGTGTCTGACTCTTTATAACCCGATGAACTGTAGCCCACCAGGCTCCTCTGTCCATGGGATTTTCCAGGCAAGAATACTGGAGTGGGTTGCCGTGCCCTCCTCTAGGGGATCTTCCCGACCCAGGGATCGAACCCATGTCTCCTTAGTATCCTGCATTGTCAGGCAGATTCTTTACCACTAGCACCACCTGGGAAGTCCCCTACTTCTACAGTTTGAATTAAAAACCAGAACCATGTGGGACTCTCTGTGGGTCCAGTGGTTAAGACCACACATCCACTGCAAGGCATGTGGGTTCAGTCCCTGATCAGAGAATTAAGTTCTCACATGCCACTTGGCAAAAAAAATTTTTATAAAGAATCAGCATTGTGCTGGTGAAAAGGTGAAATGATGTAGCTGCTGTAGAAAAAAGTATGAGGGTTCTTTCTAAAATTAAACATAGAACTACTATGGGTTCCAGCAATTCCACTTCTGGGTGTACACAGAAAGTGAAGTCGCTCAGTCAAGTCCGACTCTTTGCAGCCCCATGGACTGTAGTCCACCAGGCTCCTCCATCCATGGAATTTTCCAGGCAAGAGTCCTGGAGTGGGGTGTCATTTCCTTCTCCAGGGGATCTTCCCAACCCAGGGATGGAACCTGGGTCTCCCACATTGCAGGCAGACACTTTACCATCTGAACCACCTGGGAAAAAACGGGGTCTTGAACAGATGTTGTACACACATGTTCATGGCAGATTTTTTCCCAGTACACAAAAGGAAAGAATAATCCAAATGTCCATTGACAGATACGTGGGTAAACAGGATGTGATATATTCATACAACGGACTATTGTTTGGCCTTAAAAAAGAAAGGAATCTTGCCACACAACATGGGTGAACATTGAAGACAATGCTGAGTGGATCAGCCAGTCACAAAAGAACAAGTACTATATAATTCCACCGACACGAGGGGCCTAGAGCAGTCAAATTCAGAGACAGAAAGTAGAAAGTTGGTACGGGGAAGCAGGGAGTAGAGATACTGTCTAATGGAACTTCTGTTTGGGAAGATGAAAAAGCTCTAGACACGGGTGCTGGTGATGGTTGGACAACAATGTGAATGTGGTTTGGCCGCTGAACTATATGCTTAAAATGACTGAGATTGTAAGTTATATGTTCTGTATGTTTTACACTCAATTTTTTAAACGTTAAAACTTAATTTTAAAAAGTTAAGCATTTCACTTTTTCTAACAAATGCAAGGGAAACCCCAGGCAGGCCCCTGCGTGTTCTCCTAACCAGGACACACTACCGAACCAGGCAGCTGGAAGCTTAGACAAGATATTTTTGTTTCAACTGATCCCTGGGATTATTAGGAAGCTGCTAGATTTTTAATCTTTTCTTTTTCCAGACTGAAAAGGTCATTCAAGGGGTATCTAGTCTTAGGTAAATTCCTCTCTATCAGTTATTTTTAAATATCAGTCCACAAGGAAGCCCCTATTTGAGACAAGTTAGAAAGAGAAGACAGGGGTGGGAATACATACCCCTTGATTCTTTAAGGGCACCCTGCGGGTGTGGCCTGCTGAGTATGCATGGCTGCTAAGGGGGGTGTGTTAGGCTGGACCTGCATTAGGGCCATTTGGGCTGAGGCTCTGCTTTGGACTGGGGGCCTGGCACGTGGCTGCCCCCAAAGAAGGCAGGCTTACTCTTACTTGGACAGAGTCACCTCTGTGCTGTCTGCCAGCCTCCTTCCTCAGAGTCACACCCACCACCAGCCAGTACTCCTGCCCAGGAGTGAGGGGCTGGTGGACCCCCTCAGGAGCACTGGCGGAGCCAGCTTCTGGGCTCTAGACCACCCACAGAGGCTCCAGGGACTGTGGATTGTGACGATCACTGGAGCCCTGGGCGGAGGGAGGCCCCCTCCTGTGACGGCCCCACCAGCCTGCTTGGTCAGGACCCCTCCAGTTGCAAAGCTATTTCTGAGTTCATATATGCGTACCTCATCATGAGTTCCCCTGGTCCTACTTCATTCAAGGACCATCTAGACCTCCAGGATCGCCCTGTAGGGAAGGAAACGTGGCCCCAGGACCAGCTGCCCTGCGGGAGGGAGCTGGGAGGAAGGAGGAGCAGCTCCCACCCTTTGCCGTGGTGACTGAGATGTGTCCGCTGATGTGTAAAGGTCTTATCGAACCTGCTGGAGGTGACACCTCCTTCTCCAGCAGCTTTCCCTGAAATCAGGGCCTTTCCCAGCCTCAGAGGCTTACTCGGGCAGGGGCAGGGGACGGTCCTGATCCTTCATACTCTGGGGAAGTCCAGCTGACGGGCTCAGCACGTGCAGGGATCAGAATACAGGAAGTCCAGTTTGCTCCCCGAACAGGGCTTGAGGAAGGAGCTCCCTGACTGGGGCTGCAGCCTGTTGGATGATTCTCCTCAGAGCTGGGTTTTCTGAGAACGTGGCAGGATTTCACTCTCTGGTCCTGAGAGCTAGCTCCTGGCTTTCTCCCAGAGCAGGAGGCTGGTTTTATGAGGCTTTCACTTCTGCATCTGACATCACAGAAGAAACCCAAGTTTTGCCCCCAGTTGCTCTGTACTTATCACTCAGCCCTCTGGGGCCCAGGCTCTTCTGCAAACTGAAGGTCCTGACCAGGTGACGGCTCAGGCTCCTGCCAGCAGCAACAGCCCCCATGAGAAAGTTCCAAGGTGTGATTCGGAAGGTCACTCACACCCAGACGCACGCAGCTGCCCCACAGAACCATGCTCTGCCAAAGGGCTACACCGTGACTTCTGAGGACCCTGGACTCTTGCCTTCATGGACCCGTCCACCAGAAAAAACACTTTAAAAAGTCTTGGCATAAGGATGAATATATTAGTATTATATATTAACATTTTATTCTACCTAAAATTTTATTTTTTTCTTCTGACTTTAAAATAAAATCTTTGTAGAGGCCCCTAGGAGTATTGTTTGTGAGCCCTAAACCCTATACCTCCTCTGCCTAATTGTCTAGCAGTGGAGGACACGCAGGTCAGAGGCGGCAAGAAAGAGACCCACCCGGGACGGTGGGTCAGCATCTGTGTGACGTGGGCGTCACCTCACCTCTCCACGCCTCACGTTCCTCAGCTAGGCATAACAGTATCTCCTTCATAATTATGTCTACTTCACGGAGTTGTGAGGACTGAGGTAAGATCATGTCTGTAAGAGCCCTGATTAGAATGGTGCCTGGCACGGAAGTCAGCAAGAATTGTGCGCTGGCATTAATGCTATTGTTTGGCAACCTTGTCCCAGTCACCTGCTGACCCTCTGCATCTAGAACAGGGGTCCCCAGGCACCTCGACACCAGATATTGGTTTCATGGGAGACCATTTTTCCACGGACAGGGGAGGCTTCTGGATGATTCAAGCACGTTACATTTCTTGTGCACTCCATTTCTATTATTACGCCATCAGCTCCACCTCAGATCACCAGAGACCCTAGAGGCTGAGGACCCCTGCTCCAGAAGAAAAACAAAGAGGAGCTTTCTGCTTATCGGGTATCATCTCGCTTGGGCCTCCTGGAGCACATCCAGCTAATTTTAGAGCTGCTTACTCAGGAAAATGTTACTGAGGTTCATGAAATTCTCTGGCAGCATTACTCAGAGCAAGCCCCCAGGGCAGCGGGATGCCTGGCTGAGCAGCTTTCTGTCCCAGCGGGAAGAGGCAGTGACTGCTTTCTCCTCCTGCTTGGCAGGTGTCAGAGCTCAGGGAGCCGAGTGAGAGGCTTTGAAAATGCAAAGGCCCCGGGGAAAAATTAACATCCTAATCCCCTCACAGTCACACAAGAGGGAGGCCTGACAGCCGGCTTTTTCTAAGGGGCCCAGAACCCGTAGGTGCCAGGGGCTTTACATACATCATCTCGTTTAATCCTGACAGCCCCTCCTTCCCCCACTTCACAGACCACAGGCAGAGGGTCGGTGGCTTGCTCACAAGTCACTCCTGCTCCTTCTTGCCGCCCCAGGAGGATGTTGGCACCTGAGGGAAGTTCAAGAGCGAGATAAAGGGGAATAGAGACCAGCCCGCCAGGGTCTCTCTGGCCAGGGTGTACCGGCTGCCTTGTTCTGGGCCTCAGTTTCCCCCCCTGCACAAGGGGTGCCTGGGCCTGTGTCTCATGCATCCTGTGAGTCCCATCCTTCCCCCTGCCAGTCGGTGCAGATGGTTGGCCCCTGTCCAGGCTCCTCTCTCCCTGTGGCATTTTTCTCCAGGTCCTGGGAGGGGCAGCCACCATCCATGCCACCCCTGCTGGACGCCCCAGAGCGGGGAAACTCTTTTGGGGTCAAGTCTGCAAGGGGCCTTTGCAAGGGGTTAAACTGTTTTTTGGGTTTTCTTTTTTTAAGATCTTTCTTTTTTTTTTTTGGCCACACTGTGTGGCATACGGGATCTTAGCTCCCCAACCAGGGACTGAGCCCACTCCCTCTGCACTGGGAGCGTGGAATCTTAACCACTAGACCACCAGGGAAGTTCCTGCAAGGGGCTAAATGGTTGCTGCATGGGCAAGCAGGTGGCCCCCCTCAGAAACCCAAATTCCCAGCCAGGCAAGGGGCAGCAGAGAACAGAGTCATTTTCTGTGCAAAACCTCCCGCCTGCTCTTATTCTTTTAAGAAAGTCAAGTTGGCGGCAGCAGGGCTAGGCCTTTGAGAAAGTAAACAGCTTCGTCATCCTCAACACTCACTTCCTTCCATCGCGTTGCTCCAGGGGATGATTAGGGAGTCGGTCTCTGCCTAGCGCTCCTGGGAAACTCAAGCCCCGCCGCCTCCCCGAGCAGGGCTATGCCCCAGGGGACCCGAGGGAATGCAGGAGGCAGTCCTGGGATCGCCCCGAGGGCTGAAGGCAGGTGGACACATCTTACCTCCAAAGGCGGGCCTCATGGTGAAATCGTGGTCATCCACTCTGAGAAGTGGCTGAGGTTTTCCATGTCGGATTTTGGTCATATCGGGGTTCTTCTTATACAGGTGACTGCAAAGACAGGCAAGAAACGTTTTCCATCCGCCCACCGAGGCGTTGTGTGAGATGATTTGGGGAGATTACCTCCTGCAGGATCCACCTGTGAGACACTTTCCCCCCATCTTACTGTCTCTTCTCCCCTGAAGGGAGGTTGAGAGGTAAAGGATCCAGGCTCTCGCTCCCCCGCTTGCCCTCAGCACCCCGCCCTCACCGACAGGCTGACCTAAGGACCTGGCCCTTCCAGAGGCTTCTAAAACAGATCCCTCCCAGACAGGACCCCATTCTCCCTTGGCAAGCTCCTAACTGTCTTGCCAAAAGTCATGATTGGATGACCAGTGCTTGGGCTGAATGGTTTATGGTTTGCTTTTTTTTCCTTTTGAAATAGTTCTTTAGGAATTTCCCTGGTGGTCCAGTGGCTAAGAATCTGCCTACTAATGCAGGAGACATGTCCTGATCCAGGAAGATCCCACATGCTACAGAGCAACTAAGCCCATGCGCCACAAATACTAAACCCCACGTCCTGGGCCGGTGCCCAGCAACAAGAGAAGCCACGCCAGCGAAGCTCAAGGAGGTGCTGCCTGCTCGCTGCCATGGAGGAAGCACCCTCGCCGCGGCAAAGACCCAGGACAGCCAAAAACCAACTGAATAAATCAGTTAACTTACAAACGTTTCTTCAATGTTGTTATGATGTTGATTTTGTGATACGTAAAATTCTGAGATAAACAGAGTTAAAGTTGTAACAGGCTGGTTTGATCCTAGCCAGACCTGCTATTCCTCACATCAGTCCAGTTGGCAGCTGTCTGCAGAAGCCACGCTGGCGGCGAGAGCCTCACTTCACCCCTCGGGAGAACAGACCGTTCACAGCCAGCGGGCGTGGAGGCCTCAGCTGGACACAGAAGTGCCCGACCCGTCCAGCCAGGACGGCAGACCCTGCTGCCCATCCTTCCTGTGACCCAGAGGGCAAAGGCGTGATTCTGGCCTCGCTCACACTCATTCTTTCCATATATTTTATCCCACCACAACCACACATAATCCTAGAGCAGTCAAGTTCCAAATATTCCAAAGCGATATGCTACGTACAGGATGATCACTAGACAGGAAACATAATAAGAGGAGAGGGAGAATAAAATGGAGAGGAAGGAAGGCAGGCAAACTAGCAGGTTATTTGAACATTTGGGGTTCATGGAATGTGAGTTTTAATTTTTTTTTCTGGCCATACTGTGAGGCTTATAAGACCTCAAAGTTCCCCAGTAGGGATGGAACGCGGGCCCCAGCAGTGGAAATCCAGAATCCTCACCACTAGGCTACCAGAAAACTCCCTGATGTTTAATTCTTGATGGAAGGAAATAACCTTATAAGAAATCAGTGTTACTATAATACTATCTGTAATGTGTTACATACTGAAGGGTTTTAGAAAACAGGGAAAAGACTTTGTTTTTGAATGTCTGTTGTTCATTTATATACACCCCTATTAGCTCTCTGTGTTCTTATCACACTTCATTGATTTTTTAGAGAAACAAGCATATTTCCTTTTAAATTCTGTTAAGAGAAGAGTGATACATTTCCTGTCTCGGGGTCCTGTTCATTGAGACATCTTTTCTATGAAATCCTTAAATTTCATTCTCTCAGCTTTGCCCAGATGGTATTATTTGATGGGAGGTCAAGGAAATGGCAACCCACTCCAGTATTCTTGTCTAGAGTATCCCATGGACTGAGGAGCCTGGCGGGCTGCAGTCGATGGGGTTGCCAAGAGTCAGACACAACTGAAGCAACGTCGCATGCAGCATGCCTAAAAGAATTTGTGCAGAGGGTCTGTTCCTGGAACAGAGCCGTCACCAGAGACGTCTGCAAAGAACAGAGGGTGGGCGTGGTGGAGAAAGTCTGCAGGGCCTGGAGGTCAGCGTCCACCTTGTCCCATTGTCTGCACAGCCTGGCACATCACTGCTTTACAAACATTTCTCTTCCCATCTTCGCGTGAATTGCCTTCCTCCTGACTGAAGTCCTAAACCACTACCCCCAACATCCTCCTCCGTCTTTAGCTGAAGACAATATTTAATGTGAGGGCTTGGCCACTGGGAGAATTACTCATTTTTCCTGGGTCTCTCCCATGGATGCAGATTATTAAACTTTTGTTTGATTTTCTCCTGTTAAGCTCTCTCCTGTCCATTTAATTCTTATACCAGCCGGAAGAACCTGGCAGGGTAGAGGAAAATGTCTTTGTCTGGACGATGTGGACAGCTATCCTGCTCTCTCATCGCATGAGTCTTTGATTCCTGGACTGAAATTTATTTTCTCAGCACGTTCCTATGGAGCTCTGTCCAAATACTCCTCGCTCAAGTCATGGCAGGACAGACACTCGTTCCCCCCACAGAGCTGACAGACAGACAGTCAACAAATGGAGAGAGAAATAATATGACCTCAGAAAGTAAGTGCCATGAACACAGAATGGAGCAGAGTAAGGAAGGAGAGAGAGACGGGTTGGGGCAGAGGGCGGCCGGGAAGCCTCGTGGGCCCTGGGGAGGAGGTGAGCCGCGGGAGGAGCTGAAGAAAGTGCGTCCTGAGGAGGGACCGGCTCGCGCAGGTGTCCCGAGGGGGGCCTTGTGTGTGGAGCAGCAGGAAGACCAGTGGGAAGAGAACCAGGGTGAGGAAAGCAGTGAGAAAGCAGGCGGGAGGCGAGGCCGGGGACTCGGCCTGAGGCCCCCGGGTGTGTGACCCTGAGAGGGGAACCGGGGAATTCTGAGCAGGGCTCACAAGGTCTGGATTAACACCTGAGAAGATCACTCAGGTGGCAGCAACGGCGGGAGGGCAGAGGAGAAGCAGGAAACGGTTAGAAGGCTTTCGCTGCGAGCCGTGGCGCCCGGTTAGGGCAGTGGGCCGTGAGGTGTGGACTTGAGGGAGGCAGAAAGCCCTGCTGGTGGCTTGGGGATGGCGACGGGGGAAACAGAGAGGCAAGGGTGGCCCAGTTTTATGACGAGCACCGGGGTGAGCGGTGGAAACATTCGCTAAGATGATAAAACCCGGGGGAGCGGCATGTTTGAGGAGATGATGGTGCATCAGAGTCTTAGGAGCCATCTCGACTTCCAGATGCCCGTGAGACACCAGGTAGAAAGGGCAGATAGGGTGGCGGCAGCTCAGAAAGCAGGCGCGGGAGCCGTGTCTTCACTGCCTTCGGCCTTGTAGGTTCTGGAGGTCCCGGGGGCTCAGCAGAGGCGCCTGACCCCCTCTCCCCCAGCCCTTTGAACTCTGCCCTCAAACACCCTGGCCCAGCTTCCTCCCCCGCTCGGCTTCTCACTGCTCTTTCTCATCAGCCTTCAAACTGGATCCCACTCTCTCTCACCTTGAACCGAAACAAAGAAGGTGATCCATCCAGACCCCACCACCCGCTCGTGCAAGATTCACCGGGAAGTGAGCATGGCAGAGTGGCAGTCACCCCCTTCCGTGAACATTCCTGTTTTAAGAGTCATCTCTCCCTCCTCCCAATAAGTAAATAACTTTCCCGAAGAGCTGCGGCCACTTCCTCAGTTCCAGGAGCCTCTTTCCCCTTTGGGCCTGAGCCGAGGCCCTGCAGGGACCCTTGCTGAAGGTCGGGGAGCACCAGCCCCTGCTGAGATGCTCGTCTTCGGGCCAGGGCCCTCGGTCCACCTCCTGCCTCCCCCGCAGCTTCTCTCCCTCCGCAGCCCCTCTTGTCCTGCCTCTGTCCTCGGGGCCCGGCCTCAGCCACCTGCTCTCCCTCTGGACACTCTCTTTGGCAATGGCTTCAACCGGCGTTCACTCACTGATGATTCCGAGACCTATGTCCCTGGCCCTGGACCTTTGCCTCCTACTAACTGATTATTCCCAGCTGGGTATCCTATCGGCTTTTCAGCTCAACATGTCCACACTTTGAGAACTTCTAAGGGCAAGGTGACCCAGCTGAGGATGGGTGCACCATTATATGAAACTGGAGAAAGGGTAGGAGGGGTGAGGATGAAATGGACAGACCAAGGCTACAGGGCGCAGCCAGGGAGAGCCTTGAAGATCCTGTGAAGAATTTTATCTTTGACCAAAGGCTAAGGGAAAACATGGAAGGGTGCCGGAGGAAGAAGCCATGAACAGATTCGCTTTTGGACAAGGCGTCTGCGGCTGCACACTCTGAGGAGAGGCCAGTGGGCTCTTCCTGTCCTTTACTGGAAGGTGGGACCTCAGTCAATTCCCCAGAAGTTTGTGTGGTCAGAGAGAGGTCATTTCAAGGACCTGCCGCCCTCTTGGGTCTCTTCCCCAAGAGGCTGAGCAGGACCACGCATGCTTCCCTGCACGGCAGCCCCTGGAGAGCTGTTCAGAAGCCTCAGCAAAGACCCTCCAGGATGGTGTCAGGCAGAGCTCAGCCTGAGGGTTTAGCCCATCGCGGACATTAAATTGTGAGGGCAGCCGGCTCGCTGCACCCCCACCGCCCGCCTCGCAGGGAGCAAATCCCTCTGGGTCAGCACAGTTTCTCTGTTTGAAGGGGAGGATTAGGGCAGCGGAAGTCCTCACGTGCCAGCATGCTGGGGAGAGGGAGATTGACATCCTAGTGCCATTCGGAGGACCTGGCATTTTTCTTAAAGGTCCAGTCATTTGACAACGCAGGCCGCTGATACCCCGAGGCTTGGGCTGTTTGTGCGAGCCGGACGCCCTGCATCCATCCTTCACAGTGGGTGCCCACCCCAGTTCGAATGCCTGAGCCCTCCCACCCCAGACTCCGGGGGCGGTATGTTAGTCACCAGCTGCAAGGCTTGGAATCTTCACGGAACCTCCAGTCCAGTGAAAGGGGGAGAGAAGGAGAATGCGCCCACTCCACCTTGAGAAACAGGGCAGGTGCCATCGTACTGTTATTTGCTGCAATAACAGCAGCAATCATGAGGATCACACCCCCTGTGAGTCACCCCTCCTTGCGTGGGCCCTGAGCCGCAGTCACCCCGTCATTCTGTTTGGAGAAACGAGGTTCAGAAAGATCAGGAAACACGGCCACACAGCCGGCAAGCAGCAGAAGCAGGGCCCCAGCCTGGATTTCCCCGACTTCCCAACCCCACAGACCCCTGGGGAGGGGAGGGTCGCTGGGGAGAGAGAGAGGAGGCTTCCTGGGAGCAGCCTGGGAGCCATGATGCAAACAGGGAGCAGGTGGTCAAGGGCAGGTGGAAGCAAGGGGCACCCAACGGGAAGGAAAGATGAAAAGGGGCCCCGAGCTTTGGGACGGGAGAGGGCAGACAGTGTGACCAGGGCAGGGCCCGCACTCCCAGGTCCTGCTGCATTTTCCGGTCTCAGGAGAGAAGGGCCTCTCCTGGCAGGGAAGCGGTCGGGTGGTCAGGGGGCCACCTCAGGCAGCAGGATGGGGAGAAGCTGGAATAAAGCCGGGAGGCTGAGAGGCTGGGAGAACAGAACAAAGCAGAGAGCCTGGAGCAAACAGGCTCGCTTGGCAGCGAGTCAGTGAAAAGGGGCACGAAGGGTCAGAAAACTGGAGGCAGTTTTGAAAAAGCCGCTGCTGGACAGAACGATTGTTTTGTGAGGGTGTGTTGGCTACAGCGACACAGGAAGGTTGATGTGTGAGAAGAGGTCCCTGTGTGTGGCTGTCTGTGTGAGTGTGACCATACGTGTTACATGTGAATGCATGGCTGTGTGTGAGGCCACGTGTAGGGTGTGTGTGTGTGTGTGAACGGGACATCTAAGAGCAGGAGCTACTCCACAGAGGTGAGATGCTCTAAGACTGTAGGGAGAGAGGGTCGGGTCATTGCATTCCTATTTATCAGTAGAGCTTAACTCTCGTGTCAATAATGAAAGTACTTTTTCGTCAAATGTTTGGCTGAAATTTTTCACACACAGACGTAGCTCTATGATTGTCTGAGTGTGCGCGTGCTCTGGTGGATGGCAGAAAGGCCTGGAACCATGATTCCCGACACGACTTTCCTCTGCTCTTTCTCCCGGTTTCTGCTCAATAATTATTTTATATCCTTTGAATGATGTATGCTCATCTTTTCACCCACATTACCACCTTATGGGATAGATTTCAAGAAGTTCTCACTCCTGAGGGTCAAATTTAATTCATCAATAAACAGTATGGAGTTTCCTCAAAAAATTAAAACTAGAATTACCATATGATCCAGCAGTTCTACTCTGGGTGGAGGAAACCAAAAACACTAATTTGAAAAGATACCTGCATCCCAAAGTTCATAGCAGCATTGTTTACAACAGTCAAGATATGGAAACAACCTCAGCTTCCATAACAAATAAAGAAGACGTGGTATATATTACCATGGAACAGTACTCAGTCTAAAAGGAAGAACGAAATGTTGCCATTTGCAACAACATGAATGGCAAAAGGGCAGGGAGACGCTGGAATAAAGGAGGATATTATGCTAAGTGAAATATTAATCACAGAAAGACAAATACTGTATGATAATCACTTATATGCAAAACCTAAAAAATAAAACATACTCGTGAATATAACAAAAAAATAGACTTGCAGATAATAGAGAATAAACTAGTGATTAGGAGTGGGGAGAGGGAAGGGGGAAGGGGCGATAGAGGGGCAGGGGCGTAAGAGGTATAAACTACTATGTATAAAGTGAATAAGCTACAAGGATATACTGTACAGCACAGAGAATATAGCCAATATTTTATAATAACTACAAATGGAGTGTAATCTATAAAATTTTTGAATCACTATGCTCTATACCTGAAACTAATATAATACTGAAAATCAACTATACCACATTTAAAAAATGTTTTTTAAATAATTCCAGTCTATGTACAGAACAGACTTTGGACTCTGTGGGAGAAGGCGAGGGTGGGATGTTTCGAGAGAACAGCAACGAAACATGTATATTATCTAGGGTGAAACAGATCGCCAGCCCAGGCTGGATGCACGAGACAAGCGTTCGGGCCTGGTGCACTGGGAAAACCTAGAGGGAGCGGGTGGAGAGGGAGGTGGGAGGGGGGATCGGGACGGGGAACACATGTAAATCCATGGCTGATTCATGTCAATGTATGACAAAATCCACTACAATATTGTAAAGTAATTAGCCTCCAACTAATAAAAATAAATTAAAAAATAAATAAAAATTAAATAAATAAATAAATAAATAAATAAATAAATCCGGTCTGTCCACAAGCTCAAGCAGGTGTCTGGGAATGAGACTGTGGGTCTTCTGAGGAGGGACAGAGATGCCGTAATTGCCCAGGTTGCAGAGTGGAATCCCTGAGGGTCCCAGAGGGGCTCGTACTGAACCCAGCGCCACTGGAGAATAGACAGGTTCAGACGACGCTTTCCCTCCCACCTGAGGAAGTCAGGGTCCTGGGTTCTGGTCCCGACAAGCCACTAGCAGCTGCGTGAGTGGCTCAGGTGGAGGCCTTGGCCTCTGTAAAATGAGACAGTTTCCCCAAGTGTTCTCTGTGGAATAGGAAACCCACAAGATAGTCCAAAAAAAATAAATGTTCTTTTTTTTTTTGATAACCTCTGTGTAATTTACCCCCCTCTTCAAATACACAGTGTCTATTTACATAGTAAAAATACCTGTTTAAAATGGTCTAAAGTGGGATTTCCCAAGCTTCTTTGACCCTGGAGCCTCTTTCCATATAACACCTATTCACATTGTCAGAATTAGAACTCAGGGGCATTGCTGGATCCAGTGAGCTCTGAGGTTCCTGCCGGTTCAACAGCCTCGGATCCTGAGACTACGGGTAAGCAGGCTGAGCCCTCGAGACTGCTGCTTTCTTTCTGTCATCCTGGTCAATCGGCATCTGCTTGCTTCCTGACTGAGGGCGTTAGACTCCACGAGTCTTCACGGCTCTAAAGTGGGGGCACCCCTGGGGGGTCGAGAGAGCGCAGTGGGTTGCAGGAAGTAGAGAATGCAACTCTTCTTTACAATTAGTCTTTATCTAAAAACAAAGCTATCAAGCTTTAATTTAATACACATATTTATAATAGTACATTACGCAATTTGTGCATACATACACACACACACACACACACACACACACACACATTGGAGGTACACTTTAAAAAAGTCGTCACTGATCGTGGTACATGATCAGAAAGGGAAACCAGGGAATGCCCTAGTGGCCCAGCATTTAGGACCCTGATCTCACTGCCAAGGGCCCAGGTTCAGTCCCTGGCTGGGAAACGAAGATCCTGAAAGCCGATGTGACCAAAAAAAATTTTTTTAAAAAGGAGACCACTGGCCTAGAAAATGTACCTCAAGATATTAGCTTCTATTCATAATCACTAGTTCACACAGGGCCTAGTAGGATGGAAAGCAGGTGTGTAACATCTCACTCGTGGTGCGGCTATCTTAGCTGCTTGATCTTTCCTTTGTGCTGAATAGACCTAGAGTACCGTGCTTGGTATATCAGTTCAAAACATGTATTAAGGAACTTGATTTGCGATGATGAGTGCACATTCTGGGCCTAACCAGTTTTTCTTGGAAATGTTTCCCTTACATCACACAACTGCCTCCTCTGTTATCCACACAAGAATTTCTGTTCAGCTAACAAATTTCAAACACCGTTTCTAAGATTCAAAACAGTGAAATGATACCCGAAACCGTTATAAAGTTGTTATCAATCAAATAATTTAAAGAAAACAACTCCCAGTTACATGTTTTCTTCATAATTCAAACTAAATTCCTGTATACCGTTCCCCTCAAAAAAAATTCTTGAGGTAATTGCTTAGCAAGCCATTTATGGTCCCTACAGGATGTAATCCGAGAATCTAAGCAGGACAGTCTGAGAAGTACAAAGATGCTTTACCCACTAGGTCTTCAGCTACCTGCCTTAAATCAGAATGCTTTGGAGGAGCACAGACATCAGAATGGAAGGCCCAGCCTGGTCGCTCACTGCCGGTGACACGACAGTGTATTTGCGCCCAGTGAGAGGCTGAGTTCATCTCCCTCCCACTGGAAAAGGGGTTCCAGGAGGACGGCGATCGGACCCCCGGCCCTCCCGAAGCTGTCCCCAGAGTGCGGCTGCCACCTCCAGCCACCTTCCCCCATCCCGCCCACGGCTGTACCTTGGCTTGGACGTTCCCAGCTGTCCTGTCCATCTCCTCTTCTTGGGCTTTCTGCTCTCCACAAGAACCATCAAGCAGAACAAGAACAAAATGAGTCTTGAAAAATAAGGCATCCTGTGAACGTCTGTGATGCTGCAAGCTGCCTTCCCGGGGCCTGCAGCAGGGCAGATCCCCGCAGGCTTAACCATTGAGTCGGTCTGCCGCCTCGAGCCGGCGCTGCGAGCGGGGCATGGCTGGCCCAGCTGAGTTTCCCGATCTAATATTGCTACCGAGGCTTGCGCCAACCCACTTCCCACCCCTTTGGGCTGTCGTGACACCTACAGCAAGGCTTTGCCATCCCTGCTACTTAGGGATTGGCTATTAGTAAGTTGGTTCTCCTGTGAAACTCAGCTTCCGCTGAGTCCTAGCAGAGCTTTGGTTAAAACTGTTACATAAAAAAAAAAAAAAAATTAAATCTCTTGAACATGCCAGCTTTTTGCTGAGATCATTAATCCATTCTTGCTGGCGACATAAAACCAGTCTGTCACATGCACCAGGGAGCAGGTTGGATTCTGGGTGGATTTGCAGGAAGGACTTGTGGACACAGAGATGAGCCGCTGACTGTGCCCAGGAAATGCTGAGCAAACATGAGATTGACCTGTTTCCATAGGCGTGCTTTATTCCTTGAGCTAAGAGCCTGTGCTTTGTCTGTGGACAAGGGTGTTTGGTTTTTTCCCCCAAATACACGTCTTTTTTGTTTTCTTTTCAATCCTATCAAAGCATAAAATGCATTTTTATTTTGAAAGAAAGCATAAACCAAAGGAGAATTTGTGATTATGTAAGTTCATCTTCCTAGCAGGAACACTGGACGAATGCTGATCTTTCATCCTAAAAGATATAATGTGAGGCTGGATCCCTATCCTGGAATATGGCATCACGAACATTAGAAGTGAAAAGACACACATGGTTGTTTCATCTACTCAACCAAAGAAAATGTTTAAAAACTACTTACTGGGGACTTTCCAGGTGATCTGGTGGTTAAGACTCCAAGCTTTCTATTGCCCCAGAGCAATAGATCTGGTCAGGGAACTAAAATTCCACATGCAGCAAAAAAAAAAAAAAAAAAAACCTACTTATTGCTTGCTTGCTGCATCCTGGGAATGGAGACGACAAGTGTGGCAGAGACATTCTTATAGGTGGGGATGGAGGTCAGAAGGCACAATAGCTAAAAGTGAAACAGCATTAGGGATTTCTGAGGAAAGAATCAAAGCCAGTTCTTCTGATCTCTTTAAGCAAAGTGGTATGACGTGATGCACTTTATTTTTTCAGGCACTTCTAACTGGTATCAGTTAGGTCAGAGAAATTGTCATAATAAAAGAGGATGAGGTCCTGCCCTGAGGGAAGGGACAGGGAAGACGGAAGAATGAGATAGTCAAGTTATCACCAAAGGGCAAGGGTTGACTGTTGGGAGTAGGAGGTGACAGAATTCAATGAAAGCTAGGGCTCTAGATTGGAGGCAGGTCTGGTGGGTTGTAAGGCTTCCCAGGTGGTAAAGAATCTGCCTACCAAGGCAGGAGAGGCAAGAGGCATAGATAGGTTCGATCACTACGTCAGGAAGATCTCCTGGAGGAGGGCATGGCAACCCACTCCAGTATTCTTTCCTGGAGAATCCCAGGGACAGAGGAGCCTGGCAGGTTCGCAGAATCGGACACAGCTGAGCACCGGTGAGTTCAGTGCAGTTCAGCTCAGCTCAGTTCAGTCGCTCAGTCGTGTCCGACTCTTTACGACCCCATGGACTGCAGTATGCCAGGCTTCCCTGTCCATCACCAAGTCCCGGAGCTTACTCAAACTCATGTCCATCGAGTCAGTGATGCCGTCCAACCATCTCATCCTGTCGCCCCCTTCTCCTCCCGCCTTCAATTTTTCCCAGCATCAGGGTCTTTTCTAGTGAGTCAGTTCTTCGAATCAGGTGACCAAAGTATTGGAGTTTCAGCTTCAGCATCAGTCCTTCTGATGAATATTCAAGACTGATTTCCTTTAGGATAGACTGGTTGGGTCTCCTTGCAGTCCAAGGGACTCTCAAGAGTCTTCTCCAACACCACAGTTCAAAAGTATCAATTCTTTGGCACTGAGCCTTCTTTATGGTCCAACTCTCACATCCATACATGACTACTGGGAAAACCATAGCTTTGACTATATGGACCTTTGTCAGCAAAGTGATGAATGTTTAAAAGTCCCATTCCTGCTGAAGATTTAGTGAGGAAGAGATGTGACCTATGAAAAGTTCTTTTCCATAAATTTTGTTCCCAAGACCTCTTTTCATTTCTGTCATTTGAAACAGGCCAATCAGGGGCTGACTGGCTGGGAGCCTAGATGCATGGATGTTGATGGTCTTGAAGTATTTGTTTGTTGCATTTCAGATGCAACTTACATCTTACCAAGTTTTTTCTCTAAATTTTACTTTTAGTAGTTCAATTCCTGTGATTACAAGTAATAAAAATCAGTTGGAGCTGTGTAACATTTTTTATAATTTTTTTTGGAATATCATTCACACACCATAAACTTACCTTTAAAATGGGGTTTACAGTTTTGTGCAACTGTCATCACCACCTGACTTTAGAACAGCTTCACCTCCTCCTCCACGAGAAACTTCATACACAGTAGCAGTCTCTTCATTCTCCATTCCCTCCGACCCCCCGACAAACACCAGTCTACTTTTTTATCCACGGATCTGCCTGTTTGGGGTATTTCGTACATATGGAATCATGCAACATGTAGTCTTTTATGTCTGGCTTCACGCAGCATGTTTTCATCATTCAGCCGTATTGAAGCAGGTATCGATAGTATAGCTTCATTCCCTTTTATTGCCGAATAACATTCCATTGTATAGATATAACATGTCTTGTTTATTCATTCTTCAGTGGATGGACATTTGAGTTTCCAGTTTGGGGCTATTAACAATACTATGAGGACTTCCCTGTCAGTCCAGTGGTTAAGACTTTACCTTTCAATGCAGGGGATGAGAGTGTGATCCCTCGTCAAGGAGTTAGGATCGCACATACCTCTTTGCCAAAAAAACAAAACATAGAGCAAGAGCAATATTGTAACAAATCCAATAAAGACTTAAAAAATGGTCTACAAAAAAAAAAAATTAAAAAAACATTTTTTGAACATTCAAAAGCTATGAACATTCA
Source organism: Hydropotes inermis (assembly GCA_020226075.1). NCBI lineage: Eukaryota > Metazoa > Chordata > Mammalia > Artiodactyla > Cervidae > Hydropotes > Hydropotes inermis. Next base: position 3,039,482 of record CM035290.1, read on the forward strand.
TGTACAAGTTGTGTGTATGTATTTTGTCTTGGACATATACCTGGGTATATTGCTGGGTCATATAACGCCATGTTTAAATTTTGAGGAACTGCTAAGTGGTTTTTCAAAGTGGCTGCACCATTTTACATTCCCACCAGCAGTGCATCCTCTAGCCATCATAGTGGGTGTGAAGTGGTGTCTCACTGTAGTTTTGACGTGCAGGTCCCTAATGTCTAATTAACGATTTGAGTATCATCTTTGTGCAAATGGCTATTCAAATCCTTTGCCACTTTTTACCCAGGTACTTATTTTTGAGTTATAAGTTCTTTAGATATTCCTGATACAAGTCTCTTATCAGACATATGATCTACATTTATTTTCTCCCATTTTGTGTTTTCACTTTATTAACGTTCTTTCAAACACAAAAGGTTTTGCATTTTGATGGAATGTAGCTTATCTACTTTTTCTTTGGTTGCTTATGCTTTTATCTTCTAGCTAGGAAACTACGGTCTAACCCATGGTCACGAAGATTTATGTTTTATTCCAAGTTTTTGCTCTTACTTTAAGGTCTTAAGATTCATTTTGAATTAATTTTGCACGTGGTGTGAGGCAGTGGATGTGTAACTTTAACATTTTTTTATTTCTCAGGACCAAGGATTGTCCCTAGTGGCTCAAGATGAGGGGTGTGGAAAGTCCCAATAACATGCTGCCAAATTAGGCCAGAGTTAGGTGGGCCTCTGGTCAGAGGCCTACAGTAAGGGTTCAGGCCTGTTTTAAGGGCAATGTTACACAGGCCCTGAGCTTTTCTACTAAAATGGTACAAGAAATATTTCAGTATTATGCACATTCCTGGAATAATTAAATTTATAGTGATTATAAAGCTAGGCACATTAATATAACTCAAAAGACATACCAGTCCAAGTTAGAGAACTTTCCAGCTGCAGTGCGCAGCAAGAATGGAGACTTGTACCACTATTAACATATATAAAGAAGATATCAAGAACCTAGTGCATAGCACAGGGAAGCCCACACAATACTCTAATAACTTACATGGGAAACGAATCTAAAAGAGTGGACATATGTACATGTACAACTGTATATGTTCACTCTGCTGTAGTACACATTGTAAATCAACTACATTCCAATAAAACTAATCAAAAAGAACAGAAACTTAAGAGATGGCTGTGCTATTTAGAGATGATATGGCTCATTAGGGTAGTGGCGGTGAGTATGAAAACTGGAAAAAGGCAAGCGAACATTTGAGGTAGAATGGACAGAACACCCAATGACACAAAGAACTCAAAGTCAGGTACGAACAGTCACGGGTTTTATTCAGCAGCTCAGACCAGTCCTGAGCCATTTAAAGAGGCATTCCAAACAGCTCTGGAGCAAGTGCAGCCTCCCACAAAGGCGGTGCAAACACACCCCCTTTTTTTTTCTTTTTTTCAGTGAGCCGCACAGCTTCTGGGATCTGAGTTCCTCGACCAAGCATTGAACCTGGGCCCTCAGCAGTGAAAGCACACAGTCCTAACCACTGGACTGCCAGGAGATTCCCAAAGTATGCATTTGTGCACACACCATCTGTTTAAAGTTAGGGTTCCTCAACACGTTCACCTTTCACATACTTCTTTGTGAGTAATAAAACAACACAGGCTTTTCAGGACCACAGCCTATATTTCTGCACAACTAAGCCCAGTTGTGTGAGGTTTGCTTGTTTCATGATTCTGCTCTATAAAAATGGGAGGACTCTGGAGAAGGAAATGGCAACCCACTCCAGTATTCTTGCCGGGAGAATCCTGGGGACAGAGGAGCCTGGGGGGCTGCAGTCCACGGCGTTGCAGAGTCGGGCATGACTGAAGCGACTCAGCGGCGGCAGCAGCAGCTGTCTCTGCTGCTTTACAACCCATTCTGAACTTGAATTAAAAAATCACTCAAATTTGCTTTTTGTCTACCATTTCTATAGTCTAAAATAAACATAAAATAAACAGCATGTAATGTTATTAGCAAAAACATAAAGCAAGAAATGCGCATTAAAATGAATTATAACATAAGCACGTTTACTTAAGAAGTAAAGCTCAACAATGTAAAGTTCAACAATGTTAAAAAAAGTTCAGAGCACAACAATGTAAAGCTGCCATTACTTTTGCACCAACCTAAATTTCAGTGTGAGTTGAGTTACTTCACTTTACACACAAATAGCACTGGGGTTTATTTCCATTCGTTTATCTGTAATGGCTTTAGAAAAAACGTCTCTGTGAGATTCTGGAATTAATGTCTGCTTCTAACCAAATTATGTTCTTAAATATCTTGTATCCTGAGTTTCTACAGGAAGTACCTGCACATTGATTTCTCAATAAAACTACTGACATTTAAAAAAAAAAAATGGGAGGACTCAAGGTATCAGGAAGTTTATTCATAGCCAAAAAATAACAAAAAGATTTCTTATTCTCCTGAAATAGGAAATTTTATGTTTTCATACTCAAAATAATATACAATCTTAAAGGATTTTGTTTTTTAAAAAGCAGTTGAGAATTTTGATGAAATTCATTTATTTCAGTAGAATTAAACTATAAGCAGCATGAAAATGTAAAGTGCTACATAAGAAGCCCACAATACATAAAGTTTAAAAGGTTTCATCGGTTTAAACAGTTACAGGCAAAACAGACATGTTTTTCCAAGCATGCATGCTATTTTAACTACCCTTGTATGTGCTGTGTTGGTCAAAAAAACAGTCATGAGTTACCTAAACCTGAGGATTTGGGAAAGGAGTCCTAAGCCTTTATCTACTAGATCACACTTTTTTTCCTGGCCTTATGCTATAAATAAGGGATTACAGTGGGGCTTTAAAAATAATGGTTTTCTGAAGAAGCCCTTTATCAGGGTGTTAAGAATGGCTCCAAAGACCAATTTTGTTCATTAACTCCATGATGGGGGTCAGATAGACAACTTAAGGGTTTTTAAGTAGCAACGTGAGCTGAAAGGGAAGAAGCAAAAGATATGCCACTTTCAGATATGTGTATAAGGTACTAAAAAAAAAAAAAAAAAGGAGAAGCTGGCCTGGCAGTTGATGAGTGAGGGACGAGTGGCCAACTCAGGCAGAGGAGGAACTGTATGACGCGCCTTCTTCATCAGTTTTAAGTGTACATACACCCCATGAACACATGCAACACTATCACACAGACTGAGGCTGGCTCAGAGAGAAAGCAGGGGAGACTGTCCCTAGCACACGGTTTAGCTCAGCCCAGGCTGAGACGGGGGGATGTTCTTAGGTGATAACATGACCTGGTGCTGCCCAGGCGAGTCAGAGACCTCCTGCTAGGAGACCACTGAACTAACACCCCTGATACCTTACATTCCAAACCAAGACTTCAGAACGTATTTTCTCAGGGCAATAAAGTTCTAAGATACTAACCTATAATTTTTCTGACATGGGAGGTCTTCATAAAGTCCTTAGGCTTTTTAGACTTTACCAAATTCAGCTGTAGACAGAACAGTAACAATCTTTAAAGACTTTAAAAATGCTAATTTATTAAAATTTATGAAAACTGTGCATTATATCATAGTACAATATGTTCTTATGTTAGATACAGACATAAACTGGGCTATCAAATGAAAACAAATTGTGTCTAACAGTTCATAGAACCAAAGCCCTATGAGAGCAGGAGTAAAAATTAAATTGGCCTTTAAAATCATTTTATAAATTGTTTCTATATTGCCCATAATAAATCACATAAGGACTTTATAAATACCACTCTCCAAAGTCCTCAAGATACATTATGGACTAACTTTTGTCGTCTTGCCTAGAACCTAAACACAATTTACAACACTGAGTTGTAAAAAAAAAAAAAAAAAAACTTACAAATGCACTTTTAGAGCATAACCTATTTGAAAGTTGGGGACTGCCTGTATTTAAAAATTAAATCTTCATTAGCAATACTCTCGCGAGTGCCCTCAAGCTGCTACTGAACATGCTGAGGGCAGTTTTCCTGTGACTATATGTTCTCACCAGGCATTATTCACGATGATAGTTTAAATTATCTACTATTATCTGTGGAGCTAGCTAGCACTAAGTTATATATTGATTTTTGCACTGAAAATGATCTCTTGGGCTTTGATTAGGTAGGCAATTCTAAGTAGAGGTTTTTCTAATTTCTATCACTGTTACATGGGCCCTGAGCTTTTCTATTAAAATGGTACATGAAATAGTTCAATATTATGCATATTACTAAAATAATTAAATTTATAGTGATTATAAAGCTAGGAATATAATACAACTCAAAAGACATACAAGTCCAAGTAGAGCAAACATTCAAATCTTAAGACCCTCCCATGTAACTTTGGGAAGAAAATCAAGCAATTTCCTGGCTTGGACCCTTCCTTCCTTATTTCAAAGATCTAAGGAGGATTGTTTTCCTTCTTTTTAAAAAAAATCTTGTGTGTGAACTGGAGAGAAGGGGATAACAGCATATCAAAGTGGTTACGGAGCATTATTTCCCCTTCAAATAACATCCAGTAATAAAGATGTAATCTCATTTCCTCAGAAATGTCTGACCAAAATAGTTAATTTCACCAAAGAATGTTTAGGACATAGAGTCAGTCATAGAATGGGCAATCCCAGTATCTCTCACATGAACACGTTTTAAGCAAGCTATTTGAGGAGTTTTATTTTCCCTTTTCAACTCTTATCTCCATGTCATTCTATATAAGTAGGAACAGAGTACTCGACGGTATTGAGTAACTAGCAATAGTCACTGGAACTTAAAATACCATCTTTTATCCAAAAATTCCAAAGGGCTATGCCGAAAAGTATCACAAATTTACATAAAGAAAAGCTGAGGCATGAAAAACAGCAAATAAGTTATTTCCCAGTAGAGCAGGTTGGATAGAGGGACAAGGGACTTTGACTTCCAGTCCCTTAAACTAAGCAGGACACTGAATGTCTAGATATATTTATACTGAATTTATAAGGATCAAAAAAGGAATGAAGGGTAAATATAAAATAATTATTTTGTAAACAATTCTTAGATTATACCCAATGCAGAATGTTTAATGAAGCAGCTGAGTCACAGCTCTTAAGACACAAAACCATATTATAACTCAAAGTCAAATATGTACTCATTGGCCAGATATATTCGCCGGAATATAAGCGCTGCTAATGCCAAAGTCAAGATGACAATCAAGACAGCAGACCCGCCGTGATCGGTGTGGTTGCCTCTTGGCTGCTGGCCCTGGGTGGCATCTGGGGAAGCAGACGGTCTTCTTTGACTCTGCTGCTGGGCCCGGCGCTGTCGAGGGCTCATGGAGGTACTCTTAGCTACGGGTTGGGCAGGCTGTTGAAGGGATGCTGCTGAGGGGTTCTCGGTTCCATACTATGAAATTTTGAGAAAGTCAGTTTGAAACTGGCAAAGCAAACTTGTATAATACATACAGGCTATTCAAGAGTACACAATATCACAGAGAAGTAAGGCAAAACTACCAAGAAATCTCTGAATGCTGAGATGAGTGATTCACCCTCCTGAATAAGCCAGCAACACAACTTATTTTGAGTGCTTGCAGGTGGAGGAGGAATTTACCCGCAACAAGTAAGACAAGGACAGAGTTCATCCACATTCTCCACAGACGGCTCTGTGCTCTCCTCTGGCCGCAATTCCAGCAGTGTCTGCCAGGCATCTGAGTACCGCCCTTCTTTCAGGGGTCAAGGAGAGAAGGAATTTGATTCCCACTTTCTACATAAAGATTTACCATATTCTAAATGGCAAAAAAGGACAACTCTCAACAATATTCTTCCTCCAATGTTATCTTACTACATCAATCATCATGGAACATAGGAAATAACTGCAGACCATATGTTCCACATAGTAATACTGTTATAAAAATTAGATGTGGTTTTCAAAACAGGTTTATCCTTTCTCACAATCCCCATCAACTGAATTGAACACAAGTCCAGAACTCTTTACTCTGTGTTTGAACTCTGTTACTTTGAGTGTAAAGCATGAACTATTGTCAAGAGTACCCTGGGTATGCGCTGAGAAAAATGTGGAGGTAGGTATGGGAGACTCAGGAGGTGCCCTCTACAAAGCCCTGGGCGTCAACTGCTTTCTATCCTTTCAGTGAATGCTTGGTCAAAGCAAAAACACCACATGGCAACAAGTGATTCAAAGTCATAAATGTGGTTTACAGACAAGAATGGAGAAGGAAATGGCAACCCACTCCAGTACTCTTGCCTGGAAAATTCCATGGATGGGGGAGCCTGGTAGGCTACATACAGTCCATGGGGTCGCAAAGAGTCAGACACTACCGAGCAACTTCACTTTCTTTCTTTCTATAGTTCCTTTTGGAGAAGGAAATGGCAACCCACTCCAGTGTTCTTGCCTGGAGAACCCCATGGACGGTGGGCCTGGTGGGCCACAGTCTATGGGGTTGCAGAGTCAGACACGACTAAGCAACTCACACACACACACACACACAGACAAGAAAGCTCTACAAAATGTGAATTTCATTTTGCTTATATAGACACCTTAACTCTACCTCTAATAACCAAAGTCTTTGTTGTACTAAAAACTTTATATTGATCATAATAGAGCCAACACACATTCTCTCAAATAAGTAAGAATGCATGTTTTATTCAGAATCACTTTTTAAATTGAGTAAATACAAAAGATTTTAAATACTTTTCATTATAGAAAATTTCAGTATTTAGAAGAAAAAAGAATCTAAAAATATAATTCAAATACTTTTTTTAAAAACAGGTAAGAGAATGAGCTTTGTCCTGACAACTGCTATAAACAATAGCAAATAAACTGCTGATCTTAGTTATCTACAGAAGACATTGCACTTTAATTCTGACATCACCCCAACATTAAAAGATGTAAATAATCTGAGTTTCTTAAAACTACCCTTTGGAAGCACTCACACGTAGTGGCCCATAACACAGAGGCAGAACTGGGACTTCCCTACTCTCGGGCTCAGGAGAAAGGTGCTCTTTGAAGAGCAGGCCCGAGAAGCCCGCGTTTTACGGGCCTTACACTGTCACGCTGCGTCACGCAGAGGTTTAACACTGACGGAGGTGAATGAGCTACCGTGACCACGGCAAGAGCCCCCACGCACCTGAAATGCCCCGTCCTTCCGGCCGTCCAGCCAAGAGGACAGAGGGTCTGACACAGCAAAAGCACTCAAGGCTTACAGGGAGATGGGTTCTTAAGAATCATAAAAAGGGAGGTGGCAGAATCAACCCAGAAACCAGCATAAGAGACTGACTCATCGTAAAGCTTTTATTCACAGGTGCTGCTTTTTTCCAGTCGTTTGCGTGGCGAGCACAAGCCTGGCCAGGACTACCAGGCGGTCTCATCACCGCTGGGCTGGCTTCACCGCTTCACGGACGTGTGACCCGAAGCAAGCTATCTAACCAAGGACTCAGCTCCGTCTCGTACAAGGGTAATATCCAGCTCAGTAGTTGTGAAGATTAAACAGGATAATGATATAAAGTGCAAAGGGTACACAATTGCTTGTTAAATTTTAGGCATTACTAATATTACCATCGATACATCCCTTTGAAGACTCCAGATTCAGGTTAACAAAAGAAAAGTCATGACTTTATTTAGGACTAATTCTCACAATTTTATTAGTATGATTAACGTATTTAGAACAACAATCCCTCAAACAATGACTTTAGATGACATTTTAGTATGTGTACTTCATGGAAATATTTATGTAGATACACTGCTTTAAATAGGTTCCTAAATTTCAGATTCCTTTTGGATGAATCACTACGAACTAAAACTTAGTGCTGTGATACTATGAAATTACCCCTATTTTAAAGCTCACATCACAATAAAACTGTATGACTGCAATGTTGCAGACCCAGAGGACTCTAGATTGGAGCTGAAGGACTAACTGGACACAGTGCTGGCGGTTCTCACTGAATCGCAGACGCAGAAACTAGTTGGACTTGGCCATTTCCAAACACCATAGGTTTGGTGGCACAACATTTAAGTCTTTGCTGTTTACCTAAACTTGTTCAAACACATATCACAGGATGTATACTTAAGTGAGAACTGTTTCTGTTTCCTTCATTAAGATGAAGTGATCATTTCTGGGAACATAAAAATATGTGACGTTTGTATCCAATTAAATTACATTTAAATATATATGTCACAGTCACAGATAAATCCCTTGTAATATGTATAAAATTTTCTATAGTTTAGCATCTATAAGGGAGTTTTGTGTCTGCTTCTTAATACAAAATGGAGTGGCTTATTCAGAACCTCAATCTCAGGAAGAAGAAAAAAAACTGATAGACTGGAAGAACATAAGTCAACCATCAGTATTGTTCCCATTTCTACTAAAAAATGAGCTAAAAAATCTGCATCAAAAAGCAACAGATGGCCTGATGTTATCTGCTGTATTTAGACTGTGGGCAATCTCTCGCCCCCTCAAGGATAAAAAAACGTAGCTTATCTGGGATTTGACGTGTAACAACTCAGTGAATTCATATTTCACTGGCATGTAAAGCAGCTACCTTCAGCCAAAAACAGGTTTCAGTTACCTCCCTAGTGATCAAATTATATAATCACACTCCGAGATAACCTGTATGTAAACATAATTAAGAGCTAAACTTGTAACTATATGCAATTTATTGTTTTAACCAGAATTGGTATCAATTAATTACCTACACCTATGAAGAAGAGTTCTGTTAGGTACTTTAAAATCAAAATGGGTGGTGATCACTTTGTAATGCATAGAAATACCAAATCACTATGTTGTGCATAGAACTAACATAGTACTGTAGGTAGATTAAACTTCAAAAACAAACTCAGAGAAAAAGAGAGCAGATTTACGGTTACCAGAGGGGTGGGGCAAACAGATGAAGGGAGTCAAAAGGCACAGACTTCCAGTTATATGATAAATAAGTCCTAAGGATGCAATGTACAGTATGATTAATGCAATTAACATTGCTGTTACATAAGAAAGTTGTTGAGAGTAAATCCTAAGAGTTTTCATCACAACGGAAACAATTTTTTTATTTTTTTCCATTCATTTTGTATCTATGAGCTACTAGATATTTTCTAAATTTATTGTGGTAATCATTTCATGGCATATGTACATCAGAGATCATTACGCTGTGTGCCTTTAAATTTATAGAGTGGTGTATGTCAATTATACTGCTAAAACTGGAAGAAAAAATAAGGAAGAAATCAAAATCTAATTTACTAAACGTTGTCATTTCTTTACCCGTATTGTAGGTGTATTTTTAAAGTGCCAATCCTCAGATTCATTATTCAACCAACAAACACGACCTACTACATACAAGGCATTGTGCCAGGCACTAGGGGTGCAGTGCAGTAGAGAGCTGATCCTCAAGGGACGCATATTCCAGGAAGTGAAACAGACAATAAGTAATTGCAAAACAAATTTCGACTGGAATAAGGATAGCTGGAATAGGCAACAGGGGACTTGACACAGCTTTAAAATAGACCAAAGACAGATTTAAATACACCACAAAGTATTAGCAGACTGTCTTAATGGGTGACCACCTTCCTTCTCTCTGCAATAGGATGGTTCTATTTTTTTAAAAAAAACTATTTATGACATAGAAAACAATTAGAATTCTAAAGGTGAAAAGTAATCTGAATTTTTTTTAAAATATTTCAAGCTAAAACATATATTGACTAAAATTAATTCACTATATCCCTCTATAACATATATATTACATGGGCAACACATAAAAACAGTTAATCTCTTAGCACATGCTTTTTTCTTATACCTCCCTCTCCAGTCCCCTCCAAGAATTTACTTTACAGCACACTCTCTCCTGCTTTCTCCACCCCACTTTTTTTCTACCCATCTCAGTCTCTTGAATGGGACAGGACCACTCAATCCCACTTTATATTTGCCTGGGCAAATCCGTATTTGCCCAGCTTTTATTTTAATTTTCCTGACCCTTTAACATCTTCTCTAAACTGGGCAAGCGGGGAAAGATGTGGCTACTCAACCAACCAACCTGTTACCAAAATGACAGTTCATCTCATATATAGGAAGTAAAGTCAATGTTTTTTCCCTATAATCCTAATTATTTAGCAATAATCCAGTCGCATTTTCTTAATTGGTCTCTCCAATAACCACGACGCACTAATGTTTAGAAAATAGGTCTGCTGCTGCCGCTGCTAGGTCGCTTCAGTTGTGTGCGACTCTGTGCGACCCCATAGACGGCAGCCCACCAGGCTCCCCCGTCCCTGAGATTCCCCAGGCAGAGAACACTGGAGTGGGCTGCCATTTCCTTCTCCAATGCATGAAAGTGAAAAGTGAAAGTGAAGACGCTCAGCCGTGTCCGGCTCTTCGAGACCCCATGGACTGCAGCCCACCAGGCTCCTCCGTCCATGGGATTTTCCAGGCAAGAGCACCATTGCCTTCTCCGAGACAATAGGTCAGGGCACAACTAATAAGACCCACAGCGCCCATGGAATCTTGCCTTCGGTGATTATTTACTAGACACTTACTATGCGCAAGGCAGCACTTGTCCAGCAGAACATTTTTTGAGATGACAATAATGTTCTGTATCTATGCGGTCCAAAATGGCAGCCACTGGCCACTTGGTGCTTTTGCAATGCTTGAATTGTGGCCAGTGTGACTAAGGAACTGAATTTTTAATTTAGCTTGATTCTGAATAAGAGCAAGTTGTTTATTTAGGAAGTGATCCCAAGAAAGCGTGCGCATGCATGCTTAGTCTCTCAGTTGTGTCTGGCTCTTTGCAACTCTTTGGACTCTAGCCCGCCAGGCTCCTCTGTCCACGGAATTCTCCAGGCAAGAATACTGGAGTGGGGTGCCATTTCCTCCTCCAGGGGATCTTCTCAACCCAGGCAGGGATCAAACCAGAGCCTCTTGTGTCTCCTGCACTGCAGGCAGACTCTTTACCCTCTGAGTTTTAATAAGGTAAATATAAACTCAGGGAGCCACATGCGGCTAGTGGCTATTCCACTGGACAGAGACCGTCTAAGGCAAATCTCTGACTCCAGGCCTTTGAGTCAGGGCCTTAACACAGCTTAAGAAACCTGCCAAAGACAGAGCACCTATTGAGAAAGTGGCTAATGAACATATATTTCATTTTATTCAGAGTCTAGCACTATACTGAAATTAACTTTTCAGAAAAGTCATATCAATAGAAGGAAGGTCCTATTTAGGTCCTACTGTCCTTTCTATAGAAAAGGAAGGACAATAGGACCTAGAACTGTTTTAGTCCAGCTCCATTTAACAAAAAAGAAGACTCAGAAAATATGAATGACTTGTTTTAAGATACTATAATTCATTAGAGGGAGAGCTTGTCTCGAATCTGTTAGGAGGACCAAAATATTCAGATATTTCATCTAGAGATCTCCTCTTCCTACTGCAAATAATTCTGATGGTACAGATACAGATGTAAAAGATAAGAGCCATACCGATGTAGTTGCTGTAGCACCCTGGAATGTCGCAGGTACATCATCCTGAAAACCATTTAGTGAAAAAGAGGGGTTTAAGTCCGGCTCAGCAACAGTCTTTCCAGATGAATTAACTTCGGCCTATAAAACAAAAAAGATACACCCAAGCGCAGTGTCACAAGAAGAGATGTACAGGATAACCCGAAACCTACTAAATTCTCTCCTGGGTTTATTTTTAACTATTTATTTTAATTTATTTTAAGTACTACTTTAATATCGACCATCAATCAGGTAAGCTCTGGACACTCATGGTGTCCAACACTGTGCTGGAAACTTAGGAGGAGTAGACGGTACCTATTCTGAAGGAGCTGCTACTTGGTGAGGACAAAACCAGTACTCATGGCTCACGGCCCACTCCAACAAGCTCTAAAAACTATAAAGTTTTTTGTAATTTTTAGGCATAATCTGACATGTGAGGTTAATAACAGTGTATATATTTTCACATTAGTGTAAATATTCCCAGGTTTGCTGATGAGATATTAATAGATTTGATTATTAGGAGCTGCCCCAGATCCCACTGTGCATATTAGTGCAAGTTTAATATTTTCTAAAATCTGAAATTCTGATGTACAAGAGCCATTTGGCCCTAAGATTTCCAGAGAAGTAATGTTAAGTTCAACAGGAATCCTCAGAAGGAAGAAAATAACCAGCATTAATTAAGCGCCCCCTCTTTCGGGCACCACAATAAAACAAGGGAAAGTCTCTCCCAAGACCTGGACATGGAAGGATATACAGGATGTAGAAAGCTGAGACAGGGAGGAGGCAGCTTGCTGCTTAATGCAGGCTGACTTTTCTGATGGAACTAATTAAATTCCAGAAGTAATTAAATGTTTGCGCAAAACAGATGCAGAACAAAAGGATATGAGAGATAGGTCAGAATATTAACAGTGGCTGTTGCACGGGGGTGGGATTATGCGTGCTTGTTATTCTCCCCTTATTGCTTGTCTGTAGTTTCTATAATAGCAGTTAAAATTTATTATGCACCAGACAGCTCTAAAGCGAGAATTAACTCAATCCTTATAATACCATACAAGTGCCATTATTTATTTAGAGATGAGAAAAAGGTACAATATGAGCAACATGGCCCATGTCCTTCTACTAATAAGCAGCAAAGCCGAGATCTGACCCCTGGCAGAGTATACCAGAGTCCAAGCTTTTAACTATTACTATGCTATAATGCTGCTTCTTAAAATATATTAGCTTTGTAATAAGGAAAATAATTTGTAAAGATCTCAGTACGATGGAACTATACTGCTTTACTTTCTATCCAAAATTTGGCTAGGCAACAAAAGCGTTTCATAGCTAGAATTTATTTACAAATTTAGAGTACCTTAAAACTGATTTGTCTAGCCAGTTCCTTGGCTTCTTGGTCAGCCTGGCTTGAATCGCTTCCAGATTTTAAAGGCAACAGGACATCCTTCATGGCAAAGCCACATCCCTCACAACAGAAATCTTGTGATCTGGTAGGAAACAATTTTTTGATGGATATAAATCAGATACTCAAAAGTTGATCTATCTAAGATACTCAAATACTGAGTGATTAAATTTAAAAGAACACTGGACAACTCCATATCACATTCCTAGATGTAAATTAGACAATTTTGGCAATAATTATAGTTCAAAGACAAACAAACAAGTTAAATTAGTTTTTTAAAGAAAATCCATGTCAATTACACCTCAATTTTAACTATCTGAAATTTTAAAAAATCAAGGTTTAGATTTCATTTTTTCCCAATATACTACCTCTTTAAAAGAAAAGTATTAGATCTATAAGACAGCATACAAATTGCTCAACTACACTGTCCTTAAGTTCACACACAACAAGCCTATATTAAGTCTGTGTAAAAGGTCCATTATAAAGCTCAAAGTGGGAATTCTCTGGCAATGGTTAAGACAGTGCTTAAGTGGTTGAGACAGTGCTTTCACTGCCATAGGCATGGGTTTGATCCCTGGTCGGGGAACTAAGATCCCATATTCTTTTGGTGTGGCCAATAAAAAATTTAAAAAATTGAATACTATTTACAGATATTTCCAGGGGAAAAACTCAACAACTCTACTCATCTAAATAGCAGTATAATTTGAAAGATAAAAGACAACTCATGGACAATCCAGACAATGAAATTTATCATTCATTATAATAAACAGAAGCTCAAAATATGCCTGTTAGCTAGACTACTTCCTAATATTAATTTGATTTTCTATGCTTTCATTTTCTTTTTTGTATGACTAGAAGTAAATCAGTATAATACACTGTTACATTACTAAACTTTTATAAAAACTATTTTGTCATATTTCTAGCTCAACATAATAAAACTCTTAGATCTTGAAGAACATACTATTACATTATAAAGAACATACTATTTATAATTTCATGTAAACAAAACACATGTAAAAGTTGTACTAATTTAGTACTTACTGATGAATATTTTTTGTTTCACCAGAAGTAGCATTGCTGTCCATATCCTTTTGAGAATCAGTTGTGTCCAAATTATTTATCTTAAAGTGTGTTCACTTTTTTTTCCCTCTATTTTCTGGTCATGCTGAGCAGCAGGTGGGATCTTAGTTCCCTGACCAAGGAAAGAACCCTCGCCCCTGCAGTGGAAGTGTGGCATCTTAACCACGAGACTGCCAGCAACTTCCAAAAATGTGTTCATTTTTTAACTGAGAAGTCAGATGAAGTTTAAAGGAGAAAGTTTATTTTTAACACATTAGTTTATCCATAAGGACAGTATGCTACCATGGTTGAATGCAAAATCATGTTTTAGAAAGCCTATATCACAGACTTAAGAACCTAGACTATATATAGTGAGAAATCTAAACAAAAAAAAGCCTTATTTTTTTTTTAACCTTGTACATGAAATGAACTGGATACAAGAATCAATTTAGAAAGTCAACAAAGGAGATCAAAACAAATGCTATATATTCAAAGTACATACTATAGTCTGTGAATAGTAGCTACAGGGTATATTCCGAACTTGGGAATAATCTTTAAAAGACAAGTTGCTGATAAAACAGGGAGTCTATCAAACCTTCCTGAGGGATCGAACCCAGGGATCGAACCCAGGGATCAAACCCATGTCTTCTGCACTGCTGGCGGATTCTTGACCGCTGAGCCGCCAGCGAAGCCAAGCGAGGGCAAGACATACTGTCGTTTAATTAAACATAATAGAGCTGAAGGTGGCAAGCAGCAAAGTTCAGAACAGAACAATGGTCAGACTCAAGAACTGGTCTCCACACTACTCAAAGGAGAGGCTCCTCTACACCTAATTACTCCTCTGGGTTATACAGACAGAATGCCCCTGAGAAAACCCAGACGGCAAAACTGCTGGGGAACTCCCATTCGATAAAGAAAATCTCCTTTGCTTTATTCCAGATCACTTGTTGAGCACTTGCTATGAGGCAGATGCTACAGATATAAAGATGATAAAGTGGGTTTCCTCCCTGACTTCAAAAAAGTTTTTAAAAGCTTCATGGAAAGCAACATACATATCATTACTATGGCTCTTTTCTACCTGTAACACTGCCCAAGTGGAGATAAGTGACCAGTACTGTCTTCTAGAAGATACTGTGCACTGTAGGCTGGTATTACCAACTACTTTTTAAAGCTAGATAGCATGAAATAAATTCTTTAGAGTCTGATCATCCTGGGGAAATTAATACAACTAAATTTCTAAGCCAGGAAAACTAAGACTAGGTCCCATGGCGCCAGGGTGAGCCACACAAAGGGCAGAGCCTGTCTGCGAGCGGCCGGCATCCAGAACGGCAGTCCCAGCGTGGAGCAAGGGAAGGCAGCACTTACTTCTTGGCAAGGGCTCTTCTCTCCTCGGGCGTGTAATCCAGAGAGCCTATGGCTCCCTCTCCTTTCGTTGGCATAAACCCAATGATGGCTAATAATGCTGTTCTTACTGAAATAAAAAGTAAACATCAGTCTGAGGTGCTTTGCAAAAGGAACTGGGTCTACTCTGAAAAGGAAAAAAAGACTCCAGGTTTCACTAAAGAGGTACAAGTAGGGGACTGTATTAAAATGATGCAAAAATCCCAACAGGGAAAAGCATTATTACTATTTATTTAATAATAAAAAATTATTTATCCCAAACAGCTTCAATCTCCAGAGAGTATTATATCTTATTATTATGAATTGACTCAAGTTCTGTAAGACTTTTTTCACTGTAAATACTCACTGCTCCATGAAGGCTGCCAAGTTTCAGGATGATGTCCTGAGATGCTCAAACAGATTTTCTTGCCTACTTCAAATCGTCCATTAGCCTAAGGAATAAATAAGGTATTTTAAAAATTACGTATGTGTGTGTTTAATGTTTTATACTTTATAAGCATAAATATATTTTACATATAAATAATTTTTAAAAGATAATTTTTAGAGCATTTTTAAAGGATGGGATCTCTAATGGGATACAGATTTTTGTCTTCTTATAGATACCCCACAAATATTTGTTAAGATTCTGAGTGAATAAGAAAAGCTGTTTTTACACTCTCCGACATAAATCACAGCAGGATCCTCTATGACCCACATCCCAGGATATTAGAAACAAAAGCAAAAATAAACAAATGGGACTTAATGAAACTTAAAAGCTTTTGCACAGCAAAGGAAACTATATGCAAGGTGGAAAGACAGCCCTCAGATCGGGAGAAAATAATAGCAAATGAGCAACAGACAAAGGATTAATCTCAAAAATATACAAGCAACTCCTCCAGCTCAACTCCAGAAAAATAAATGACCGAATCAAAAAATGGGCCAAAGAACTAAACAGACACTTCTTCAAGGAAGACATACAGATGGCTAAAAAACACATGAAAAGATGCTCAACATCACTCATTATCAGAGAAATGCAAATCAAAACCACAATGAGGTACCATTACACTCCAGTCAGGATGGCTGCT
>CM035290.1:3056230-3068474 GCA_020226075.1 Hydropotes inermis
ACCCATGGCTGTTTCATTTCAATGTATGACAAAATTCACTACAAATATAAAAAAAAAAAGTGAAAAAAAAAAAAAAAGAAAAGCTGTTTTTAGAAGCTGTCCTAGCACATTTTTTTTTTTTTTGTCCTAGCACATTTTGAAAGTGAGCTGCACAACTGACATCTCCGTAACTGACATACAATGACGTCCCGATAGTCTTGTCTGCGCCTAATGTGGGGCTAGGGTCTGGGAAGGAGCTAAAAGAGAAGACGTACCAAGGCTAGGATAAACACCAAGGACTCAGTGTCACCCAACTAGATCCTGGGGAGGAAGGCTGTGATGTGGGAGTGCCTCTCATAAGGCTGATGCAATTCCTTACAGGAACACAGACGTGAAAGATGAGAATGACTTCAGTTTTGTCTTGGTGGAAGAGCTACTGATGGTGTCCAGCAGTCAGGCAGAAATACAGATGTGCTAATGATGGAAGATAACACATTTCTGGTACTTGACTTCCACAGAGGTGATCAATGAAACCATTTCATAGACATAAGAGAAAACAGTTGTAGTCTGAACTTGCAGAATATCCATACTTGGGAGAAGGAGCGGAAGAAGAGGCATGAAGTTAGAATACAAGTTCCAAGCAGGCAGGGTTTGACTTACTCTCTGCTACACACACAGGGTACATGACACAAGTTTAATAAATATTTGCCGAATGAAAGCCGGAGAAGACTTTTCAAAAGAGAGGAAGTGAATCAGAAAGAGCAAATGCTGAACATCAGCATACATGATGACAGCATCGATGAACAGCTGTGGCGTCAAATACCCTCCACCAGTTTCCCCATGTGCCAGCTCTTCCTTGAGACCAGTTGGTGTGCCCCGCCATCTGGCCACTAAAAGAAGAGACTCCCAACGCAGTAGGGCCCCGCCAGGCTCTCCTACTCGAGGCCTACTGCCAGCGTCACTGCTTCTCAACATCACCTAGTACTTACTAAGCAGCTTCTATACGTCAGGAACCTGACAGTATGATTATCTTCTTCATGCACATCCCTCTGGACCACTGAGAAAAACGAATTTCAAAGAGATTACGTAACCTGCCTGTGACATGACTGGCCAGAATTCAGGTCTGTTGGCTCTAAAACGAATGTTCTTTCAACTATAAACACACACCATAGGGAAAAACATTGATTTGGTGATGATGACAATTTTTTCTTTCACCATTTGCTACTCCATATGTATCAGAAGTTTAACTTAGATGGAAAAGGATGAAGATTGAGAAGAGATGGTGTGATTTCTCAAGCTGCTCTCTTGAGACTGGCGTAGTAAGCACGTTTTAACAGGGTGCTATGTGTGGGAAGCAGAACTCAAGAGATGACACTACAGAGTCAGGATGTTTTGAAGGTTACAAAGAGAAAAAAGGCTACAGCTTAAAGTTGTAGCAGAAACATGGGAAGGTTTTTGTTTCATTTTTGCTTCTTTCAAGTTAGAGGATAATCAAACACACATAAACGAAAGGAAATGAAGGAAGGAAAGCTTTAACAATTAAGAGAGGAATTTACTGGTAGAACAAGGTCCCAGGAAAGATAAGAGAAAGCTGGATGTATAGCTTTCCTCTACATGGAGATAAAACATGTGAAGATGGAGAGAAATTCTAGGATGTAAACGGTAATAACATAGCTAACATTTACTGAGGACTCTACGTCAATTCTTATTCTAAGAACTGCATGTGAAGATGAGGAAACTGTAAAAAAAAAAAAAAAAAAAAAAAACAGATGAAAATGAAGGACAAAGCACCAGATGAAAAGCTGAAGGAGATAACGGGATTCAGAAGTAAAACGGCAGTAACTACCCTTTCCTGAGTACCCCTCATCACGCGCCAGACTGTGCACAGAACTTCGTGCACACTAACTCACTGAACCCAACAACCACATCACGGCAGCGAGCATCACGGGTACTTCTCAGGTGCTTCAACTTCCTAGGGGTTTTTCTCCAGAAAAAATATAGTCCAAGGTCTGGTCTCCCAAAGTTATAATAATCATGATCCGCTTTATTAGTGAAAAGTGTATGCATACTACACTTTACAGCCACCAGGAAGAGTTATTCCAGAAACATTCCGAAAAGCCGAGGATCCTTACCGTTAGGAGAATAATGCTGGGTGGTTTCATGGGGTACTCTGGTGGCAGCACTATTCGCCCATGATAAACTCCTCCATCAAAATCAGAGTCTGGGGGCCCTCTAACTGTGAAGTGCCATTCAAAAAGATTATCCTGAACAAAGACAAGAAGCAGAAAGGGATCAATAACATTAAAAAGTTGGATTGTTTTTACCGTATTAGAAACATTACTGGGTGAGAAAAATTAACATTTTATTTATTCCTAGGACAGTTTCTAACACACAACGTCTCAAGTATAAAAGTTATAAGTAAAAGCTATTTAATCTAGCTTTCATGTCACATAAGAGCTAAAAATTTTTTTTAATACATTTTAAAACACATGAGCACCATTTTTGTTGCTGTTGTTTAGCCACTAAGTCATGTCCGAGTCTTTTGCAATCCCAGGGACTGTAGCCCTCCAGGCTCTTCTGTCCATGGGATTCTCCAGGCAAGAATACTGGGGTGGGGTGCCATTTCCTTCTCCAGGGGGTCTCCCTGACCCAGGGATCAAACCCATGTCTCCTGCACTGGCAGGCAGATTGCTTGCCACTAAGCCACAGGGAAGCCCCTGAGATCATTACATGTTCATAAATAAGATTATAGATTTACATATTTCCTATTCCATTAGCTCCATTTATTTTTTCTGAAAAATCTCTTCTGGACCCTGAAGTTTTAATATGGACTAACTGCTTGACACATTCCAAAATTCTTCACGTGAATGTCTCCTGGTTTACTGGAATCTCAATTTTCCTTTGTATGTTTCATTCAGTTTTTGCATTATTTTGGTGTGGTTTATTGTCAACTACATTTCTCTGAAAGGAATATAAGGAAGAAAATCTGTACTCTTGTATGTCTAAAAATATATTTATTTTGAGTTCATGCTTGATCATTCTCTGGATGTGGATTTAGTTAATTAGTTAAATTATTTTTATTAAAAGTTATTTATTTTTATTAAATTATTATTTGATCTAAAAATATTATAGACTTAATTAAACTGATAAATAACCCCTAAAGCCCAATTAGTGAAAATTATTATTTATATAATCAAATAGTTTACTATAAATTTGGATTATTTTAGCAAACTTTCCAAATTTATCCGTCATAGATGCCAAAAAGCTTATTAGTAAGTGGTCAGTAATATTAACACATAGGCTGTTAACATCATATGTTAACATCATCGGATACCAAGTACTTCATAGTTTGCAAAACACTTGCATGAACATTATTACATTTTAGTCTCACTATTTCCATGAAAACGAGACGGGGCACATTTAAATACCCTCCTTTCACAGACGGAAGACTGAGGTAGGGGTAGAGACGTTTGTACAAAAAGCCCAAACAAGCTGCAGAGACCCCTCAAGGGGCTGAGTCTCCCAAATAAAGAGTCTGGAGTTCTTTCCACTTTTCCTCCCTCATACCTAAACTAATTTAGTATCTGAAGCCCCCTCCTTTTTTTTTTTTGGCCGAGCTATGGCATGGGGGATCTTAGTTCCCCAATCAGGGATTGAACTCCTGCCGTGGAAGATTGGAGTCTTAACCAATGGACCACCAGGAAAGTCCCTGAGACCCATTTTATAGAGACCAGAAATCTGCTTCTTCTAAAACATCTGACTCTGAATGGCTAACAGAAATACTCAGTGTATACCTTAAACTACCACAACATTGTAAATAACTGTACTTTAATTTTTTTTAATGGTTTAAAAAAATACTCAGAAAATATAGGGAATAAAATATATCAATAAAGCATACCAAACACATTTATAATGATTCAATGCAGTGATAAAATAAGAAACTCAGAAGACAGAGACAGAAACTGACCTCTAAAGGCTGTGCGTGGTAATGATCTGTTGGGTCTTTCAACTCCGCTGCTTCTTTCATTAAGCGTTTAACAGCTAAAACAAAATTCACAAGATAGAGATGTTTCAAATATACTCTTTCCATGTGATTAGCAGATTTACAGACCTAATGAATAAGTTCCTACTTCAACAAAAAACGTGCAGAGGACTTACAGACTACAGCATATGATTTAATTACGCGATAATAGTAATAATGGAGGAAGAAAAGGCAGCTAGGCACTAGAAGAGTGACATATTAAATTAAATACATAGGGAAGTCTCAGAGACACTATTTTTCTCTAGTAAGTACTTATATACACTCCCTATTAGGTGGCACTCAAATATTAATTCAAGTAATCCTCAAAACAACTGAGATAGGTGCAGTTTTTATCCCCATTTTCCAGATGAAGAAACTGAGATGTGGAGAGATTATACATGTCCAAAGTTACACAGCTGGTAAATGACAGAACTAGAATTTCAACACAGGCAGTCCAACTGTACCTTGTTAAAATATCTACATTAACAAGAAACATGGCCTCTGGCACTTATGCTCAGGAACAGTAAACCCCCTAATATCCTCAACCTCAAGACTTTCCACTCAATATTTTCTTTGACTTAACGGCACTGTCCTGACGTCACTGAGTCTCCACAGCCCTGACTGAATTCCTGTTTGAAATGATTATTTGCTAAATTAAACCTCCAACCACTGACCCCGCAGCCCCCTTAACGCACCTATGCCTGCACTCACTCCCATCTATCCATGCTCTTGGCTCTTAGATGCTGCCCTTTTATACCTAAATTCAATCCTAACTGAGCCAGCCCAACCATCTTCTAATTTGGAGTCCACACCCAAACAGCTAAGCACTACTGGATGGGGTTTAAAGAGTCGCGGACACAGGCCCACTGACGCTCTTATAGAGGTATCATTAACAACCGCTGCTGGGACGTGGAGTGCCGCATCCAATGCCACGCAATGTCCTTTATCTCTCCAGTAAACCCCACCCAACACCTTCCAAGTAGTACCCCAAGGCTATTTCATACCTATTCGCTCTCTTCTCTTCCACCTCTTTCAGTTAATGGCAGACTTTATCCTCACAATGGATGACTGTGAGCAGCCAGGACAGTTTAGAGTCCCATGTGTATCTGTACCCTCTGTCCTCACCTGTGGTTCACAAAGGTCAGTCCTTTGATCCCACCCCCTCACCCTCAAGCTTTAGGTGCTTAAAAAAATGTCAGGATACTGGTGTAGGATACAGAATAGCAAAGCCAGAGAAACACCGGATAGCTCAAGGCTCTCTGAGACTCTGCTTGAGAACAAACTAACATAGTTTAACACGCGCTATGAGAGAGGTACGCCCCAGGTGGGCACCTAACCTGAGAGCAGAGAGAAGAGAAGAGGGGTCAGGTGCTGAGATCTGAAAGAAAGACAGCAGGAGTCACCCAGCTGCGTATGAGAAAGCAAAGGAAACAAAAACCGTGAATGTGCAGGGGCAGACTGGCGCGCTATGGGGAGAGGCCACCTGAGAAAGAGCTCACACATAAACGACCTGACAGTTCCTTGTGAATCAGGAGTTTGCATAAAATTTCACTTTAATCAAGGGTTCCTACGTTGGAAAAAAAATTCTTAAGTTACTATCCTGTTCCATAACTACTAATGTTCTTTTCCATCTCCTACTCTGAACTAAGCCCATAGGCAGAGAATCTGTTCACCTGATCAGTAAATATTCACCGAGCTCACACTAAGCTGCTTCAGTGGTGTCTGACTCTGCGGAGCAGATGCTATAGTTACAAGCAAACTAAAATACAGTTTCTGTTTTCAAGGAGCTTATAGTCTTGGGGGGAGAAGTCAATGCAAGTAACACAATAAATGCTTTATTAGACACATGTACACATTGAGACCCAATTTCTCCCCCACCCTCCACCCCCGGGTTCTAGTCACTAGGCTTTGCTCAATTCTTTGCGCACGTCCGGCCTTCTGTTTCAGACCTCCCTCCTTACTCACCAGTTCCTCAGGGCTGCTCCTCCTCCCATCCCGAGTCTGGCTCTCACTGGACCCTTAAGAAATTCACTCAGAAGGGTCTTTCTGACGCCTCCTTCGTCCACTCTCAGGGGAGTGACCAGATTCCCACTGGGACACATAAAAGTCCCCGAGGGGTCCTGGGAGGAGAGTGGACGCGCCAGGAATGCTCTCCAGGTTATTTCCAGTGGCCAGACAGGTTTGGGAACCACCGCTCTGGAGACTGTGTTGAGTCCCCACTCACAACACTCTATAATTTCTCTTTTATAAAGTTCACCTCTCACTTGTAATTAACACCTGTCTTTCATGCTCAATAACATCTACTTCACTGAAGTCTCCTCAGAACTTAGCACACAGTAAACTCTCAAATATTAGCTGAAATGAACGTTAGTATCTGCCCCCAACAAAATGCTCTCCAAGGATCTGATTAAAAGCAGTGGTTTTCAAATTTATTTGATGAGATAAAATCCTTTGTTCAAAGAGCAGTTTAAGGAGAACCTCAGTATGTAAAACAGATAACAGCAGGCTAGCATGGAAGGACCTCTAAGCTATCTACCCCCTTCCACCTATTCTAAGAGGCCCAGAGAAAAAGAATTGAAAACCCTTGGTTTAGAGCCATGTAAAAATATCATTAAGTTAATATTATCAGATATAAATAAAATCATGAAAGTTGTTATGAAGTTAATTAGTTTAACATGATTGCTGCTGTCAGCAATCAAAGATGCCAAGGAAACTGTTTTTTCTTTATTTCTCATCAGCTGGCTGCATAAGCTGAAGAGGTCAGATTTTATTCATTCCATCACCTTACCAGATTTTTCTCTGCCTCTTCCTCACTCAGTTTATTAGGAGAGAAGAAAATAAACATCCAATGGATATTATGAGAGATGTACGGAATGGTCAGAACTGCTGCAAGAAAGATTAAAGGAACAATCATTGGCTCAACAGAAACAAGAGGGAAAGGAGCAGGGCACAACCTCTGAAAGAACGACGTGGCCCAAGGCCGGCCAGCAACAGAAACCGATTAGAACCAAAGGGGTCCAAGATGCAGACAAGCGGACTTCCACTGGACCCTGAGCCTCAGCACCTGTCTATGCTCTTTCTAACACTTCAGCAAGCTAAAGGACACACCAACAGACGCCGTGACCGTTCCAGGGCAGTTCCTCCGCCAAAAAGCGGGCGGGGGCCCAACTCCAAAAAGTCCCGGTCCCCTCCCCCAAAACAAATATTACAGTCCTCCCACGCGTTAGCCTATGCAATTACCCAGCCGTGAAAGCTAACCGCGCCGTATTCCCAGGCCCCTCTCGCCTTCTGTGACGGCCTGCACTCTGTCTGCACCATCTGCTTCTCTCTAAATCCACTTCTTACCCATCACTTTGTCTCTCCCGGAATTCCTGCTGCGACGAGACCTCAAGAACCGAGCTTCATTACATGCTGAAACCAGGTGTGTGATCCCAGTTGGAGGACTCTGGGTTCTGGCTGAGTTCAAGCCCTGGCCAAGTGAGTTCAAGTCTTAGTATGAGGTGCATGGTTTCACATGGCTTTATTAAACAAGTTGATTTTATTAGTTCATGGGCCAACATAAGGACAATACCATGCGAGAGCCAAAGTACATGGTCAAACAGAAGGTAAAACTACTCTAGTGTTCTTATAATCTATTTTTCCTGAAACAACATATACTATGAACACTTTTGTGAAAAAGAACATGGACTCTGGAATTAGAGCTGCATTAAAATTGGCTCTGACATTTTGCAGCTCTAAATACTTGAAAAGTCTCCCAATCTTATTCTGCTGCAATGTTTATATCTGTCAAATGAAAGTCAGTAATTTCTTTCCTTTTCACCCCCCGCCCCTTCCCCAGGTCAGACATGGACTGGGATTTAAGGTCCTTCGATGATTCTCTCTGGTTCAAATGCAGGCCTTAAGCATATGAAGTTGGCAACATGGCATGGCTCGCTGCCCGAAAAAGAAATGTCACTGCTATGGGGTGGTCAAGACTCAAAGGACTGCCTGGGAGCACAGGGTGCTCCTGACCCTCCATCTCTTGCTTCCGCATGGCTAGTGAGGAAACTTTTCCCGTTCCAGCTCCTCTCTTATCTCTTTGCAAGGTCGTAAATGGAACTCTCCAACCATGATGAGATAAGCTGTAATAGGACAGGAAAGGAAGGTGGGGAGCACGTGCATTCCTGCTTTCTTCTTTTCATGGAGGCCACATGATCACTCTGGGTGCAATCTCTAGGTTCCCAGGGCCTCCCATTAGCATTCTTCACATGCTCAGGTAATTCACTGGACTCTGGAGACAACGCTCCAGGAAAAGGGGATCGTTTACTGGTCACTCTCATGCATCTATATTCTCTTGGAAAACAGATATCTTGATATCATCACCCTCCAAAGCATGGGTA
This sequence comes from Hydropotes inermis, assembly GCA_020226075.1. Lineage (NCBI taxonomy): Eukaryota > Metazoa > Chordata > Mammalia > Artiodactyla > Cervidae > Hydropotes > Hydropotes inermis. The sequence continues at coordinate 3,064,610 of CM035290.1, forward strand.
AAATGCAGGAGACAGGCTTATCAAGGATGTGAAGCCAATGTTATGCTCCCCAAGAGCCTCTTCCTGCTCCCACAGTGAAGACACTTAAGCAAATATTTAAGGACTGATATTTCTACCCAGGAAGATCTTGCAAAGGTAATATATTTGACAAACATTTAAAGAATATCTGAATTATGGAGATAGAATGACCAAAACTGCTTCCTGTCTTCAAAAAGCTTGTAGAGAAAGACATGCAAATGATTAAAACAGAAATACTGACCAAGGATGGACAATTATATGGACTACTTAGTATGCTAGGGAAGCTGGACAAGGCGGAACCTTAAAGAAGCTTGAAGAATTAATAGGAATTTCACGTGAATAAAACGGAAGGCAATCCAAGCAAAGGTTCCAACAGGGACCAAGGCATACAGGTAAGAGCTGCTCCATCTGGAGAATCACTCAGGCAAAACGGGTAGATGGTGAAAATGCAAAGGAGCATAAGAGTGGTAGGAGATGAGGCTGGAGAGGAAGGCAAGGATCAAATCAGGTTCAGCCCTCTGTGTTTAGTTGCTCAATCGTGTCTGACTCTTTGTGACCCCACGGACTGTAGCCCGCTAGGCTCCTCTGTCCATGGGATTCTCCAGACAAGAATACTAGAGTGGGTTGTCTATCTCTTCTCCAGGGAAACCTCCTGACTCAGGAATAGAACAGAGGTCTCCTGCATTGCAGGCAGATTCTTTACCAGCTGAGCTAGCAGGGAAGCCCATGTAGACCAAGCTAAATAGTCTACTCTGAACTTTATCCATAGCTACCAGGAAGCTATTAAAATTTTGTCAATTTGAGGGGGCTTCCCTGGTGGCTCAGCTGGTAAAGAACTCGCCTGCAATGCGGGAGACCTGGTTCAATCCCTGGGTTGGGAAAATCCCTTAAAGCGAACGGCTACCCACTCCAGTATTCTGCCCTGGAGAATTCCATGGACTGTACAGTCCATGGGGTTGCAAAGAGTCGGACACAACAGAGCAACTTTCACTTTCACCAGGAAGCTATTAAAATTTTGCCAATTTGAGGACTGACCTAATCAATTTTTATTTTGTTTCAACTGATCTGGTGATGATGGACAGTAATTGATTAGATATATGTGTCTTTGTACATTGGTGCCCGCATGGAAATGCATGTATTTGTGTGTGTTTCAGGGTAGGGAGTGGAGTAAAAAAGTAGACCAAGAAATCAAAGATGACTCCCATGGGTTCCTGGGTGGCTGTCAATTCCTGGGATAAGGAAAGAGGGGGAGGAAAGAAAACTGATTGGTTTTTGGTCTTTACACTTTGTAAAGTTTTTTTCTTTTTTTTGGTTTGTGGGAAATCTACGTAAAGATGTCAAATCACCAGTAAGTTCTGTGTATCTATGGCCTAGGAGAAGGGTTTAAATCGGACATTAAAACTTGAGAACGATCAGCGTGAAGGGGCAGCAGATATCCTGGGTATGGACAGAGTGCGTGTGTGCTGGGTCACTCAGTCGTGTCTGACTCGTTGCGGCCCCGTGGCCTGCAGCCCGACAGGCTCCTCTGTCCATGAGATTCTCCAGGCAAGAATACTGGAGTGGGCTGCCATGCCCTCCTCCAGGGGATCTTCCGGACCCAGGGATGGAACCCGTGTCTCCTGGGGCTCCTGCGCTGCAGGCAGATTCTTTACCGCTGCGCTACCAGGGAAGCCCTCGGAGAGAGTGCCTGCTACATTTCTGATGGAGGTAATGGGTGCCTCCGCACCAATTTCTCATGTGCCAACCATCTGCTGAACAAGCAGATAGGGCCCTTCTGAAGAAATCTTGCCACAGGAAATTCTTTACACGTATGTCCCCTTACTTTGTGCTCTGAGATCCTGATACTTAAACCAGAACAGACCCCAAAAAGAGAGCAGGGTGCCTGATCCAGAAGCAACTACCGACGGGGTAGTCAGAGGCTTATGAGGCGGCCTCACATAAGAGTTCTGCCCATTATCACAGGTCCATCCTAGAAAAATCATTAAAAATAATTTCTCCATCTATAAAATGAACAAATTTACTATCCATATGCTAACAAACTGGCCTTTAACCAGTTATTTGTGTTGTCTTAGCTTAACTGTCCCATCCATACCGCTAAGACAATTCCAGGTCAGACAGAAAAGGGGTATAGCTCTTACACTGGGCAGCGTTTTTAACCACTTCCTTTCATGCATTCATTACCTTAAAAAGGATTACAAGACAGAAAAAAACAAAGAAGACGTTTTCACTGTACTTCCCGCACTTTCAATAAGTTCCATATTTCGGCTAATTCACTTTTTCTATGAACACCAAAAGATCTGTAGAATTTTTAAAAAAAAAGTTTTAAAAAGACTCTTTTTTAGAACAGCAGCACTAGCTCTGAGGAAATGAAACCGAAAATTATACAGCTAGAAGCATGTCTACCGGAGAGGGCTCAGCCAGCACCTGCCTTACAGTGGGTCACACAGTGTAGAAACAGAACAAAAATTCCGAAGGATTTCAAAAGCTTATCACAATCTCAGGTACAGTAACCTACCGGAATTCAGCAAAGCCCTCTGACAGCCATCTCTTGGGACCCGCCAACACTCCACTCCAAACTGCACCGATACTCATTTTCATTATTCTCTGGACATTAAACTAAGTACCTCGGCTGTCTCAAGGAACTTGGTACCATGTGACCAAAAAGTCACCCTATGTTTTACCCACATATTTTTATCAAAATCTAGCACAATTTTAACGTTCTAAACATTCCCCCATCTAATCTTAAAATTAAGCTTTTCTTTCCCTCTCTTTCATCTCCCCTTTCCTCCCCTGGCATTCTTGGGAATGGGTTGAGGATAGCAGGGGTGGTGAATCCACTGAAATTGAATCCTATAAACGTATTTCTTGGAGTCCAAACACTTCCGCGGATTTTTTTTTTTTTTTTAAGTAAGTCTATGGCTCCCCCAAACGTTATGACTGATTCTGCAACACTTGGTTACCGAGAACGTTTCTTAGCCTGACAGCACTCAAGTTAACAAAGCTCTGTTCAATCAGTATCCTCAGGCTTTCCTCAGTCTTTGTTATGTTTTTAAGTCACTAAAAAAATCCAAGATTCACAGTATCGACTCTCTCCATGAGCATGCTGATCTTGCTGATTCTTACTGAGAAGTTGCTTCTTCCGTAGGAAAAAAAAAAAAAAAGAACCAATAAAGGTTGGCCAAACCATCACTAAAATCCTTCATTAGGATTATTTAGACCTGAAGTGTGGAGTTTCTCCCTCTGAACAAATTCATCAAGGTACAGATCCAACACCACTTAGAGAATCCAAAGGTTTGTTTCAAGCCTATCTTAATCTGAGAGCTGCTTACTTTTCGGGCTTCTTATTTTTTTGTTTACTCAAGTCGTTTCTGACTCTGCACCCCACGGACTGAAGCCCGCCAGGCTCCTCTGTCCTGGGATTCTCCAGGCAAGAACACTGGAGTGGGTTGCCATTTCCTCCTCCAGGGGCTCTTCCCGACCAGAATCCAACCCGCGTCTCCAGCACCGGCAGGCGGATGCTTTTATCGCTGGGCCATCAGGGCAGCCCGCTTCTTTATCATACACCGGAAAAGCCTTTGAGGCTAGGACTGTTCGGCTGCTTCTGTGAATGAAGCAGGGCTATTAAATACAGGAAGAGAAGTTTCTATGCCTGAACAGAGACACACATACATCATACCAGTGTGGAAATCATGGTTAGTTCTAAAGTACATGGCTCGACTGGTGTTCTTAGCTTCTTGGTTAACTGCTTTAGTCCAGAACATTTCCTTTATGTCTCTAATTCTATTTGCCCCAAAGACTGCAAACAGGACGCTGAAACGAAATCCTCAAATAAGACTGAGTCAAACAG
>CM035290.1:3073474-3118291 GCA_020226075.1 Hydropotes inermis
CCGACGCGCCCCGCCGTCCTCGCTGCGGGCGGGTCGGGGCCGGGGCTGGAGGCCGGTCCGAGCCTCCCCGGCCCGGCGCCCGTGTGGACCGGCCGCTGCCGACCGCTTTGTCCTCAGACCGGCAGCTGTTTGGGGTGGAAACAGTGAAACAGCAAAGGCGCGATCCAGAGATAAGAGAATGAAAGGGTTCTTGTAACATTCTTCCCCCAGACAGATATGCCCAGGCGCAAGGCGTTAGTTAAGCATCGGGGGAGATTTTTAAAAAAGAATTGGGTTGGGAAGCATACATATATGAAAGTATGCCCCCGAAGAACACATTTCAGGCTTCGCTGTAGAAACGGACGTCACGAAAAAGACTTAAAAGGGACAAGGATTTGGGAAGGGATTGGGACGATGGAGTGGATGAAGAGGGAAGGTGAGAACTCTGTGTGGAATGAAGAGGATTAATCCGGTTGGGCAAATTTTATTTTGTTACATAAAAATAGAAAACTTTCTTTTTGAAAGGTAACAATATGCCACCCCCAAAATATGCCTCTTTGGCATAAGGATTATCTTGAGCTGAATATTTCTGAGAAAGAGCAGGCACAAGAGAATCTCTGAAAACAGAGTAGAATTCACCCTTTTCTGAGAGAAATTAGCTTTGTTTTAAACCCATTTTTTTGCTGTGCTGGGCTTGGTGGCTCAGCTGTGTCTTCGCAGGACCCCATGGACTGCAGCCCGCCGGGCTCCTCTGTCCGTGGGGATTTGCCAGGCAAGCATACCGGAGAGAGTTGCCCTACCCTCCTCCGGGGGATTCTTCCCAACCCAGGGGTCGAATCCAGGTCTTCCGCACTGAAGGTGGATTCTTTACGGCCTGAGCCACCAGTGACTGAGAAAGTCGGCGAAATGGCAAGAGAATCTCAATGGAGGAGATGCTAACAAAGCTTCGAAACAGCCTTCACCCCTGTTTAGGTGCTTACCCTATGCCCTTTCATTGCTGGCCTCCTTTAGTCCCCCTACAGCTTTCTTTTGTCTTTAGCTGAAGATACTGTTAACCTTTGGTAGTGACTCAGGGAGTTATTCAGCTTGTTTTTCCTTTTGTTCATTTGTCTGTTGCAAGGGGTTTCAGCCAAGGACTCATAAGGGAAAAGTTGAGCCTTTTCACTGGTACTGACATGGGTTATTTATACCCGTTTGACAGATGAGGACAATTGAGATCTCAGCGAACTCAAGCTTAAATTCTGTTTTCAACTACATTGAAAGTTCTTATCTGTGGCCCCCAAAAATATTGCCTGCCACTTCAGTAAACCAGGGATGTCTGCCTGCCATCGGCTGTTTCAATTGCCCGTTGAAGGTATACCCTGAGGGGAATTCAGGATAAAGTAAAACTGGACACTGGCCCTAGAGAGTGGACAGAATAATGTCAGAGTCCAGACTCTTGCATCTTCTCATAGGTAGAAAAGCACTAAAATCATGAACTTGAGATGCCTGTATTTTTGTGATTAACAGTAATCTTTTGTTGGTCAACTACATGTTTTTTACACTTTTTGTTTGGTTGGTTTTTTCCCAGCAAGAACTCCTGTATATTCTGGCTCCTCTTTTACCAATTTGGAACGACTCCTCAGAGATACCTGAGAGGCAGCATCCTAGGCTAAAGTCCTCAGTAAGGCCACCAAATAAAAGAATTCTCAACATTTAGGATGTGCATTTTTTTCCCAGTTGACGTATCTTTCTGACATTATTTTTTATCATATTGATAAAAGGAAATTTTCTAGATTTTTATTAATTTCTTGATTTGAATACTTTGAAATCCAATTTATAGGGGTTCTTCAAGTTTCATCGACTTCCATTCAAGGCTGCTTATCTAGAAAGTGGAAGGACCCTGATTCAAGTCCAGGTCTTCTGACTCTGAAACTGGGATTGTTTTCTCTGCAATAAAAAGGAATCAGGCTGTCCTTCCTGCCTTATATCAATGTAAAGCCTTTCTTCCCTGCCATTTGAAAAGAGGACCATGCTTCTTAGAACCTCAGAGGTATCCTTGAACCGCTGTTGATTGCAAGTTCATGTGCCCGACACAGTGAGGTCAAACAAACCAAAACGCCAGAGTTTGAAGCAGAGAACAGTTCACTGCAAGGGCCAAGCTAAGAGAGTGAGTGACTCCTGCTCAAAAAAAAATCATGAACTCCCAGATGATTTTCTGGGGAGTTCTAGGACTCCCAGGTGTGTGACTTTCTTCTGATTGGTTGGTGGTGAGGTAACAGGGTGGTGCACCAGGAATCTTGTGCTCAGCCTGAAGTTACCCTGCTTATTTAAGTATGCAGAGTACATCATGAGAAACGCTGGGCTGGATGAAGCACAAGCTGGAATCAAGATTGCCAGGAGAAATATCAATAACCTCAGATATGCAGATGACATCACCCTTATGGCAGAAAGTGAAGAAGAACTAAAGGGCCTCAAGGAAAGTGAAGGAGGAGAGTGAAAAAGTTGGCTTAAAGCTCAACATTCAGAAAGCTAAGATCATGGCATGTGGTTCCATCACTTCATGGCAAACAGATGGGGAAACAATGGAAAGAGTGAGAGGCTGTATTTTGGGGGCTCCAGAATCACTGCAGATGGTGACTGTAGCCATGAAATCAAAAGACGCTTGCCCCTTGGAAGAAAAGTTACAACCAATGTAAACAGCATATTAAAAAGCAGAGACATCACTTTGCCAACAAAGGTCTGTCTAGTCAAAGCTATGGTTTTTCCAGTAGTCACGTGTGGATGTGACAGATGGACTATAAAGAAAGCTGAGCACCAAAGAAGTGATGCTTTTGAACTGTGGTGTTGGAGAAGACTCTTGAGAGTCCCTTGGACAGCAAGGAGATCCAACCAATCCATCCTAAAGAAAATAAGTCCTGAATAATCATTGGAAGGACTGATGCTGAAGCTGAAACTCCAATACTTTGGCCACCTGATTCGAAGAACTGACTCATTGGAGGAAGACCCTTATGCCGGGAAAGATTGAGGGCAGGAGGAGAAGGGAACGACAGAGGATGAGATGGCTGGATGGCATCACTGACTCAATGGACATGAGTTTGAGGAAACTCCAGGAGTTGGTGATGGACAGGGAGGCCTAGGGTGCTGCAGTCCGTGGGCTCCCAAAGAATTGGACACAACTGATTGATTGAACTGACTAGTTGAATTTACCATCCTCCACCTGAGTGGGGCGCCTTAGTTCCTGTAGAAAGACTAAAAGATGTATTGTTTTATATATCTCCCTTGAGGAGGAACTAGAACTCTGATTTCTGGCTGCACTATTATTTCTTGAGTGTTTTTCCTTTGTTTCTGCATTCCATCACTTGCCATGTTAGTAACTGTTTGAATCTGCCCTTAGAATTTTTTTCTTTTGACCACGCTGCTGGGCATTCGGATCTTATTTCCCAGATCGGGGATGGAACCTGAGCCCCCCGCAGTGGGAGCACAGGGGTCCTAACCCCTAGACCCTCAGGGAATTCCCAAAATGTTTTTTTCCTGGTCATAAAAGTAATAACATGACTGTTGTTTAATATTGGAATATGAATAAAACACAACTATCCTATAGTTCTTTTCGGAAATGACCATTATTAACACTGTAGTGTAGTGACCTTTAGCCTTTGTTTAGGAGCATAGGTATAACACAGTTGAAATTCTGTTGTTTATTTTTTTATACTAAAAATATCTGTCATCAGCTAACTGGATTACTTGTTTTGGAAGCAGCAGCGCTATTATAACTTGTATAGTTAAAAAAGAAATGGCAGGCCCAAAATGGAGTCGCTTGTGTTAAGCCCCCCCATCAGCAAACCGATATTCAGCACCTAATTGCAGTTACAACCTCCTCCAAGAATGCATGCCTAACTGGTCACCCTGGAATTTTCTGGTTGGCACCAACGCGGTAACCTTCTACATAGTTCCCTGCCATACCAATAGGTAGGTTATCTAAAACTGTAACGATGCACCCATTCCCCAATTCTACCTATTAAGGTTTCTTGGAACTCCTTTCTACTTGCTACATGGGTAGCAGCCCAATTCATGAATCATTCAAATAAAGCCAGTAAGATCTTTAAAATTTAACTCCGTTGAATTAACTGTTTGAACTGACAAATTTTATGTCAGTGTCTTCCTAGTATATAATGCAAATTGAAGAAATCTCAAAAAGCCATATATGAACTTTTTTATATTTTATTAATTACTTTGAACAGTTCATGAGGTTTTGATTTCTCATTTAAAAAAAAGAACCTGCCATAGATTTTCCAATTTTCTTCGAACCCCAGGATTTCCTCTTTGTGGCGGTTCATATGGTACTGACTTGCTGGCTGGTATTAATGTTAGGCGATGTTGGCCGTTATCAGGGGCACCCGTTTAAACTCTGGTTACCTAAGCAAAAACGTCAGCCGGAAAGGAGCTCTTTGCTGTTTTCATGCCTCACCTTACTGCGCTGCAGGCTAATAGTTTTGCTTTTGTCTACCATCTGGTGGCCAGCTGAGGGACCCAGGAGAGAAACTGCTTCTTCGTTTTTCCTTTCTTAATTTCTGCTATAGTCAAAATATGTCTTCCCTGCTCATTCTATGTGAACATTTTTCTATTATATCCCAGAAAAAAAAAATATTCAGGAGAGGTATCAAGTGAGTGTACCTGAAACCAGGCGAGTGCTTACAATACTAGTGCAGTGGATTCCTTCCACCAGATGACTTGTACCACATTTCAGAAAGTTTTCCCTGGGACTTCCCTAAGGGCCCAGTGGCCAACACTCGGCGTCCCTAGTGCAGGGGGCCTGGAGCTAGACTTCAGATACTGCAACCAAATTTCCTGCATGTTGCTTCTAAAGATCCTGTGCATTGCAACTAAGGCCCGGTGCAGCCAAGTAAATATATATAAAAAGTTTTCCCCATTATTAAGCGAGGAACATTTTCTAATAGTTGTTTGCAACATTATTAAAATAATTTTTACTATGACTTTCTTAAAAATCATGTATTTTCTTGAAAACCTAATTTGCTGCTGTATCTTTGAATTTATCTGACATCTCCCCCCAAACTACAGCTCTTGATATTAGGGATGAGGAAAAGCAAACCTGCTTAGTATTGGGCGTTTGCTTTATTTGCATGATTGCATTTCTTCTTTTTTTTTAAAAAATAAAGGTGCTGTTAAAAATAACAACAAAAATGACAATACTTTATTTCTTACTCCTTAGTTCTGATGAACTGATGAGTTTGACACGAGATCTTTCATTTGCTAAACTTGGCTCTACAGGAAACACCTGCAGCTAAGATAAAACTGGTGTCCATGGGTGAGAGGTGCTTCATGACGGCAGCTAGCGAGCCAGTCACAGCTGCGCTCCCCCTCACACCTGCAGTCCTTTCCTAACAGCTCGTGGGCACTCTCCCTCTGCCACCCGGTCTATGCCTTTTTCTCTTGGGTCCCCATATCCTGTCACCCAAATTTGTCATCTCTGGACTCCTTTTAGCCACTTGCTGAGAGCTAACACTTGGTCAGCGACAGACCAGTCAGAATAGCTAAGAACTCTGCTCTCTACATTCACAGAATTTTCAGTTCCTATTCATTAGGAAAATGCAAAATGACCAAAAAAAACACTATCAGAAGTTCAATACTTTTAAATAAAATTGTATTTACCACTATAGAATCCACAAGCTTTCAAAAAAATCATAGTCCATAGATGTGTGAAACATTCTATTGATGATGCTCAAGGCATATAGGAATTATGGAACTCTCAGTAATTCTACAGCCACAGAACATTAGACAATATTAATGCCTTTAGCACAAACAACCTTACCTGCTTCCTGGTAAAATAACTCTTTACAGTTATAGGCAAATTTTGAATAATAACCAAGTCATCCACCTCTTTAAAAAAAGTGGTCCTGGACTTCCTACGATGTATTCTTTCATCATAAAATAACCAAAAGGTATCCCATACTTTGTCTGCCTTATCGCATCTTGTAAGAAAACAGCTGGGCCAGTCTGACTTCCCCAGAAGCTGAAGCAGGCTTTAGGTGCAAATGTTCTTCAATGGAAATATATACCATATATGCCAAGATAAAAAGCGAACTTTTCCCCAAAATATCATTCTTCAGAAGAGAATTGCCTTATATTTTGTCTTTGTCCTTTTTGAAAAAAATCCTCGAAGAAGACACTATCTCTTGTTAAGGACCTAAAGCAACGAGACAAATTTCTTATACATTTTTTATAAAATTTCTCATAAAGGCCATCTAGCAGAATCAGGGGAAAATGGTGAAGACATATTTATTAATTATTCCTGAGGTTATGACCTCGGAGAACAAGCACTGGAAATCAGTAGTAGTAAGCGTCTTACAAAGTATTAGAAATACAAGAATATCTATTTGTGGAGATTGTGAATATGCAAGGGAACAAACACCTGTCCTTTGTTTACCAAATGGCTTCTGAGATGCAGTAAAATCTCTACTGACAGCAAAAGTGAAATTTTTCTGATCAACACAGCTGAAAGCTGGATCAAATGAAAGAAAAATTAAAGAGCTTCCTCAGAATTTCCCTACGTTTGTTAAGATCTTAAAATTAAAAGAAGGAAAATATTTTAGGTTAGAAAGAAAATCCTCAGGTATCTTTGATCTTGTCAGTGGGTTTCTTCCAGCAGTGCTTACAAATGGCAGGCTATGACCCAAGAGTGGATTGTGAGGTCTTTTTTTTTTGTATAAAGGAAAGGAAAAACACTAGAATGCCTTGGAAGTAGACAGGATAGTACTTAATGAGAGATCTTTAAAAAGTAACATCTGCAAGTATGAGGGCATGACAGTTTGCAATGTGAAATTGTATTTATTGTGTCTCACAACAGAAAGTTAAAAATGGATTTCATAAAGGGTTAACTCCTATAGTTCTGTCCTATGGCAGTGTTAAGCATCCCTTTCAAACATTGCTTTGGGTACGAATTCACAAGGTCATTCTGCCTTTTTTTTTTTTTCATTCTGCTTTTTAAAATAGTTTCTTTTCAAGATTGAAACTCCATCTCAGCTTTAACTGTAAATCATTTATTGAAACTAAAAACCATAATATTCTATCAAGACTGCTGAAGGTGCAGGTTCAGTCCCTGGTTGGGGAGCTAAGATCTCATAAGCCACACAGTGTGGCCAAATAAATAAATAAAAAGCTCTGTATCAGCCTTATTTCCTACATCATCATCGCCTCACATCTTCCACTGTAACTCATATCAACATATTAGGAGGATATAAACATCACCTTGGCCAGCACTCACAGTTCCTGGTACAAACAGATTGAAAAGCTCTGTATTATAAACGTTTTATTAAAATAAAATTTTAATAAATAAAAAAGAAAAATTTATTAAAGTAAAAAATTAAATTTTATCTGTAAGATAAACTTTTTATTAAATCTAATTTGGAAATCATATTGACTTTGCATGTGGATTAAGTTAGAAAAGTCTGAACATCAAAGTAACACAACACAATTTTAAGATAATGTACCTCATTTCTCCATAGGGAAGGCACTGCTTCAGTAAACATGTTTACTTTCGCATTCTATTTCTTACATTTACTGGGTTGGCAAAAGTTTGTTCAGAAACTGGAATGAAGTTTTTGGCCAACGTAATAGTTACAGTAGATTAAAAATATATTATGTTGATAATATATTAAGTATCACTATTGGTCTGCTCTTAGAAGAACAACTCAGCTTCTCAGATGCCCTCCATGGTCTTTGCTGGAGAATGTAAGATTCAAGACTACTGTGGTTGCAAACACTGGCATCTGCAGGGCCTAAAGCTGGTTTATTTTCTATTATTTTTAGATATCAAAATCCTTGCACTGTCAGTGTCTGTCTTTGAGCCACTTTACAAAGCACAAGGTCTGGCATATAATAGAGATCCTGTCAATAATTGTTGAATGAAAGAAGACTATGTCTCAGAAAATGACAGATGAAGGAAGGCGGCACCAGCGCAGCTCTTGAGGGAGCAGGAACCCAGGCTGGAGAAGCGGCCTGGGCTGGGCAGACAGGGCCTTGCAAGTGTCACTGAGGCGGCTGACTGCTGCTTGCAGCAGAAACCTACAAAGGGTGTCAGCGAGCAAGCGGCGATGTGGTCGGAGGTGCGGCTAGAAGGTCAGCCCAGGTCTGGTGCAGAGAATGGAAGGGATGGCTGGCAGAGGCCGAGGGGCACGGGGAGCGGGCGCGGACGTTCAGATAGGAGGAGGAAGTGGTCTCGACCAGGATGGCGGAGGGGAGAGAGAGGAGACTCGGGAGACCTTTGTCAGGCTGGGCGGAAGGGCCTGGGGGATTGCCTGGAGGTGAGCAGGAGGCAGTCGAGAATGGCTTGAAGCAGCGTGCCCTGGCCCCTGAGATCTCTCTCCAACAGCATTTGGACAGAACACACCCAGGGATGCCCTTTGCTCCAGCCTCCAACCTCTTTTCCAGTTGCAACCTTCGGAATCGGCCCTTCAGCTTCCCTGGGCCTCCCCGGCCTGCCAACACCATTTTCTGAGCTTAGTTCTTTACCAATTAGCTGTGAGCGCCCAGATTCATCAGAGTGGTTACACCAAGATGGAGGCCACCGTCAGCAATCGGGTCAACATGCCTTTGCGGGCCTCCCACACCTCCCTCTCTCTGGGCTTCTCCTTTGAACGGCGATGCAGCAGCTCTGGTGGGCGAGGGTCATTTTTCCACAAACTGTGCAAGAGGCACCAATATCTCTTAAAAGGCAAAGCAGGTGCAATGGCTGGACCCTCTCTGGGACGTGCAAAAGCCTCCCCAGGACGAGGGCAGGCAAAACCCAGGAGCCTAGATAGTTGCCATTCTCATGGAGGAGAAACTTTGCTAAGTCCTTTTGGGTCTGCATGCCCTGGGTCCTGCCCCCGTTTCCAGACAAGCAGGTGAAACTCATCAAGAAGATGGCAACCACGTCACTTACCTCCCCAGACTGGCTGGTCCCCAGGCTAGGCTGGCGAGCATCTCTTGGAAAGACTCACCCTCCAAGCAGAACTTGGAGCCTCGAGTCCTTCTGCCTTTGAGGAGGCCCTCTGGTGTTTGGGGTTCTTCCTGCAGCCATTCCGCAGCTTTCTAACCAACCTGGAGCAATCTCCCAAGCCTCAGACCAAATGGAAACAATAAATGGGGGAAAAAAAAGACACAAGTTTCTGGCAGGGACACTAGGGAGGAGGATCATCACACCATCACAGGGAGACAGTATTTAGTAAAGAAAGAAGCCAGTTCATTTTGGACAAGTTAGATTGGAGGTTCCTCTTACAGAAGAGTCCAACAAAGGTTACGTTAGTGGCAACTTTAAATATGGGTCTGAAGGATTAGGGTTGAAATGTATCTTTTAGAATTTTCATCCAGATCGGTGTTTTAAGTTATTATAACATATACTACAAAATCAAGGTAAAGATTGAATACAACTAAGATCAAAGGCTTATTCTCTCTTGATTTTCTTAGAGGTTGATATACTAATGCTTCTTAAAAAAATCAAGAGGCTCGTGGATTCCCTGGTGGTCCAGTGGTTAGACTTAGTGCTTTTATTAACATGGCACAGGTTCAGTCTCTGGTCAGGGATCCCACAAGCCTTGCACACAGCTCCCCCCACCCCAAAAAAGAAAAAAAAAAACCTGAATGGCTATAAAAAGGATTTACATTTTCTGATATTTAAATGCTATTAATATTATTTTTGGCAGTAGAATTATTTAATGGATTAAGAAGAAAAAAAGCATCTTTGTTGAGCTTCTCCTTCAAATGAAGCACATTAGAAGACTATACCTGTTGACTCTTGTGTATATAAACGCCTCCGTCTGTCAGCCCTCATAAGCCCATGCAGCAGAAACCCTGAACTTCAAGTCCCTCTCCTTCTATTCATGAAATGGGGCATTTTTTGTGTGTGTGTGGCTTCTTGGCATGTCTTAAGTGTTAGTCGCCAAGTCATGCCCAACTCCTTGTGACCCCGTGGACTTCAGCCCACCAGGCTCCTCGGTCCATGAGATCTTCCAGGAAAGGATACTGGAGTGGGTGGCCATTTCCTTCTCCAGGGGATCTTCCCGACCCAGGGATCGAACCCGGGTCTCCTGCACGGCAGGCAGATTCTTTACTGCCTGAGCTACAAGGGAAGCCCTTAATTCCCCGACAAGGGATGGAACCTCTGCCCACTGCACCGGAAGCAGAGTCACAAGCACCGGGCCACCAGGGAATTCCCCAAAGGAGGGCACGTTAAGGGACGTTTGGCGAGGTGCCTAGGTCAGACTCCAGGCCTCGTGCCTTACTTAGCAGTGTCTTTACCAAGTCATTGCATCTCTCTGGCCCCAGCTGCCTCAACTGTCAAACAGGGCAACAGTGCCCACTTCTTGGGTTTACGAGGGTGACTTGCGAACAGTGCACTCAGCCAGTGTCCATGCTGTTGTCAAAGACAACACTCTCCTTCCCCTATACTCAGTATCAACACTGATTAAAACCTTGGAAGTAGCTACTTCGGATTAGATTTTCCAATCAGAAACAGGATTCCATATATAACATCTATGCTAGCCCATTCGGAGACCTCTGAGTGTACCTGTCAAGTCATTATATGGTGGGATCTTACTAAGAATCAAAAGGTGGACTGTTAGGAAAAGAATTCTTAGATGGCTGGGGATTAGGGCCAGAGCAGCAAGAATCACAATCTTGAGCTTACTGAAGGAAGTTCTACAGCCAAAACAACCATGTCCCCATCAAAAGTATGGAGGGATGAAAGTGAAGTCGCTCAGTCGTGTCCGGCTCTTCGTGACCCCATGGACTGGAGCCTACCAGGCTCCTCCGTCCATGGAATTTTCCAGGAAAGAGTACTGGAGTGGGGGGCCATTGCCTTCTCCAGGGGATCTTCCCGACCCAGGGATCGAACCTATACCTAAGTCTCCCGCACTGCAGGCAGACACTTTGTCATCTGAGCCACCTGGGCAGCACCATGGAGAAATGAGTTTAAAAAAAAAGTAAATCCAACTTAAATAGAGAAATATATCCTCATTTCCCTAATATGAGAGCTGGTTAATTAGGACAAACACATTCATCTAAAGAAACCAGCAGGTCTGATGAAGCAGTGATACACATGCAACCTCACATATGTGAAAGACCACGCTTCCTTTTCAGGAAAGAGACCCTTCTGATCCCAGAAAGATGTTATGAACACACCTGAAATAAAATGAGATCCTTACCAAATCATGAGCACATGGCACATGCTTTTAAACTGGCAGCTAATATTCTTGAAAGCAATGGTTTAACAATGGTTATAAATAACATCCTGCTCAAATAAAACATAATACTGAATATTATTGTTGTTGTTTAGTCACTAAGTCATATCCAACTCTTCTGCAATGCTATGGACTGTAGCCAGCCAGGCTCCTCTGTCCATGGGATTTCCCAGGAAAGAATACTGGAGTGGGTTGCCATTTCCTTCTCCAGGGGATCTTCCCAACCCAAGGATCAAACCCCAGTCTCCTGCACTGCAGGCGGATTCTTTACCACTGAGCCACCAGGGAAGCCCAATGAATATTATACTTGTTACAAATTACATCCAGTCCGCATGAATTGAATGCATACCATACTTTAATAATCAAGACAATTCAGCTATTTTTCTTGAATATATTTCAAACAGAGTTCCCATATAACCCGTACATAACAATATTGCTGTGTTTTTATTCATTTTATAGTTAAGGGTCCAAAATATATTATGTTCACAAAATAGTACTGTCTGTGAATGTCAACCAGTTTTTAATGTCTATTCCATCAGAAATATGCCACTCTGAAAAAGAAAAGAAATATGCCACTCTGGCCATATACGGTAATCTATATTACCGAAACTAAACAAAGATAATTCAGAGTCTCACCCCCACATATAAGTTCTAATTGCCCTGAAAACCTCTAGGTCAAGTTCTCAACCTTTGAAAATGATCAGAAATATTCCAGAGCAGTCACCATAGCCATGTATTTGAGCTTCATATTTACACATTATTTTGTATACTTATATGTATTTATAGTGGTGGATTTGAGACATGAAAGTGACCACACACAAGAAAGCTAAGTCCCATATCAAAAACAAGTGAAAAAAGGAACTGAAGAGATCTTGTGATTCCAATAGCACAGACTCCAGAAACTGAATGCTTCGACATAACTCCTACATTTTCTTTAACTAAGAGGTCATCGCCATGCTGACGGCTTTGAGGCAGTAGTCTATATATCAGTGTCATGAATCAAAGAGTGTACTTACTACCATGAACTTGGGTCTGATGCCATAGCATTAACTTTGCCTTTCCCCCAAAGAATCATTTGCTCTTGAAGTAGTAGGCATTTAAGGCACATTTTAACAAAACCCATCATATACCCAGCTTAAAAATGGAAGCTCCACCTAGTTACAATAATACATATACCTAAGTAACGTGTGATTTACCAGTTAGGCAAATGTCTCTATCTTGAGGATCAAGTTGTTTTAGAGAAGTGATTCTGTCTTTGCACATTCAGAAAGAAACACTGTGTAAAACATATTAAAGAATTAGATTTTTAAGAATAGCCTCCAGGTACCATGTTGGTTATAGGTTTGGAAATTAGGAAAAAGACTTCCCTAGAGCCCTAGGATCCTACACAGCACTTCTGAGCAGGAATCATGAGGAAGGGAGTTTGGGCACCTTCATGATTTTTACAAATTTCCTTCCAAAATGCACAAATCCTTGGGAGGGCTCAAACCTCAAATCAGCTACCACCTTAAATTGCAGTTTCCAGCCACAAAGGGATAGGACTTGGGAACAATGGACGAGGAGAGGATAGAAACGAAGCCACGGATGGTCTCAAGGAAAAGTTGCTTTAGGAACTATCCATTTTTGCTAGGATCAGCATTGCTATCCCTACGAGGCTCTGCTAAAAATATATACATATGAATATTTTCTAATACCTGCCAGCATGCTTTAGGGCACTGAGCCTTGGGATAGCCTAGAATTATCTACTTGGAATGGTTTGGGATGGGGGTAGATTTAGAATCTCTTCACGTGCTGTTGGTCTAAAGGACACACAGGAGGAAGAATTTCATAGAAACGGACACAGCCAACTACAGTGCCTCCTCTGGTCATCCTCGCCCACTGCCCTTTAGCAGTTTTCAGGACGGCTTTTTCAGCCATGCAGAGCATGCTGCTGGCGAGCCGAGCCCGGGCTCAGTCGTAAGGTGGGGACAAGCAGAGTCCATGAGGCACCCTGTCACAGCTGAGGAGACTCAGAGCTGACGGACGTGCCCGCCAGGATTCAGTTCTCTGGCCGAGAACTGAAATGTTGCCCGTGGTTGTGGAACAATGTAAAAAACAGAAAGAAAGAAACTGGTCCTAAATAAACATTTGGATTCTTGCATGGCAAGAGGCCCATCCCACAGAGGCGAAAAATTGTATATATTTTTAAGTTGGATATATTTTTAAATCTGCAAATGCCAGTCACCTCCATTTAGGAAACCATGTAGCTTCTGAGATTACTGTAGCCTGGGTGGCAAGTACAGAAAAGCCTCCGGAAACCCTGCAATTCAGCGACATTCCCATTTCTCTCCAGTGATTGGCACCATTTTGGAAATATGGTCCCAAAGGACAGCAATAACAACAGCAGAAAGAAAGAACCTCTCTGTATAAAGTGGTTTTAGACCTGTCTATTGAGGTAAAGAGTTTTATAAAAACTGTCACGTAGGGAAGCGCTCTCACAGTTATAGAAATGTTTAGATAAGTTTGGTGCTAATATTATTCTATAAAACTTCTATTTATATCCGTTATAAACAGGGGACAGGTCTTATTGCTCCTGGAGCTTGCCGCCCCAAGCTGTTCCTCCATGGAAAAATGATTTTTCTCAACAGTTGGTAGCAAAGATTCCCATGCTTAAAAAAGTCATTGCTAATGCATCATTTTTTGATTAATTTCCGTTTGCCCCATAGATACGGACTCAGTATGCATGTCCTAGACACCAAGGACAGAACAAAGCTTAGAAAAGTTGTTTTATCAAAGTTTAGTTCCATGAGAAAAAGAAAACATGAAAAAGTGCAAAATATACACAGTTCCTGGCAGTACGCATACAGGATTTTTTCTGACTACAGACCATAAAATTTACATTTGTGTAATGAAGTTACAGTAGATTTTACTTCATTGTTAATATACAAGTTTTTGCTTCAAAGTGCTTACTTTATTTAAAAAAGAGAAGATTAAAAGAAAGGGTGGCAGGATTTTTTTTTTTTTTTTTACAACAAACATATGTCTTGTGTCCCCGT
Source organism: Hydropotes inermis (assembly GCA_020226075.1). Classification (NCBI taxonomy): domain Eukaryota; kingdom Metazoa; phylum Chordata; class Mammalia; order Artiodactyla; family Cervidae; genus Hydropotes; species Hydropotes inermis. Next base: position 3,087,705 of record CM035290.1, read on the forward strand.
CTCCTTCCTTCTCTTCCTTTAGTGCAACACAGAGCAGCAGCTTCACTGAAATGTCTGACTTCAAAAGATGCTCCTGAAATTTCACCTACAGCAGCACCCTAGGCGTCCCGTTGGGGGTGGCTCCTTTTTTCTTCTGCAGCCGATTCTGAACCTTTCGCGATTTCACTGCTTTCATTCTCACCTCAAACACTTCGTGGATGGCCTTCCGGAAGCAATGAAAATTATAGTCAATCAGCCCTGGAGAAGAAAACAAAAATATTCCCAAGTGTCACCTGGAAGCCTTTTCAAGTCAGCCATAGCAAGGAAATGCCAGTAGGGGGCGGTAGAGGAGAAAACATAAGGTCCATAGACTTCCCCAGAAGGTTTGCAGCTGAGCTTCAGGCATTGCAGGCAGTCTTGTGAATATATATTTTTACAAAGGAAAGGTTCCAGAGTGTATACCACATTTTCAAAAGTGTCTGTGACCCCAAAGTTTTGAAGAACCAGCTGAACTGCCCTTTAAAGAAATCTTTCAGAATTAAAAACTGTAAGAACAATTAAGATATATCTTCAGTGAAATATTTATTATATCTTTTTCCCCAAAAGGCATTATTAAATTGACTCTGAACAGAGGCGGACCTTGACTTGGAGGTCAGCTTACATCTCCAGGTCACAGTCCCCATCAATCAGCATTCACTGAAAAGATATTCAGGAAATATTTAAGCTACTGTCATAAGCCCTAGGGAAAACAAAGTCCCCAATTTCAGAGGGGTTATCATCGCCTCAGGTCAACTCTGAGCGAAGAAATTCAACGATCAATGACACTCTCAGTGTTTCAATATTAAGTAAATTTTAAACGGCCAACAGTATGGGAGAACTTTCTTGCGTTTTCAGAAATTCATGATACAAAAATAGAATAAAATATAATCCAAGTCCTGAGCCCAACTCAGACCATCAGCACTAACATGTGAGTACTGAGAGCGGTATTATGTACATACCAGTCAGGGTAAGGCAGTGGGTTCCCTTCACTACCTTTGAAAGTGAAAGTGAGAGCCACTCAGCTGTGTCTACCTCTGTGACCCACGGACTGCAGCCTGCGATTCTCCAGGCAGGAACACTGGAGTGGGTCGCCGTTCCCCTTCTCCAGGGGTCCTCCGGACCCAGGGATCAGGAAGTTGAAAGTTTACTACTTTTAAACTTATTAAAATAAGTAGCCCCCAGAATATTTCCATCCACTCAGGTGATGCTCCCGGAGCCCCACCCCCCAAAAAAAAAATGAAAAATAAAAATAAAAAAAATAAATAAATAAAAATGGGATGGGGACTGCGGCCAAGGCAAGGGACGCTTCCAAGCAGCCAGGTACTAGCCACAAGCGCACAGTAAGAAACACCCCCTCAGCTTCCAGGAGCAGGAACCCCTGAGTGGCGCCCTCTGCCGCTTCTGCCGCGACAGTGACCGCAGCGCAACTAAGCTAAGAAGCCGTCTCCTGGGGAACAGGCCGGTGAGAAAGCGCGGGAGAGAAATGAGAAACGAGGAAGCCCACGCAGGGGCACTTCTCTGCAGGAGGCTTCCTTCGGCGCGCTGACAGGTACTAGGGCTATGGGAATTAAAGCCTCTGAGGGCGCCCCCAGGGCGGGTACGAGAGCTGGTGGACAGACAAACGGGCCGCCTTGCATATCCAGTGGGGGTGAGTCTAAGTCTTTTGCACACGTAGCTTCTCCAAGATGCCCTCAGCAGAGTGAGCATAAAAGGGAACTGGTGCACCAGTGGTTGCGATCCTGCATGCCTCACGGTGTGGCCAAAGAAATAAAAGAAAACAATTTTAAGTAATAGAAAGCATTTAAAAAGTACTTTTAAAAAGAAGTGCGGATAACACTGCCACTGAAGATAGCTTTTCTCCCTCCCTTCTCGATTTCCCCACTTCCTCACTTTTATTTCTTGGAACCATCTTCCAAATAAAACATGGAATTCAGAAAAAGAAAGAAACAGGGACCAAAGACATGGTTTTATTTAGTGAGAGTTTGAGTAAGGTATGTGAGCACCACCTCAAAACTCTACCTATGTGTCCCACTAACTGCCTTAGGCAGAAAGCTTAGCTAAAGGGCTCTGGCTCAGTGAGAACTCAAGACTAGGAAATTTCAGAGAGAGATGATTCCCGACACATGTCAACTTATTCATCTGTGCACGTTTAAAACACAACAGTAATCTTGCTGCACTTGGAGTTTTCAAAGTGGAAATTCACAACTGAGGTTTTTAAAGGAACTGTATACAAAGAGTGCTGTTTTTTTCACTCTTTCATAAAAGGCTGTTGAAAAATATAGGAACAGAGACATGAACCGAATAAGCACTATCTTTAGCACAAAGTTAAGGGATGGTCCCATATCCTTCTATAGGTTCAGTGATTTTCAGTCACAGCTGCACATTAAAAGCATCCTGGAAATTTTTATAAAATGAATAAACCCCAGGCTCTTCTCCCAGAAACTCTATTCTAGATGTTTGGTGGTAGGCCCAAATGGCTGTATTTTTTAACCACCTCCCTTTCCAAGCATCCCACTTCTGCTTTCCATCCTCCCCTTTCTGCCAGAGCAGTCAAAGATGATCCCAGAAAATGCAGACAGAAACCAACATGAGGAGAAATCAATCAATAAGTGTCGATTATCCATAACACTAACAGGACTCACTACTGAGATTAAGGCAGCAAAAACCAAGCGAACCACTTCCTGCATATGTGAGGCATCAAGCTCTTTATAAAGCTAGGGTGATTGATTCATCACATTTGCCTGGGACTTTTCAAGTTTCAGCCCTGAAGGTCCTTTTCTCAGGAACCCCCCTCCCTGTCCCAGGCAAATGGAGATGGTCAGTCACCCTAAAAAGCAAACAAGTTTAATGTGATGTGACTGAGAAAATAACCAATAATTATTTCCTTTTTGCTCATTATTTCTAAATTTTCTAAATGAATCTAATACTTTTTAACAGAAAAGTAATAAAAACCTTAATTATGCTTTTATGTTCCAAAGAATTAAGAAAAATTTCAGGGTACAAATAAGTGAAAACAAAAGGATAAAAAATTATATAGACAAAATGGCACCAGTTTTGTTGGAAGAAAGGAAGGAAAGAGGGGATAACAGAAGAAAAAAGTGACAGGAAGGCAGAAAAGGAGAAAGAAAACCCCAGAAACTCAACACGGGGTTCAGCTCTAAGATGGTGGAATTCAGTGATTTTATTTTGCTCTGTATACTTTAAGTTTTCAAAGCATTTTTAAATAATGAACATGTATCACTTATAAGAAAAAAAGGCTATTTCAGAAAATGCTGTTATTGCTACTTTGTTGGGAACTTAGGGTAATGGTTTAGTCACCAAGTCGTGTCTGACTCTTGCAACCCCATGGACTGCAGCCTGCCAGGCTCCTCTGTCCATGGGATTCTTCAGGCAAGAATACTGGAGTGGGCTGCCAATTCCTTCTCCAGTTAGGGTAAATCATCTCCTAATTACAAGCAAAAATCCTTAACTACATCAGTAAGCTGATATTTCCCAGTTTAGATGGGGGGCAGGGAACATGAGTATCTTTAAGAGGTTAATTGCTTTTATTTCAAAATAAAACTCAATTTGGTCCTAAAAAATATTTGGTGACATTATTAAGTATACTAGTATCTTCCCTTTTTTGGAATCACAATGCCACCCCTGTGTTTTAGAGCTAAAGAATGGACAAGAGCTGAACAGAAGTTTAAAGAAGTCTAGCTTTAAGACTGCATGAGTTTCGCCCTTTAAACGGGGAGGACAGATGGCCGCAGCGTCCCCAAAGCCCTCTAGAAGGCGGAGGCCTTGGGCCCCCGGGGTAAGGGACCCTACGGCCAGGCAGTAACACCCCAGCTGGCTTCGCTCCCGGAAAACCTCAGGCCCCTCCCTGGGAGGGGGGTCTGGTTCCACCAGCACCTCACGCTGCTGCACGGACCCCCAAACCCACTGGTGGGGGCAGGAGCCAAGGGGAGCCCGTGACTGAAGCCTGGCAGCCTCCAGAGGCAGGCTGCTGTCCACCCACATTCAACGGTCCCTCTGAATGGAAAGGCTTCATTTAAATCACACACACACAAAATTACCTTTTCTTTCAAAGCTTTCCTCTCTGACAAAGCACACAAGAGCCAGGAACTTTGTCACCTCTTTTAAATAGAGAACTGTTGTATTGTTCAGCTTTATAATGGCTGTTGATTCCTTGTCATAGGGGGTTCCTGCTCCATCTTCTTTGAGGCTAAATGGGAACAGAAACCAAAACATATTTGACCATTAAGAACTACAATGTGTTACCCAGCAACAAGACCGATTATCACAAGGAGTGATAACCATAACGATAGGGAGTTTACACTTACAGTGCCTTTCAGCTGAATATCTCAGAAACACCCAACCCCAGGAATGTAGCGTATGATGGTCAGTGTCCCACTGGCACCCAAGTGGCCCAGCTCCTCCTGCACCTGAAGGACACAGTGACGCATGGAGGCCAGCTCTCCTCCTCTCCGCGGCCCATGAGGGCTTCCTGTTTCCTCGTGACAGAACAACCAGGCTGTCTAAAGCACAGCCTGAAGACCAAGAAAGGGTGAAGAACTTTTCCAAAATAAAGCAGCCTGAAGAGGCGGCCAAGTGCTGGGCTAGATCCCTCATCTGGGGGAAGAAACTGCGATAAAAGAAAGAATTGGGACCACTGATAAAATTTAACAAAGGACTCTAGATTAGATAATAGAGTCATGAAGTCATGTTAAATAGACTTAATCTGATATTAAACTGGTCCTGTAAGAAAACGTCCTTGTTATTAAGAAACAGACGTTCAAGTATTAACAGCTATGGTCAAAGGATCATGATCTGTAACTTAACTCCCAAACGGTTTAGCAAAAACAAATGTGTATGTTCAGTCATCCCTATGGAGCAGGCTTAGGGCCTGGGGTTGGCTCTAAGACTCCCCTCAGCAGGTGCCCAAATCCAAAGATGCTCAAGTTCCTATGTATCTGCATATAAGGTACCCACATGCATGTGTGCATGCTGAGTTGCGTCATTCATGTCTGACTCTTTGCAACCAGATGGACTGTAGCCCACCAGGCTCCTCTGTCCAAGGGAGTCTCCGGGCAAGAAAACTGGAGTGGGTTGCCACGCCTTCCTCCAGAGGATCTCCCCGACCCAGGAATCGAACCTGTGTCTCTTGGTCTAACTGCCCTGGCAGGTGGGTTCTTTACCTGTAGTGCCACCCAAGAGCCCCAACCTACACACATCCTCCCACTTTTTTACTTCCTTTTGGCATGCGGGATCTTAGTTTCTCGGCAAGGAATTGACCCCATCCCTGTGTGGTGAAAGCCCAGAGTCTTAACTGCTGGACCATCAGGGAAGCCCCACTCCTCCTCCTCGCCATATACTTTTAATCATCTCTAGATGACATAAAATGCCCAATACAACGCAAATATTATGGAAATAGTTGTCAGCGTGCAGCCAATTCAAGTTTTGCTTTTTGGAACTTTCTGGAATATTTTTCTGAATATTTTCAATCCACTGGTTGGTTGAATCTGTCAATGTGGAACTCACATAGAGAGCCAACTGTATTAGAAAAAGAGTGAGCAAATATGGCTCACTGATAAAAACTGGTGAATCCCAGAGAAGGGTATGTTGGAGTTCACTGTACTATTCTTGCATATTTTCTATAGATTTGAAATTTTTTCAAAATAAAAAGATAAATAAATATTTAAGAAAAGGGTAGGTTTGCAAACACAAATTACTTGGGTTTGAATCCTAGCTCTCTCATTTTACTGTATAAATTTGGGCAAACTGAGTCACTTCTTTGAGCCTCGATTTCTTCATTGTATGTTAGCAGTGATTACTTCAGTTTCCTAATGCAATGAAATAATATATACTTAACACTAAGCATCGTGCTGAGAGCATATAAAATGTACAACGTTAACTGCTATTATCATTATTGATAGGACCTCTGTGATCAAAACCGGGCCCTCTGAAGACACTGCCATATCCAGTTATGTATCTTGTTTATAGACAAAGGAGGATGGCATATACCTTTCCCTTATCTGAAACTGTGTGTTTTCAGAATCCCAGCTGAGACTCCTGAGCAGACCCGGTCACCTGCTTCTAGGATCTCCAACGACAAGGCGGGCTGCTTCCCGGGCTGTGGCATGCACCCTCAGCTACTCCCTGCAGGCCAGGGCTGCAGCCAGGCTCCCAGCCAGCCTGGGCTGGCTCGTGGCCACTCTAGCAAACAGTCTCAAGAAACCCCAGCACGTATGCCCCATTTGTGACCCGGACCCAGACTGGTTCTTACTCAACAGGGCAGGTTCCCAGGCACACTGCCTTCCACCACAGGAAAGCAAATCTGCCAGTAAAGCCCTGCTCCTCCTCTGCCCGGCCCCTTCCTCCTGGTGTGTGTTTGAGCTGGATCAAAGTAACTCTGATTAACATTTTTTCCGTGAACAACTTACCATTTATGTCTAATTACCACATGGCAAAATAATGATTATGCATATCATTGAGTATGTGCCAGATTAATTGTGCTGTTCATTGTTATTTGATTATGACAATCATCTAAACTATAATCAGGATAACTTTCATCCTCCATGACTATTTCAAGGTCATCCACTTAACAGTTTAAAAACAAGAGAATATTGCAAGGCAGCAGTCTTGGGAAATAAGGTCTATTTCTAAAGCCAGTGTTTAATAATAATAATGATAAGGAATTCCCTGGTGGTTCAGTGATTAGGACTCCACGGTTCCACTGCAAGGGGCCCGGGTTCAATTCCTGGGCAGGCAACTAAGACCCCGCAACTCATGTGGCTCAGCCAAATAAATAAACTTTGGGAAAAAATTTCTTTAAATACTTTAAAAAATAATGGCAGATACATTTGGGGTCCACCAGGGGAGACCTAATGATATTTCATCCTCACTGCAGTCCTGAGAGGTAGGTATGCAGGTCAGGAAGCAACAGTTAGAACTGGACATGGAACAACAGACTAGCTCCAAATAGGAAAAGGAGTATGTCAAGGGTGTATATTGTTACCCTGCTTATTTAACTTATATGCAGAGTACATCATGAGAAACCCTTGGCTGGAAGAAGCACAAGCTGGAATCAAGACTGCTGGGAGAAATATCAATAACCTCAGATATGCAGATGACCCCACCCTTATGGCAGAAAGCGAAGAGGAACTAAATAGCCTCTTGATGAAAGTAAAAGAGGAGAGTGAAAAAGTTGGCTTAAAGCTCAACATTCAGAAAACTAAGATCACGGGGTCTGGTCCCATCACTTCATGGGAAGTAGATGGGGAGACAGTGGAAATAGTGTCAGACTTTATTTTGGGGGGCTCCAAAATCACTGCAGATGGTGAAATCACTGCAGCCATGAAATTAAAAGACTCCTTGGAAGGAAAGTGATGACCAACCTAGACAGCATGTTAAAAAGCAGAGACATTACTTTGCCAACAAAGGTCCGTCTAGTCAAAGCTATGGTTTTTCCAGTGGTCATGTATGGATGTGAGAGTTGGACTGTGAAGAAAGCTGAGCACTGAAGAATTGATGCTTTTGAACTGTGGTGTTGAGAAGACTCTTGAGAGTCCCTTGAACTGCAAGGAGATCCAACCAGTCCATCCTGAAGGAGATCAGTCCTGGGTGTTCACGGGAAGGACTGATGCTGAAGCTGAAACTCCAATACTTTGACCACATGATGCGAAGAGTTGACTCATTGAAAAAGACTCTGATGCTGGGGGGGGATTGCGGACAGGAGGAGAAGGGGACGACAGAGGATGAGATGGATGGACTCGATGGGCATGAGTTTGAGTAAACTCTGGGAGTTGGTGATGGACAGGGAGGCCTGGCGTGCTGGGATTCATGGGGTTGCAAAGAGTCGGACACAACTGAGCGACTGAACTGAACTGTCCTGAGAGGTATGGATTGGTTTCCCTGTTTCATAAAGGAAGGGACTGTGGGTGGGAATGTATGTTAACAGTTAACAGAAAGAGTCTGAACTGAATGGAAGGAGAAAGCGGTGAGACCAAGGCTCCCTAGAAGCTGGCAGAGAAAGCTGCATAAAGCAGGCCACAGCCAGTGAGCAAAGAGAAAGATGAAGAAACGCTTTACCTCATCAATGGCTGTGAGATGATATTGTGAGAGCCAATATAAACAGGCAGCAACAACCTAATGCCTTAATAAGACAGTTCACACCCACTCACTCTGTACCAAATCCTGAATTCAGCAAATTTACTATTATGGGGAATTATTTCTGTGTCCAGTAACAAAATCAATTTCCCTCATTCCTTATTTTGTATTCTTTTATATGTACAAGAAGCTCAGTTTTCTAAGAAGGTTAAGATCGTAATACTAAACAGGTAATGTTTGCTTAGTTTTATAGTTTTCTGCCACCCACAGCAAAAGACAGTCAAAAGTATATTGGAAAAAAAAAAATCCAGCCATTATTTCCTATTATAAAGAAGGTGACAGAACTATGGTTAATGTGAGATATTTATGTAGAAATCCAAGGATCCTAATACTTTCCCTCAAGTATACATGACATTATATCATAATGACAGATTTTTCAATAGAATAACTAGGAATCAGATGAGTTCAAATCCCAGTTTGGTTCCTTAATGATACTGTGAGCTGAGGTTAGAAACTTCACCACTCTGAACCTCAGTTTTCCTATCTGTAAAATGGGAGTAGTAATTCCCACCTCATGGAATACTGAAGAATTCAATGGTATAATATAGGCAATGAAATTATCAGCATAATGCCCAGGCTTTACTCAACAATTTTTTGTTATTATATCACATACTAAATGGTGTATTTATAGATCTCAATCATTTCAAACAAAAGTATTAAGATCAAATAAGTAAATTCAAAATACCTCAAGGGTTACAAAAGAGAAACTTGCTTGACGATAGCCTCTCAGAATGTTCTACTTACCCATAAATACATGAAATATCAATGACCACATCGATCATGTCACAGCAGAGCTCATACGTTTGCATATCCACAGGCGTACTATCTGTTGCAATATAAATCTTACTGACCACATCAAAGAGAAACGCCTTTTCAATTCCAGAATTCTGAAACAAAAAGGAGATTCTGCCTTAAAAGGATACCTGGTTTTACAGCATGACATGGTTACATAAAATGATATGACATCCTTAGTCTCAAATACAAACTAGCAAAAATTTCGGTTGTTCCATTTTATTACAGTTTAAACCTCATTATCATGAACATCTTTATAATGGATTTACTTAAGAAATGAAAACTGAAATTATCACACAAATTTTACTAATTTTAAATTAAAAAGTAGACTTTAAAAGTCTAAGCAAACAAACTCAAAATTGTGCAGTGAGAATCAATGTGAATACAACTAAAGGTCTGTGGTAATTCTACTTTGAGCTGGCAGTTTTTAGGACTCAGCCAGCCACCATATCATTTATTTCAAACAGATTTTTAAAAATTCAACACCATATATCTTATAGCCAAAATCAACTTTTATGCCCTCTACCTCTGACAGGACTCTATTAAAACTGAATGACTGCCTACAACTTCAATAAACATTCCGACTATACCAGTGAAGTATAGGAGCTGTTTGGGGAGTTAAATTTTAACGGACCTAAAACAGTATGTGAGCACGATCTTCAAGTGTAATATTTCAGAGACCTTGAAGTACTGTCAGACCAAGTAGAAATAAGATTGTTTTCACTCGTGCAATGTTATTCTTAAATTCCGCAAACGACTCTAATGGGATAATATTATTTACTTACTGAGATAAAGATGTTTAGCAAATTCTCCAGGGTGGGAAGTTGTGGAATCAGTTTCTGAACCACTTTGCTAAAAGCTTCAAATATTGAATGGTCATATATGCTTGTCAGATAAAAGCTGAAAGATGAAACAGTATTTCATCACTTTTTACCTTTGACTGAGGAACAGGCTGTTCAGACTATGTCATAACACCAGTATCATGCCTTCTGTATTTAATACAGCTCTTACACACACATTCTAGTCCCTGCAGAAGTCAAAACCACCTCGGTAAAAAATGAACATGAGAATTCCCTGGCGGTCCAGGGGTGAGGACTGTACTTTCGCTGCCAAGAGCCAGGGTTCAATCCCTGAGTGGGGAGCTAAGTTCCCAGAAGCCAGGCAGTGCAGCCAAAAAAATAACTTATGTTAACAAGATATCTCTGTCCAACTCCCCCAAAGCAAGAACTGTGTCTAGTCTCTGCTGACTGGCTGGACCAGAAGGCTTAAAAATGCAGATGCATGTGCCTATATCAGCTTCCTTACATTCTCCAAGGGAATCTGCACTAATCATCTTTATACACATCTCTCATGTTATAGCAGCTACATTACTGATACTGAAGTATCCAATCTTTTCATTTTTCTAATTTGCCAAATGAATGATGCATACATACAACCCCACAAAAATTACAGAGAAGTGGCTTTCCTCTGTGAATATTTATATCTATTCAGTTTTTTTTAGAGGATTCCTTATGATTATAGATACTACCTATAATAGTAAACCTCAGCATCGATTAACTTCCTGGATGCAGTGTATGGGTTTTCTCTTCTGTGATTTTCATATGAGGAAGGCTTAGCTTTGATCTTTGGTCAAAAAAAAAAAATTCATAACCCCAACGCTTTTCTGAAAGATTGGAGTTAGCGCACGCAAAGCTCACTTTTCCCAAATACCATCCTGATGTCTACAGCACAAAACAGGGTAGACGGGTCAGTGACTGTCCGTGCCAGCTGCTCCCGACGACTGTGGGACCCCAGTGACCCCGCGGCGCTTCTCTTCTCACCTGAGATGAATTTTTTCTAGCCCAGCATCTGCAAGGTCGTCATTGGCCCTCTGGTGGATGTCCCTCTGGGTCTCAATTTTGTGGTCATCTGACAGGCCATCCACTTTGTGGATGAACACCTCGAAGTTGATGTCGGCGTTGACCTTGTACGCTCTGGTCACGGTGAGGTGGAGCCTGGCCAAGGCCTCCATGTAATCGTCCTGAGGAAAGAGCACAGGCGGCTCAGGGAGGCCTCTCTGGGCGGCCTGCCGGCCCCCCGGCTCGCCCCGCGCCCAGCCTTACTGAGGTATGCCTGACACGCACCGCGCGGCTTTAAGGGCCACGGCACGTTTTGATACACACGGTCGATGGCCACTGCGGGGGCGCCCGGGCAGAGTGGAGTGGCTCTCCTCTGCAGACACGCCTCAGAGACAGCACAGCCTGCAAACCTCGAATCACGGCCATCTGACCCTTTTTAAAGTCTGCCGACCCTTGGTCTACAGGAATTGGCCCAAAGAACACAACGCTGTTTTTTATCTCCTTCTACAAATGATACTGGAGAAGGCAGTGGCACCCACTCCAGTCCTCTTGCCTGGAAAACCCCATGGACGAGGAGCCTGGTGGGCTGCATCCATGGTCGCAGAGTCAGACATGGCTGAGCGAGTTCACTTTCACTTTTCACTTTTATGCATTGGAGAAGGAAATGGCAGCCCACTCCAGCGCTCCTGCCTGGAGAATCCCAGGGATGGGGTCGCACAGCGTCGGACACGACTGAAGCGACTTAGCAGCAGCAGTGCAGATGACACCCAGACAATAACACAAAGAAGGCCTGTGTGTATGCATCTCTCTGTTTAAGAAATCAAACAGTAGACATCAAAGCCCCGTGTTTCTCCCCATCTGCCAGCCAAGCCCATCACTCTACCCCACACGTTCCAGAGGTAACCAGCACGCTGACTTCTGCCTTTAGCATCACTCACCTCTTTATGCATTACTATTAAGACATACCTACGTATCCTCAAACAACATACAGAATTAATTTACATTATTTAAAAATTTACAGTAATATCAACGTGCCTGTGGATTACAGTTCGCCTTCTCCGTGCCCATCATGTCAGTGAGATTCACCTTTGTTGAAGCGCGTAACGAATGCGTGACTCCTAGGAACAGTGGATCCATTGTGGATGGTCTATGATCTGTTGCCTACTTGCCTGTTGATGGACATGCAGAATGCTTCCAGTATGTGTGAGATCAGGAAGATGACAATGTGGCCAGTCTCACCCCAAGTCTCTGTGCCTGTTTGTCTCTTCAGGCTTCCCCTGAAGTCAGGCTCGTTGGGTCAGAGGACTGAGCACTTTGAACTCGACTAGATACCATGGAAGGACCCCTGCTCCTCCAGACCCTCACCAGCACCCAGGGTTGTCAGATCTCTTCATCACCACCAACCTGAAGGGTATGAATATGTCTCGGTTTTTTGGGTCCCCCCCCCCGGGCTTCATGGCTTACAGGATCCAGTTCCCCAATCAGGGATCAAACCTGTGACCCTGGAAGTGGAAGCTCAGAGTCCTAACCACTGGACAATTGGGGAATTCCCCAACAGGACTTGTTTTTATAGCAAAAAGGCAAGGGATCTTCAGGACAACATTTAAAGGACTTTTCACCCCCTCATTCTGACTCCAAACCTGGACAAATGAAGAAAAGTCAATAAAACAGGGGATGTTTTGGGGCATTCTTGTATTCCCCAAACTAATTAATAAAAATGTAGCCCTATGTCTGTGTATGTGTGGCTGAGTCCCTTTGCTGTCCACCTGGAACTATCACAACAGTGTTAATCGGCTACAATATAAAATAAGAAGTTAAAAAAATATACAGTAGCTGTCCCATTCTGCATTCCTACCAGTAGTGTAGAAGTTTCAGCTGTTCTCCATGTTTCCTAACACTTGGTATTACCAGTTGGGTGGTTTATTTTTTTCTTTTTCAATTTTGGCCATTCTCATTGGCATGGGGTGGTATCTCATTGAGGTTTTGATTTGCATTTTCCTAATAACTAGTGATTTTGAGCATCTTTACACATGCTCACTTGCTAACTGTATGTCTGGTTTGGCCATGTGTCTATTAAAATATTTTGCCCATTAAAAAAAAAAGTATCCCCTGTCTTTAGATAAGTCAAAATACTAAGATACTAACAGGAAACTATGAAGGGAGAAAAAGACCAGTCAGTCATTATCATCCTTCACATTCTAAAGAGCTGTTTAAAATGAAAAATAAACAGTGGACGCTGTGGTGTGGTTTAGTCACATCTGACTCGCGACCCCATGGACTGTAGCCCACCAGGCTCCTCTGTCCATGGGATTCTCCAGGCAAGAACACTGGAGTGGACTGCCATTTCCTCCTTCAGGGACTGGATGCTGGGCTAAGCATTTTGGAGAAATTCTAGTTTAATAATTTGGGGCACTTTCTTAACACATTATAATATCTCAAATAAAAAACAAAGTCATGATTATACAATTTCACATATAGAAATTCTAGACAAGGCAAACCATTCTATAGAGACAGAAAGCACATCATACCAGCCTGAGGCTGGAACCTGGGCGGGGGCCGGGGGGGGTACATCTGAGAAAGGCCACAAAGGAAGCTTTCAGTGAGGTGGAAACATTCTTAAAGTCAGAAGGTAGTTAGAAGGTATAGAGTGGTTGAACTGTGCACTTAAAATGTAACTTGGGACTTTCCTGGTGGTCCAGTGGTTAAGAATCTGCCCTGCAGCGTAGGGGACGTGGGTTCAATCCCTGGTCAGGGAACTAAGATCCCATGTGCTGCAACCAAGACCCGATGCAGCCAAGGAAATATCTGGTTAAAAAGTGAGTGCCATTCACTGTGTGGAAGTTACACTTCAACAAGTGTCATTGGTTATGCCTCTAACTGAAGAGAGGCGTGAAGGGCATGTGTCTGTAAGCAGAAGCAGCCAAGGTCAAGAGTGTATCATGATCTCAAAAGATTAGAAATCATTCCTCTAACCTCCCTGCCAAGCGCATGAAATGGTCTGATTGCCAGCAAACTGATGAAGTGATACAAATCTACAAGAGCTAAAACATGACATGACAAAGAAGGAAACATCTGATTACTAGAGCAGAGACGGCGCGTGATTTATTTTCTCCTATTGTGCTTATTATCTTCTACAACACATTTTAAAAAAGGAAAAACACATTGCCTGGCTCCTATTCTGAAATTAGATCTAGGGATTACGGGCGGGTCACAACCGCAATCACCAACATGAGTTAAGCCAGCACTCTCGTCTGGACCCCAAGCACCTGTGAAGTCGCTCCCGCGGAGGGTGGGGGTGCTTCCCTGGGCGCTCAATGGCAGAGAGCCCGCCTGCCCGTGTAGGAGACACAGGTTCCACCCCTGGTCTGCGAAGACCCCACAGGCCACAGAGCAACTAAGCCAGCGCACCCCAACCGCTGAGGCTGCGCTCTAGAGCCCGTGATCGACAAGAGAAGCCGTCACACCACGGCTAGAGGGCCGCCCCCCACCCCAGTGTCTGCAACGAGAGGAGAGCCCGGCAGCAGAGCAGACACAACACAGCCACACAGTACGACTACTGAAAAAAAGAAGTGACGGCCCCTGGGGTGGGGGGCAGGGGGCCTGGAGACGCGCCACATTCTGCGGGCTGCCCGGGGCGGGCGGTTCACGGGACATCACTCCTGATGCTTTCGCTCTCTTCTATTTCACAACATTATGGGAGGACACATTTTTCTCCTTGGTGACACATGTATCTGGCAATCCTGCGGTTGTGAGGAATTCACAAGCGAAAAATAAAACTAGGAGGTGTCAGACAAACAGAGTCCTGCTTAGAGCCCTGCGCTGACCTTCAAGAGTTGCTGGGACACTTTCCTCCAGTTCGGTTTTGTTTAGTGTTTGCAATCACAACAAGTAAAGATCCCCACAAATGGGATTTTTTACAGTCTGCTTCCAACAGAAAAGTCTATTAGGCAGACTTGGAAACTGCTTCATTAAAGTTAAATATTCCTTATTTTTAGTAAATGACAACTTTTAACAATGCTTTTCGCTACCTTTTAAGAAGTGTAACTTCAAAAGATGTATTTCTTTCTCTTACTCATTTCGTTGCCCTGTGGCTGGAACAAAACCCAGTAGCCCAAACAAAACCCAGCAAGCCAAGAAACAAAACAAAGAACATGTTTACCAACCCCACTGAAAGTCCACTTTTCATGCTCAGGTTAAATTAAAACCGAATTACAGCTGCAATTTAAAAAACAGGCAAAAAAAACTAAAAATAGAAAATAAAAACTGGCAAGTGTGGGAGGAGAGGCATAAATTCGGAATTGGGGATGAACACATACACACTCGCAGTCCTGTCTGATTCTCTGTGACTCCACGGCCTGGGGCCCCCCAGGATCCTCCATCCAGGGGACTTCCCAGGCAAGAATACTGGAGCGGGTTGCCATTTTCCACTCCAAGCTACCTACCTTCGCAACCCAGGGATCGAACTGACGGCTCTTGCATCTCCTGCATTGGCAGGCGCCACCTGGGAAGCCCAACATGTACACCCTGCTCTATATAAGACAGATAACCAACAAGAACCTGCCGTATAGCACAGGGAAGTATACGCAAGATTTGTAACAGCCTAGAAGGAAAAGAATATGAAAAAGAATATATACATATATATTCTTTAATATATATCACCCGAAGCTAATACAATATTGTAAATTAACTATATTTCAATCAAACCAAAAAAGGGGAGATTACCGAGGCAATAAAAACACCCTAAACAATGAAAAAAACTGGCAAGTGTCCCTATTTTATCACATTAAAGCTGTAATATCAACACCTGAGACAGAGGTGCACTGGCAATTCAAATCCCATAATGTAAGTTACATGTATACACAATCTGGTATTGAGGTGAAGTGCCTCCTGAGCCTCAGTCCTGAAGCGACGCGTCAGGGCTGGAATCTACTTACCCGGGGCAGGGCCACTAGTGCCAACACCCCGCGCAGCAGCCGCAAGACTCGGGGAGAGAAGGGGCTGGGAGGGGGCAGAGGGGCGGGACGGCCGGGAGCCTCCCCGCCCGGCCGCGCCCCTTGGGCTTTAAGCTTCCTGACTTCTGGTGCTGGCCAACCTCAGACAGGAAGAAGGGGGTGCTGCCAAAACCACAGAGGGGCCAGGAAACAGGTCAGGATGAGGAGGGCAGCCAGCAAAGTGCAGCTCCCAGCAGCGCCTGGACCAGTGAAGGTGCTGCTGCGAAGGCGCTTCAGTCGTGTCCGACTCTGTGCGACCCCACAGACTGCAGCCCACCAGGCTCCTCCATCCATGGGAATTTCCAGGCAAGAGTACCGGAGTGGGGAGCCATTGCCTTCTCCGAATGAAGATGCTAGAGGCGCGCATCTTTAGATGGGCCCACGGGAAGAGAGGCACGGCTGTCCACGGATCAGATGTTGGAATGGACAGCCTCCCTAGCCCACTACCCCACACACAAAGGAGAAAAAGAACTTCGAACCATCCAGCCATGCTCCCACGGCTCTACAAGTTCACCGTGCAGTCACTTGGAACTAAAAGGCTGAGTTGCAAATTTCATTATTACATTAAACAGGCACCTCGATCCATGGGTGAGTTTACGATGCTCTCAGGCATGAGTAGTCTTGTCCGAGAATAGTTTTGCAAGCATAGACTCAGAACCATTATTACCGATGGTCTTCACGGTCCTTCCTTCCCAACACGACTGGGCTCGCAAGAGGCTCAGCCCCACCTGTCCACTTGCAGGTCTACAATTTCAGGCAAACATTGAGACCTGAGCTTAGAGTTGGCTCAGGGCATTCCTGTAGGGGTTGTTACCTTTCAATCCCCTACAGCTGCAAAAGAGAGCCCTCGGGAGGGCCTTCTGGCTGGCCCACCGTTGGGGATACTTTCTAAGAGTAACTGCATGTGGAATAGTTTGAAAACATCAATGTCAGTGTCCCAGTCTGCTAACTGTGCTCCTTCCTAAGACTGACCTGCCTGAGATGCATTTTAAGTCCTGCTTTTTCCCTCTCCTGCCCTTACACCATCAGCCCCCTTCCCCACTGCACAGGAGAATGGCCCAGGGTACCAAAGAGACCATTCAGAAGGCTGGTCTGAATACTGATAAAGTGAGTGACTTTCAAGCCTGGGTGATAAGGTTCTTCTCTAGCCAAGCAGCTCCCAATTCTTTGCTTTCAGCAAAGTTAAAATGAAAATACAATCAGGACTGTCTACTGATAAACCACAAAAAATATTTTTTTGTGTGATAGAAAATCAGGTAACCTAGGGGATACAACTTGGAAGGAATCTAAATAACTGGTGAATGCTAGAGCAAAAATCACCCCATAGGCACCTTATGTGAACAAGGTTTTCAGTACAAACAGAAACCAAAAATAGAACTGATGCTAAATCCTTAGTCAAGCATAGATACACAGACTGAGTAGAAAAATATATATGTATCTCAAATTTCACATTTTGCATTTAGTTACCTCTAAAATACATGCTAGTCTCGCTGCCTTAACGGTGTACTACTAGGAACTGCAACAGTTTGATTCAGAAAAATGTTCACACTCAGAGAACTTTATCTTCACAGGAAATAGTAAACACTCTGAAATGTAGCTAATCATGTATTTTGTTGCAGAGAACCTGTGATCTTTCAGAGATATCTGCCAAAAGTACCTGCTTTCAGCGGCCATCACGCTGGTCCCCTCCCGCCGGGACGTCCTCTTTAGGCTTGCCGAGAGCACACAGTTCCCGAACACTGCTTGTCGGTCACGGCTGCGTGTAGGGAGATTTTTCTTCCCCTTTCCAAAGCCAGACAGCCACAGCTGAGAAATGCTAGTCTGGTAGAAATGCCTACTCCTGACCCTAAAACCCAAACCCAAACGATCGCAAAGGGTCAGGCATTGCAGTCCCACCAGACACCGAGATGGAGCCTTACCTGGGAGTCTATTACAAATATCAGTGCTCCAGTCCCTCGGAAGATCATCTCATAGTCAAAGGTGGGGTCAAAAAAGTCAATCTGTCCTGGGAAGTCCCATATCTGAAAATTAACAAAGGAGCTGTTGGAAACGTCCTCCCGGCAGATCTTGTTCGTGCTCTCCAAGAACAGAGTTTCGTTGGGAGACATTTTATGAAAGACAACTTTCTGGATGGACGACTTGCCACTCCTTCTCAGGCCCATGAGCAGGATCCTCGGCTTTACCTCCGTGCTGAAGGGGTCGCTGAAGTCGAGAACTGGGAGAACCACAAAACAAGAAGGAAGGTGAGAGGCTGTCACAGCGGTTAGTGAGGAGTTTCACGTCCGCCTTTCACAGGATTTATGACCCACAGACAAAACTACCTTTTCAAATGCAGAAAGAGCAAACTCCATCACTCCTTCATCAAGAGGCTAGCTTTTAGCAAGTGAAAAACCCTGAAAAATGCTGCATCACCATCTCTCACACCATCTCAGAGGGCCAGAAAACCTGGGCAATTCCCTATCACAAGCAGGAACTCTGGAGTGTGAAGACTCGAGGTTTCCCGGAACACTATACAGGGAAAGAATCCATCTTAGCATTCCAGAGTAAAGTCCTCCTTTGCCGAGATCATCAGTATCTGCTAAAGAGATGCTTGCTTATTTGAATTATGCCTCAAAGAAACAATTTTGGACTTCATCAAAATTTAAAACCTTGTTGCTTCAAAGGACACATCAAAAAGTGAAGACAATCCAGAGTAGCAGAAAACATTTGCAAATCATATATATGATAACGGTCTAGTAACCAGAATATATAAAGAACTCTTACAATTCAACAATAAAAAGATAATCCAATACAAATGTGTAAAGGATTTAAATAGACAGTTCTCCAAAGATACACATATGCCTATTAAACACATGAAAAGACGCTCAACATCATTTGTCATAAAGGCAATACATATGGAAAAAAAGGGATGCCACATCATACCCCACTAGGATGGGTTAAAAAAGATTGACAATAGCAAGTGTTGGTAAGAATGTCAGGAAATGGGAACTCTCATATGCTCCTGGGGATAACATAAAATGGTGTGCTTTGAAAAAACAGTCTGGCAGGTCCTCAAAAGCTTAAACACTGAGTCACCATATGACCCAGCAATTCTACTCCTAGAAGTAAAGAACTTACATATGTCCAAGCAAAAATCTGTACATGAGTGTTCACAGCAGCACTACTCGTAATAGCCAAAAAGTAGGAACAATCCAAAGGCCATCAGCTGAAATATGAATTAACAAACTGTGGCATACCCATATAATGGAATATTATTCAGCCATTAAAAAGGAATGAAGTATTGATTCGTGCCACAGCATGATGAAAGTTGAAAACGTTATGCTAAATGAAAGAAGACATAAAAGGTCACAAATTGTTTGATTCTGTTTATATGAAAAGTCCACAACAGACAGATTCATAAAGACAGAAGGTGCTTCGTGGTTGCTGGGGCTGGAGGGCGGGGGAAATGGGAAGTGACCATAATGGTTATGTGTTTTCTTTGGGGTGATGAAAATGTTCTGGAATTAAATAGCAGTAATGTTTGCATCCCTTTGTGAATATACTAAAACCACCAATCTATATACTTGAAAAGGCAAATATTAAGGTATGTGAAATATATTCCAACTTTAAAAAAAAAAGCTTCATGACTGACAAAAATAAAAGACCAAGTATAAAACCCAGTGAAAGATCAAGAAAAGAAACAAACATTTTAAGAAAAAGGCAGAATACAGACAAAGATAGAAATGAGGCATTCACGAAACAAGGACAGTTCAGAAAAAGAGCAGTTATGGAAAAGGGTCTTAATGGATCTCAGAAGCAGAAACGTAGTTGGCAGGAGGGGAGGATGCATGAATTGAAAAGCAGAATGAGCAGATGAACGCGGCATCAGGGACTGCAGAGTCAACGTCCCTCAGAACACAGCACAAAGGGACAGAACGACGAAAAGTACAAAGAAAGGTAACAGCGACATCAAGAATAAAATCTGAAAGTCCCATTATTCCTCAGACAAGTTCCAAAAAGAAAAATTACAGAATATGGGGGAAAGCAACACTAAACTAAATTAGTCCTTTTCCAATTAAAATGAACATGCCCACAAAGTAAAAAGGAGAAATTTAAACAAAAAGATCACCACACGAAGAATAATTACAGTAAAATGTCAAAACATCAAGGATAATAATAAAGTCCTTAAAACTAGGAAAAGAGGAAAACTATTACCTACAAAGGAATCATAAAGACATCAGACCTTTTAACAACATGAGTGGAGAGGAGAGTATCATACATCAAGGACTGAAGGAAAACATCTTTCACCCCAGATTCATACACCCAGTCGTACTATGCAGCAAATGTAGGGGTGCAACAAGGATGTTTTCCAGGAATTCCCTGGCGGTCCAGTAGTAAAGACTGCAAGTTTCCACTGCTCGGAGGCCCAGGGTTCGATCCCTGATTTGGGAATTAAGATCCTGCAAGGCCCATGGTACAGCCAGAAAAAATAAAAAGATGTTTTCAGACATGGAAGGACTCTGAAAGCTTACTGCCTACTTAATCTCTTTGAAAGAATTACTCAAGGATACACTCCTCAAAGAAAATAAACTCAAATATAGTAAAATGCAATAAGCAATGGAAGACACATTTTATTGAAACCTATTAATTTAAAATAAGTATTGATTTTAAATTTTGGAATAAAAAATTGGAAACTAAAATTCCAGACAAGGCAGACATGGGAGATTGGTGGGAGAGAGGGAGACAGAAAGTAACAGAATAGTATGGTTCTTTTTAGAAAAGCACAGTTTCGTATAAATTTTTTATTTTTTCAATTTTTTAAAATAGAAGAATAAGCTTCTCAAAATATAAAACAGGTGCATCACATTAAATTATGTATGACCACAAAAATATTTCAGTGCGTAAAGATGTCTTCATCTCTTCTCAGTTTATACTGCTGGATGTAGGTACAGATTTTAACTTCTCTTCAGCAGGGTCTGCAAGACTCTATGTGGCATGATCACTGACAGTGCTGCCCTGGAGACGGGCTTTCTTCCTCCTGGGAGAATGTGGAGGTGATGGAGACCACTGTGGAAAGGGGAGGGAATGTGCATGTGTGTTTACATACACAGAGTGGCTGGGAAGTGAAATATACATATGGTTATAATACCCACACACAGCTGGAAGCATCTCCTTCTCCTGGCCAAATTCAAGCATGCGCCACCAACTACAAACAGCTTGGAAATGGCGAGTCAGATCAGCAAGTACACCATCAGCTCTGCAGAGACCCCTACACTGACCCCCATGCAGACGCATTTTATCAGAGTTAACTGTGGCTGTTTAGTTGCTCGGTCATGTCCAGCTCTATGCCACCCCAGGAACTGTGGCCCGCCAGGCTCCTCTGTCCCTGGGGTTTCCCAGGCAGGAATACTGGAGTGGGGTGCCATTTCCTCCTCCAGGGCAGGCTTCCCGGGTGGCGCTGGTGGTAAAGAAGCCACCTGCCAATGCAGGAGACTCAGATTCATCCCCGGGTCAGGAAGACCCCCGAGGAGGAAATGGCAACCCAGTCCAGTATTCCTGCCTGGAAAATGCCATGGGCGAAGGAGCCTGGCGGGCTACAGTCCCTGGGGTCTCAAAGAGCTGGACACGACCGAGCACACACCCCGCAGGCATCTTCCCGACCCAGGGACGAACCCCGGTCTCTGGCATCAGCAGGCGGACCGGACCCTTTCCCACTGAGCCACCTGGGAAGCCCGCGTTTAACTGGCAGGCACCGTAATGCACTGTGTGCAGGGGCCTCGCTAGACACGTCTACAAGCTCTACCCACCCAATGAGGAAGAGCAAGTCTGTTCTACCCCTGAGGAACTTGGGGCAACGAACCGGCCCAAGGTCACAGGACCGGTATGTGCCAGCGCCCTCGTCCAGGGCCTGAGCCACCAATCAGCTGGCATTCAACTAAAACTGCAACGAAGACAAAAGAAAGACTAGAAAATACCAGAGTGTGTTACGCATGACAAGAGTAAATGCTGCTAGGGAAACTCTTACATTTACTTATGCGTAGGTGGGCGCTGTTTCACAATATAAATGCATTTTTTTTATTGTGGACCCACGGTCAGAAAGTTGTGTATGCCACTGCTGTTGATCAGGGCAGGTTTCTTACATCAGAAATGCCTGCTGACGAGACTACCCTGGTGGTCCAGTAGTTAAAAGACTCCACATTTTCACGGTAGGGGGAACGAGTTTGATCCCTGCTCAGGGAACTAAGATCCTGCATGCTGCATGCCTCGGCCAAAAAAAGAAAAGCCTGCTGGCAAAAAATCTTCCTTCTAATCCTCCCCCACTCTCTCAAACATCCCTGCTTCTGAAATCCTATGGGGTCTCAGAGATCTCTTTCTACTCTGGGACGGGTAGTCAGGAGGTCCCATCAGAAAAGGAAACACCCGGGGCCGCCCTGCACCCCTCATCACATTTCCCCGAGCTTCAAGCACTTTTAAGTTTGATAAGAATCACCTGAGGAAAGTGATCCGTTAAAGAGAATGAAGACGAGCTGCTTTGAATACAACGACGAGAGGGCCACTATGTATTTCCTTATGTATTTTAACGAAAACCAGAAAGGAACTACAGAAAAAAGCTGGGACTAGAGCTGGGACCCCAGAAAGGGCTCTTCAGAAGTGTCCCTGGGGGTTTGCAGGAAGTTACCCGAGCGAGGTGAAATTTACAAGAGGGCAGTTTGTTCCCTTTCACAAAGGTTCCCTGAACGGCTGCCAAGTTCCATAGGGCTGAGCCGGGGCTGCAGACACAAAGAAAAGCTTCATTTCTTAGTGACTCGGGAGGAAAACACAAGAAAAACCGTCAGCTTTACAATGCACTGCTATCCAGGCGTTGCGGGTTCAGCAAGAAGGCTCCCCGGAGAAATCACATCTGAGCCTTCTCGGCGAGGAGGCATAAGAGATGCATGAGGGAAAGGTCCTGCCGGGAAGAAATCTGGCCTTCCTGGAGTTTAAGGAACACAGTCCAAAGGCAAGAGGATCCTGTCCGCTCTCCCCAGGCCTCCCATAGAATAAGATCCGAACGCCTTCTCTCCCTGAAAGGCCCTAGGTGGGCTGCCCTCTCATCCCACGCCCGGGTCATCCTCCCCACCCGTTCCCCCGTCCGCTGCCCTCTCATCCCACGCCCGGGTCATCCTCCCCACCCGTTCCCCCGTCCGTCCGTCCGGCAGGCTCCCTGGCCTTCTGCTTCCTCACCTTCGGGCCTCCCCTCGCTCCGCTCTCCCCGGGCCTCCTGGGCTCCTCCTCCCACCCAGCCCAGGGGCACTTTCACCTCCTCTGGCCTCAACGGGCCCATCACTTCCTAATATCCCTGTGTCTTCTTCATAGGACTTCACTATACACAATTATCTTTTTACTTGTTTGTCTCTTTTTTTGTTTATTGTCTGTCTTACATATACACAGGCAAAAAACTTGGTAGCACGTGGTGTGAGCCCAATAAATACCATTAAATAAATTAGTTGATAGGTTAACAGGCTAAGTCGAGAATGAAATGCAGGGAACTTTGGATTTTACTCTCACAGTGATGAGGAAATTACTAAGGATTTTAAGAGACAGACTCACAGGATCAGGGGCTTCCCTGGTGACTCAGCGACGAGTCTGCCTGTAACGCAGGAGGCCTGGGTTCGACCCTTGGGCTGGGAAGAGCCCCTGGAGAAGGAAATGGCAACCCACTCCAGTGTCCTCGTCTGGAGAATGCCATGGACAGAGGAGTGCAGGACCACCGCCCATGCAGTGGCAGAATCGGACACGAGTGAGCCACAAAGACACACACACAACATGAGCAGGGAGCGCATTCCAGAGGCTCACCCCACTTCAAGGGGTCAGCCTGGGGCCTGCGAAGAGTTCTGGAGTAAGCCACCGGGGCTCGGAAAAAAGACTGTTTTGAGCTAAAGGCACTGGAGTTCTTGAAATCCTTTTTTTGCGCAAAGCAGATCCTCCCCTAAAGAACTCAACTGTCAAAAATCTCCTCCCCAGGAGCAACTCTCACCTTCTTTGTTTGGAGAGGGAGACAAAAAGAAGTCGGCTACACCCAGAGAACGTCAGCTAACCCCTTTCCCCCAGCCCCTCTGAAGTCACTTATTTCTCTCAGAAGTGTCTCTCTACCCTCCTCCTCTCTTAAGATGGTATGTAAGTCCCAGGTTCTAACTGCC
Organism: Hydropotes inermis; assembly: GCA_020226075.1. Lineage (NCBI taxonomy): Eukaryota > Metazoa > Chordata > Mammalia > Artiodactyla > Cervidae > Hydropotes > Hydropotes inermis. The sequence goes on from CM035290.1 coordinate 3,111,654, forward strand.
TCCTTGAGTTGAATTTTTGTGAACTCACATGCATCAGCACTTAACTAAACCTATTTTCTCTTGTTCGTGTCTTTCGTCAGTTTAATTTGCTGGGGCCTCAGAAGGCAACACAGCTATGAAGGTGTAAGAAGGTCTGAATGCAGGTTCTGAGATGCTCTGTGCTGCACTGTGGTCCATTTTTCCCGGATCTTGTTGACTGAGGGTGAGAGCACACTGGAGAGGTCTGAGGCTTGTTCACAGTGAAATGGCTCAAACCAACCTGTTCCAACCTCTTATCACCAAGAGTTACCATTTACAGACCACCTACAAGCACACAGTGTCATCTCTAACCCTCAAATTGATAACATTCACCCTTCGTCAGACGTGAAAACTAAGCCCTCAGTGTTCACCGTAATAAACACTCAGTAGACATTCACAGGTTGGGACGATGAAATGAAAGGGATTGATGGGACTTCCCTGGTGGTCCAGTGCTTAAGACTCCATGCGTCCACTGGGGTCTTGTTGCAGAACTAAGATCTTACATGCTCTGCAGTGCAGCCAAAGATATTTTTTTTTAAAAGAAAAGAAAGTGAGCAGAATGTGAACTGAAACTTTAAGAAACTCCACATCTGACTTTGGTCCAGCCCAGCACTTAGGTATCAAGGAGGTGAGTTAGGCCCCAGTAAAGCTTATCCACTGTGGTCAAGGGCACTGAACATGCCTGCCTGTCTTCCACTGGGTCCCGACAGCCGATTTCACAAGCAGCAGACGGAGCTTTGTGACTGGACCACTGGGGATCCCAGGGGAGCTCAGTCACCCGGGGGCAGCATTACGAGGACGAGTTATCTAACCGGCCCTAGTCAGCTTCTAACACCTTCAGGCTAATGACTTAACCCTGAAGTGGCAGAGCCCTGTCAAAACCTACGGAAGGGAGAAAGATGGATCAGGGACTCAGGGGCCGGGCTGCGTGGGGCCACATCGGACTGACCCCCTGGGCTGGGAATGTTCACAACAAAGAAGGGCCCAGAAGTCAGGAAAATGGGAACTGAGGTTCTGACAGGGTTGACCCTGACTTCCTGGGCAGGACAAGGCATTGTGTGAAACGCATTTCCTAAATTCTGATGTACCTGACAACTAAGAGCTATTATTATTAAGGAAAGTTCTCCAAGAGGTGACACCTCTGAACAGACCCAAAACTGGAAAATAAAGCAAAGATTTAACGAAAGGATTAGGATAATGCAGTAGCAAATGGAATGGTTGAAAAAGTACTGTGTTAATGCCACAGTGGAGTGGAGCGAGTGGCTCAGTCGTGTCTGACTCCTTGTGACCCCATGGGCTGTAGCAGACCCGGCTCCTCTCTGCCTGGGATTCTCAGGAAAGAATACTGGAGTGGGTTGCCATTCCTTTCTCCAGGGCATCTTCCTGACCCAGAGATGGAACCCAGGTCTCCTGCACTGCAGGCAGTCTTTACTCCTAAAAGCCATCCAGGAAGCCCGTTAGTGCCAGACTGGGGTTCAAATCCAGGCCTGCCCACTTACTAGCTGCGTAATGCCCACACATGTATCAGAGCCCACGGGCCTCACCTCCTCTATCAGTTTCTGCCAGAGTGTACACGTACACACACATACACACACCCCCACACCCGCATTGCTCTCTTTTTCTCTCTCCCCCAGCCCAAGCCTTGGTAACTCGAGGGTCTTTTGTGGAATGTGACCAGTGAGAGGCTCACTCACCCTTGAGGAAGTCAGAATGTCTTTGCTATTTGTATTCTGTGGGGTCCACAAGGGCTTAAGGGTCTACTGATACAAACGGTTTTAGGAAGAGGCCTCGGGACCATTTCTATTTGCATCATTATCTGTAGTCCTTTATATTTCTGATCAATGGAACTATTTACACATTCAAGACCCAGAAGTCCAGTAAGAAATTCCAACCCAAGTAGGAATTAAATATACAAATAGTATTGTTAATAAGAGAATATGCAAAAGATGAAGATTTACTCTCTGATTAACTGATGACTTCGTAAGGAAAACTAAATGCAATCAGAATACCTATTTTCAAAGGCAGAAAGGGTTTTGAAGGTGACTTATTTATATGTGAAGATCAAATCTTTCTCAAATCCTCTCACATCACTCTGGCAGGGAACTAAAAAGCATGATTCCGTGCAGGAATACTTCCTTTACGTTTGTATTCAATAACATTCCTGGGAATGCCCTGGCGCTTCAGAGGTTAGGACTCTGCTTTTACTGCCGTGACCCAGGTTCAAGCCCTGGAGGGGGAGCTAAGATCCCGAAAGCCATGTGACATAGCCAAAATAGAAAAACAAACAAAATATCTCTGCTGTGTTCTGACCTACTCATGCTTCTGCAAGAAAGGAAAAGTATTCTTGTGAGTTTTTCTTTTTTCCCCCAAACTATCACTCTGAGAGCGATCAAGTTTATCTCACACACGGAGGACCAGAGCTGGAGTCTTCCCCAGAGGTCCTCAGGAGGAGAAAGTCCACCAGCAATCTGGGTGCTTTAGGCCAAAAGTGAAAAACCCTGTTTGTCTTGCATGTCACAACAGAACCAGGGAAAGCCACTGTCACAGGAGAGCCTTAAAGCCTTCTTTGAGAACTGAAAAGCTGCCTTTTTAAATTTTTTAAAATTTACTAAAAAAAAATTTTTTTTTGTAGCACCTGTGGCATGTCGAATCTTAGTTCCCCAACCAGGTATCAAACCCATATCCCCAGCATTGGGAGCATGGAGTCTTAATTTATGGACTGTCAAGAAGTCAAGAGTTGCCTTTAAAGAAAAAAAAAAAAGGTAAGGAATACATGAATAAAAGAGGTAAAGAAGAAGAAAGAAAAATGAGCAAGGCAGAAGTGGCTGTGGAAGTGAAATTATGGGATGGGAGCCGTGAGACTGAATAAACCCGAGTGAACCCTGAACCACATCCCTTATCCAGAACTGGCTGTTACTGCATCTTTTCCCCATTAGACTCTTCCATATCTGTTTTAATATTAAAATGGGAGAGATTTCTGGTAAAAGTAGAGGACCAAGGTTCTATGACACCAGGAATCACTGAGACATGTTCACAAACATCTGATATAAAAATACACTCTCTAACTATGTGTATTTGAATAAGCTCTGGGCCTAAGCTGTGACCTTGGTCACATCATTTTCAATCATTCGAGGCTTCCATCTCTTCCAACACTTATGTATCTCTGTATTTTCAGAACCAGAAGAGATTAGCTATAGCCAGGGCTGTAGTCAACCCAAGTCGTTACAGACAAGAAAAGGGACTTCTATTTCCATGAACCCGACCCTCTCCTAAATCTCGCTCAGTTCTAGCCTTGTGGCTGCAAAAAAGTCCCCTGGCATCTCTGAGCCATGGATTCAGGATCAGAAGAACAATTCTACTTACTCTCAAGAAACAATGAGCAAAGATAACTCACTAATAATTTTAAATATTATTTTAAGAAAAAAAAAAAAGCTGACTAATGATTAGTAGAACTGCCAGATTCACTACTTAAAAGCCCATCAGGGAAGTATCACCTGCTGACTCTGGATTTTTGTGTCTCCTGTAACCACCTAAACTGTCACTTCCTCAGACCCTGAGAGAGCACACAGGCTGCTATGGAAACAATACCACACTTCGCTGCACTGGGGGTGAGCAGTCATTTTAGCCAAATCTTCCTTAAAAATTGGGAGACTTTGGGAAAGAATAATTTCACTTTCGGATTAAATGTGATCATTTAATTGTTTTCCTTATTATTATAGTTTTTAAAGCACTGTAATTTAATTAAGACTTAAAGTCCATGTGTCTAAAAATAAATTAAAAAATAAAACAACCATTTTTTTTGGCGCAATTGTTTTTAATGGTTCAGTTATTGCTTCCTCTCTCTGGAGTTTTATCTGGAGCCTGGGGGTTGAAGGTGAGACTCATCTCTAATGAACAACCCTGAAAGGGCGGGGGGCGGGGTTCAGAAGAGGCCAAATCCATCCTTAACAGAACTAAAGTACCTAAGAAAGAAAGTGAAGTCACTCAGTCGCATCCAACTCTTTGTGACCCCACGGACTGTAGCCCACCAGGCTACACCTAAGAACACTCCTGCTATTCATGAATAAAATGTGGAGTGTAAGCCAAAGTAGTTTAGTTTAAGGTCACCTTAGCGGCACTAACATTTTTAAACTTAGCATAATGTAGTAAAATGTACCAGGCAACTCGGTTTAAAAATAAGATGGAGGGTTCCTTGTAAGACAATGGGCAAATGAAAAATCACACAACCCACCTTCAATCACATTCTTCTGCACAGCAATGCTGGTCAGACCTGTATCCCACACATCAGGGCAGAGTTCTGAACCTCATGGAAAAAGCCCCATGTCACTGTGGAGCTCAGGCACCAAACCAAGTCCATTAGGAAGGCTTGGAATTCATTAGAGAAATGCTTTGCTCACGGTTCAAAGTGCACCATATTCATCTTTTCTCAGAGAAAAGAAGTCCTCCTCTCCAACCCCCACCTTCCACTACTTGAGTTTGTAAATGTAAAATTTACCCCAAATACCAAATAACACAGGGTTATAAGGCAACACAGGGCCCAGGGCTCATTAGAAATCGGAAGGACCATCTGGTGGCACCTTGATGCCTCAAGAAAGGAAGACCACAGGAGCAGAAGTCAGGACTCCCAGCCTCCACCCCCATCCCGGCTCCCCACAGTTGTCAGGGACAGTCCTTGCCAGAACTGCTGACTGAAAAAGCGAATGTTCTGACAGAGATTCTGCATTCAGGCCTAAACTCCCAAATCAAGCCAGCAACACTTGGAAAGAACAGGAGCCCAAGATAAAGGAGGAAAGCTTCAGAGAGCAAACCACAGCCACAGCAGAATCGGGTGGAGAGGCCAGGTGCTCTCTCACCACACAATACTCAGCGCTTTTACAGCAAGACTCCAGTTTGATCAGAGATCTCACAAGGGAAGATTCTGATACACAAGCATCAGCTACTGGTGGGTTTACCTTGGGTTAGGAGCAGTGGGGCGCTTCCCACAGCGGGCTCTGGGGTAGCCCTTTGTTCAGGTAATTCCTTCCCCTCAGCTAAAGTGTTCATTTCACTTCAAGTCCCCAAATCAAAAATGCAAAGTGCCCCTTCAAAGAAGGGCAGAAAAAACAAACAGGCCTCAAGCATTTCCCGGATCCCCGTCTCTGGCCCCCAGGACAAGATCAAATTACAGGGTTTTTCTTCCCTAATATAGTCTCATTTCTTTGCCTTTTTTTCAGAGGATCACAATTGCACCCTATTGTGTGTCTACCCTTTCAAATACCTTGCAAATACATTCCCATTCTGAATCTCTCCGGAGCCTCCAAAGAATCTAGGGGAGGAGCTGACAAATGCAATTTGAATAATAATGAAGCAACTGAACAATTTAATTACCAAAAGTAGCCCAAGAGACTCCAACAAAAGCGTGGAAAGCCTTTATCTACAAAAATGTGGCCACCTGCTAGACTGTGCAACCAATTATGGGAAATGCAGAAGACAGAGGTGCACAGCTGCGCACAGGAGTTTAAGCAATTGAAGACAAAACCTCTCTAGGGGCTGGCACCCTGAAAAAGGGTGGCTTGAAAAGCTCCTTTCTCATCTATCAGGCTCAAGACTTAACTTTCTTCCCTGATTCACTGAAAGTAGCACCTACTCTAAGTAAAATACTGGAAACTGCCTTCCCACCCCCCCAGAGAAAGGTTTTGTTTGTATGGAGAATTTAAAATAAGTTCAATGAATTTTCAATAAAGGTTCTTCAAAATCAAGTCAAAGTTACTGTTTAATCCCTCCTACAATTTCTTTAAAGTGAACATTCTAAGTTCTTTCTTTAGGAAGCTGACAATTTCACCTAGATGTTGTGTTTACCAGCTTTATTCTACTGACCTTTCCAAATGACCTTACAATAAAGGACTTTTTACTCACTTTGGAGGGAAACAAAAAAGATGAATCTTTCTGGAATCCTAAAAGGCTCTCAACTTCCTTAGGCTTTAGGAATTAAATGCAGAAAGCCCCCAAAGGCTGGCCAATTGCTAGATCCCGCTTTTTGAAAAGGAAACAGAGTTTGCTTCCAAGTGGCCCTGTATTCCCCCGCCCCGCGCTCACTCCAGGGCAGGCGCTGCCTTGCCCAGGTGGTGACACCTGGCAGAGATAAGGTGTCCTAACAACCGTATTTGCCTGGATCCCCGGATGCCCGCGGCCACTCGGAGACTCCCGTATCACCTGGGCGCACCCCCAGCCGCTCCACCGGGGCCGCCACGCCGGCCCCTGGACCCCTCCCGCGGCGACACGGGGCAAGACTGACATCCGCAGCTGCCGACGACCTGCCAGTCACGCTGCCGCCGCTGCCTTTTTTAGCCATGACATCTGACCCCTGCTTCGACAGCAGCATTCAGGGAGAGGGCCCGGGCGCGCCGGGCGGTCCCTCCCCTCCGCAACCCCCAGAGCCTACGGAAAGCTCGGGACCGCCCGAGCGCGCGCGTTCCTCCAGTCCAAACGCCTCCTTGCCCCCTCCAGCGACCCCGGTCCCCCGAAGCTGCCTGCGCCCGGCTCCCCCGTTTTGCAGCTCGCGACAGCTCCTCCGGCGCCCCTCCCGACCCCAAGCCCGAAACTCCGCTCTCCTGGCCCCCTCCAAGAGCGCGGCCCGCGCG
>CM035290.1:3118691-3133968 GCA_020226075.1 Hydropotes inermis
TGACCCAGCCCCCAGGTGCCAGCGGGGTGACCCAGCCCCCACAGGTGCCAGCAGGGTGACCCGCCCCCCCAGGTGCCAGCGGGGTGACCCAGCCCCCACAGGTGCCAGCAGCTCAGCAGGTGGTGTGGGAGAGGGGAGGAGGAAGAGAGCTGAGGCCGGAGGCTTTGCGGGCCTCTGCAGAGACTTCGGCTGGAGAACCTGCTCCATGCCAGGGACCTGGGCTAAGCGGTGAGGGTGGGGGCCTCCATGCAGGCTCAGCACAGTGTTCCTGCCCTGGAAGAAATCCCAGTCCAGCAATTCAAGACTCCTGTCCTGGATTTTGTGCTAAGTGTAGGTGGCTGCGACTACTCCTTCTAGGAGGTGGCTGCTTCTAGTTGGGAAAGGCCCTGGGATTTTCCAGGAGGAGGCGGTGTAACATGTATGGCTGTGTCAGTCAAAGTCCTTCCCAGGAGAAAAATAGATGGCACAGGCAAATATTTTAATTTAAAAGGCTTTTTCAATTAAAAGGGACAATTTACTAGGATGTGGACAGAGTTGAGGAATCCACACAGGGATTAGTAACAGTGAGAAGAGATCATCACCCCTAAACTAGCCGGTGTAAAGGACGGTCCTGGACAAGGGGCACCCAACAGGAGCTGCAGCCGATGAGGAAGCAGCCCCTGCGGGAGCCACATCATGTCAATGGGGCAGCAGCGGGAAGGAGTACCCCGACCTCTCTCCTGTCCTATTCTCCAGCCTCCTCCAAGAGCTCTCCATTGGCCAAAGCCGCTGGACCCGGGCTGGAGAGCCCGGAACCTAGTCCGGGGCACAGAGGTAGGGTAGGGAGGGCAGAGAGTGGGTTCCAGTGGTGGGGGAGGGCAAGAAGTGTACCCAGCACAAGCAGGCTCTCTGCTCTTATCAGAGGAAGTTGTTTAGGGGCAATTTTCCTAGTCTTTTCGTCAACTCCTCCCTCTGTACCTGGGAGGAAGGCTCTTACAGAGTGGGTTTAAGACTTCTGGTTATCCCAGAACAAATCACCAGCCTGAGGAACTGTTGAGCAGGCCTGATTCAAACTGCAGAAGGCTCTACAAGTTCAGGAGCCAGTCCAAGGTCAGTCCAGACAGGTAGGACATCCTTTGGGCTGGTTGCTGAGTGTGTGTGCCCTGGGGACCCAGGGGTTCAGGCAGGACAATTCCTAGGCCAAAAGCCCTTCTTTGCCTGAGACCAAGAAAGAACAAGATACCTGAGGGCCCTCTCCCTTCCCTCAAGTGAGAGATCCCGCAAGGGGGGTTTACAGAACATCCGCAGTAGATTGGAGCACTATTCTCAACAAAACGTTTGAGAATTAGACCTTTCTTGAGGGGAAAAAAAAAAAATCTGTCAAAAAAATCAAAAGTCAAATCCTCAGTTAATGCTCCACCCAAAGGTAGATAAGAGTCATATAAAGGTTTAAGAGATTCAAATTCACTGTCCTGGAATTTCCCTGGTGGTCCAGTGGTTAAGAATCTGCCTGCCAGTGTAGGGGGTGCCGGTTCGATCCCTGGTCTGGGAAGATCCCACATGCTTGGGAGCAACTAAACCCATGCGCCACATCTACTGAGCCCTCGTGCCTAATGGCAGACTAGCCCCTGCTCCCTGAAACCAGAGAAAGCCTGCGTGCAGCAACAAAGACCCTGCACAGACAATAATAAATAAACAAGTTCACTGTTGCTTCAGAAATGTACACTATTGATGAAGTTGGAGCAAACAGAACAGGAAACATCTTTATTGCTTTTCCCTTATTTCAATACTGTCAGCTTTCAGATAAGGAACAGGTTGAGGAAAGAGTAACATGGAAACTTACATTACCATACGTAAATTTGCTCTATGGCCCAGGAAACTCAATCAGGGGCTCTGTACCAATCTAGAGGGTGGGATGGGGAGGGAGATGGGACAGAGGTTGAGAAGGGAGGGGATATGTGCATACCTATATGGTGAGGTTTGGCAGAAAACAGCAAAATTCTGAAAAGCAATTATCCTTCAATAGAAAAAATTAATAAAAAAAAAAATAGGTTGAGAAACATCTTAGAAGTTTTTAAATTGTAAAAGTAAGTATGTATGGTTTCTTTCAGAATTTAAATAAAAAATGGAAAGACACTGGGACTTCCCTGGCGGTCAAGTCGAGCTTCCGAATTTCCAGTGCAGAGAGGGGTGCTGGCTCGATCACTGGTCAGGGTATAAGATCGCACATGCTGCACAGCACCACCAAAAGATTTTGTTTTAAGTGAGAGACACTGACCCCTGGGAGCCTTTGAGACACTCGGTGTGGGGTCTCCTCGGCGAGCAGGCTGCTGCCTTCATCATCTGGCCTGGCGCTCGGGCTCCGTGCCTTCCCGGGAGAGCGAGCTCAGGAAGGTGAGGATTTGTCTCTGAAGGTACTCATGCTCTGTGTGACCATGGCAGGCTGCCACATACTTGATGGGTACTTAACAAATATTTATGAAATGAATGAAAGAAAAGGGAGGAATTACACAGTAGTCTCTGAACAGACCTGGCGTGTTTTTGAGAGAAACTTCAGGAAGAAGTGGAAATCAAATTTTTCTACTTAATCTGAGCTCTGGGAAATGCCACAGTGAGGTAGAATATGAACCATGCCCTACAAGAGTGCAACTAGGCTGAGCGCAAGTGCATCATGCAAGAAATGATGACCCTTGGGTCTTCATCCCTTCAGGACTGCCTGAAGATGTGAAGGAATTATAGTAAAATGATTATTAAATGCTTATTCTATTTTTTTCTAGGGTTTCCCAGGTGGCACCAGTGGTAAAGAACGTGCCTGCCAATGCAGGAGATGCAAGAGTCTCGGGTTCCATCCCTGGGATGGGAAGATCCCTGGAAGAGGAAATGGCAGCCCACTCCAGTGTTCTTGGCCGGAGAATCCCATGGACAGAGGACCCTGGTGGGCTACACTCCATGGGGTTGCAGAGAGTAAGACATGACTGAAGCAACTTAGCACACATTTTTGCTAACCCTTTCTAAATAACGCTTTAACTTTATAGCATCGTGAAAGAGGAGCTTTGTCTTTTGCCAGAATTTTCCAACTAATATTTATTATTTTCCATGAATAAGAGGCACTCTTCCAAAATAATATGATCTTCAAAATATTCCCATTAAGTAATATTATTGTTCTTAATTTACAGATAAGAAAAATTCTCCCAAGGTATCACATGAAGGAGATGGTGCTACTGTTTTGGAATGCAGCAGGTCACTAGATCTGATTCCTATTTAACAAAGGAAAAAGCTAAAGTCAGTTACATGACGGCCTGAAACTGAAAAGGAGAAAGGGCTCCCAGTCTTCTAGGGAAAGAAGCAACACACACATAGACACTCAAGAATGAGTCTGTCGTTTCAGGCCGTTAATTTACAGGATTCGCTGAGGGGAAGGGAAAAAAGAAAAATTGAAAAGCTGCATCAGTAAATTACTTGTCATAATACAATTGTTGACCATCATCAGACCTTTTATGAGGAACACCAATAGCAAATGACTTTGTTCCCTATCTGGTTTATATGCTGAATTAAAGTATAACATCTGTTAGTTTTGTTTAAAATTTGAATTTTAAACGCCAGAAGTTTGTGCCCTTATTTTAGTGAATTATTTTGCTGTTACCAGTTAGATGCCTTGTGACAAGGAACATAAGAGCTATTTAAAAGAGACCTGAACAATTTAGGCAGAATAATTGCAGTCCTGAATAGGGCAAGCAATTACATGCAGCATGCAGCCTGCATCTTAGGGCATTCCAAGGCATCTGATGGCATTGCGCCTGGTTCCTGGGGTTTACATGTTGAAAGCCTTTCAGGCTTTCTTTTAAAATAGGTTTTTAAAGCCATTAATTCTCTCTTGAAGCAAACAAAGGAAAGAGCCATCTACAGAATCTTGCTGGATTCCTGCTTATCTAGGAAAGCCAAGGTTTTCAACAGGGCACCTCAGAGTCTCTGGCTCTCCTAAGACAGCTGATTCCCTGATGAAATTGTTACAAGTCATTAAATCACTTCCACTGAGGCAGACCATTATTTTTATTATATTTTATAAAGCATATTATAAAATTATATTTTATTAAAGTAGTGTTTTGACATGATATGAACACGCACATGGTGAAGAGTCAAACAGCATAAAAGAATCTCCAGTGAAATGTGTCAGTCTCTCCTCCCACCCCGCCCAGAGTCTGTTGGCTTCCCTCCACAGAGAGAAACACACTGCTTTAACGTGCAAACATATTCGGAGCCATTATAGAGATTTCTACGTGATAACTTCATCTCTTTTAATAGTCTACAAATATTTTTTTTTGATGAACATAAGGACAATTATACTTTTAGGGCTGTTCTTTGAAGAGGTAAACAGAGAGAGGCCAGAGAGTAACTGGGGATGAAAGAAGCAGCCTGATTTAGATGGGATCACCAGAGAAGACTTTTCAAAGAAGGTGACTTCCATGGTGAGCCAGTGGCTAAGACTCTTGAGTTCCCAATGCAGGCAGTCCAGGTTTGATCTTTGGTCAGGGAACTAGATCCCACGTGTCATAGCTAAGAATTTCCTACATGCAACATCAAAGATACCATGCGTGGCAAGTAAGACCAGGCAGAGCCAAATAAATAAAAATAAATTAAAAAAAAAGAAGTTGACATTTAAGTTGATCATGAAAAAGGGACAGAGAGCAAAGTGAAAGTCAGAGTGGGGCGTGTTCCCCTGGAAGGTATCTCCACAGTTGGAAAAATCAAGGAGAAGTGAGAGTGTTTGGTATTGGAGGGGCAAGATGTCAATGTGATGAGAGCAGAGGAGGGCAGCAGGCTGAGAAACAGGTGGTCTTTTCCACCAGGATAAAGAGTTTAGACTTTATTCCAAGTGCCACTGCAGCACTGAAGAGTTTTCAGAAGGGAGGTGAAACGCATGTCTTAGATTTCTAAACGTTCACGCTGGTTGATTGTTTCCAAAGATGGCCCCAACCATCCTGTCATCCCACAGACCCTCTGCGGATGTGACTCCACCCCTCCGCCCTCCAGTTTTCTCTCCTTTTAAGTGTGGGCAGGCTCTGTGACTTGCCTTAACCAACAGAATGCAGCAAAACTGAAGTGACATTGCAGCATCTGAGGCTGGATCAGAAAAGACCGGGTTACTTCTTTTTTGCACTTTCTTGGTGCCTTGAGCCACCTTGAAAAGAAGCCTAGGCTAGCTTACTGGCGAGGCCCATGACAGAGAGGCCCTGAAAGATGCCGGACCACAGGAGTAGAGGCCCCAGGATGCCAGCCGTCCATCTGAGGGGCCAGGCATGTGGGTGACACTCTCTTAGATTCTCCAGCCCCAGTCGCAGCCACACAAGCAAGTTCAGCTCTGTGAAACACAGGCTTGTTATTCTGGCTGAACCGTGCCAGGCAACCCACATAATCATGAGCAAATATTGATAAAAAACGGTTGGTTTTTTAAAGCCATTAACTCATGGGTTGGTTTCTTACACAGCAGCCAGTAACTGATGTACATATGCTGGTTGATGTGGGAAAAATGGATTGTAGATTTCAGGATGGAAACATAAATAACAGATCACTTTAGCAGTTCATAAATGGAATGAATAGAGAAGTGGAAAATGAGAGAAGTGGATAAATTTTATATAAATTTTGGAGGTAGAATAGATCAGAATTTATTGAAAGCTTAATTAACATGAATGTGCAGTGAAACGATTACTACCAGATATTTGATTTGAGTAACTAGATGTATGGTAATGCCATTTATTAAAAAAGTTAAGACCCAGATAGGAGCAAGATTGAGGGATGGGAAGTGAATGAAGTTCCTTGATTTCTAACATTCTAGTTACCATATATTGCCACTGGGAAAGCTACCTTAATCTCGTAATTGTGGCCATTTTTTTAGATGTTTATAATGTTGTCTTTGGTATAAATCATGAATTTTTCCAACTACAAGCCATGAATGAACTAAAGATGACATTTGTAAAAGTTCCAAACTGTGAGACAGAATGGCTACATGTCGACTTCCATAAAAAGTTAACTTTCTATTCACATGGACTTTGAAGGACAAACTTCTGACATCAACGATACCATGACATGAGGGCAGAAAGCTCTGGACAGTAGAGTCAGCCAAACAGAGGCTCTGACAGCTCCGTGTTTGTAGGTCAGTTTGGACTGGACAACCCCTGCCTTGGCTGGGACAGTTACCCTAACTGCAATGATACACACAAGCAAATTCTCCAAGACAAATGACCTTATTTAAAATCCTCAAGAATGAAGGAGTCTCCAGGATGGTGGAGTAGAAACACCCTGAGCTCACCTCCTCTCAGTTCAGTTCAGTTCAGTTCAGTCGCTCAGTCATGTCCGACTCTTTGTCAACTCTTTGTCGGACTCATGAACCGCAGCATGCCAGGCCTCCCTATCCATCAGCAACTGCCGGAGTCTACCCAAACCCATGTCCATTGAATTGATGATGCCTTCAAACCATGTCATCCTCTGTCGTCCCCTTCTTCTCCTGCCCTCAATCTTTCCCAGCATCAGGGTCTTTTCAAATGAGTCAGCTCTTCACATCAGGTGGCCAAAGTATTGGAATTTCAGCTTCAACATCAGTCCTCCAATGAACACCCAGGACTGATCTGCTTTAGGATGGACTGGTTGGATCTCCTTGCAGTCCAAGGGACTCTAAAGAGCCTTCTCCAACACCACAGTTCAAAAGCATCAATTCTTCGGCGCTCAGCTTTCTTTATACTCCAACTCTCACTTCCATACATGACTACTGGAAAAACCACAGCCTTGACTAGACAGACCTTTGTGGACAAAGTAATGTCTCTGCTTTTTAATATGCTGTCTAGGTTGGTCATAACTTTCCTTCTAAGGGGTAAGCGTCTTTTAATTTCATGGCTGCAGTCACCATCTGCAGTGATTTTGGAGCCCCCCAAAATAAAGTCAGCCACTGTTTCCACTGTTTCCCCATCTATTTGCCATGAAGTGATGGGACTGGAAGCCATGATCTTAGCTTTCTGAATGTTGAGCTTTAAGCCAACTTTTCACTCTCTTCTTTCACTTTCATCAAGAGGCTCTTTAGGTCTTCTTCACTTTCTGCCAGAAGGGTGGTGTCATCTACATATCTGAGGTTATTGATATTTCTCCTGGTGATCTTGATTCCAGCTTGTGCTTCTTCCAGCCCAGCGTTTCTCATGATGTACTCTGCATATAAGTTAAATAAGCAGGGTGACAATATACAGCCTTGACGTACTCCTTTTCCTATTTGGAACCAGTCTGTTGTTCCATGTCCAGTTCTAACTGTTGCTTCCTGACCTGCATACAGGTTTCTCAAGAGGCAGGTCAGATGGTCTGGTACTCCCACCTCTTTCAGAATTTTCCACAGTTTATTGTGATCCACACAGTCAAAGGCTTTGGTATAGTCAATAAAGCAGAAATAGATGTTTTTCTGGAACTCTCTTGCTTTTTCGATGATCCAGTGGCTGTTGGCAATTTGACCTCTTGTTCCTCTGCCTTTTCTAAAACCAGCTTGAACATCTGGAAGTTCACGGTTCACGTATTGCTGAAGCCTGGCTTGGAGAATTTTGAGCATTACTTTACTAGCGTGTGAGATGAGTGCAATTGTGGGGTAGTTTGGCATTGCCTTTCTTTGTAATTGGAATGAAAACTGACCTTTTCCAGTCCTGTGGCCACTGCTGAGTTTTCCAAATTTGCTGACATATTGCGTGCAGCACTTTCACAGCATCATCTTTCAAGATTTGAAGTAGCTCAACTGGAATTCCATCACCTCCACTAGCTTTGTTCATAGTGATGCTTTCTAAGGCCCACTTGACTTCACATTCCAGGATGTCTGGCTCTAGGTGAGGGATCACACCATTGTGATTATCTGGGTCATGAAGATCTTTTTTGTACAGTTCTTCTGTGTATTCTTGACACCTCTTCTTAATATCTTCTGCTTCTGTTAGGTCCATACCATTTCTGTCCTTTATTAAGCCCAAGGGGCATGAAATGTTCCCTTGGTGTCTCTAATTTTCTTGAAGAGATCTCTAGTCTTTCCCATTCTATTGTTTTTCTCTATTTCTTTGCATTGATCACTGAGGAAGGCTTTCTTATCTCTCCTTGCTATTCTTTGGAACTCTGCATTCAAATGGGAATATCTTTCCTTTTCTCTTTGGCTTTTCCCTTCTCTTCTTTTCACAACTATTTGTAAAGCCTCCTCCTCTTAAGGACACACCAAAATTACAACTATTCACAGAGACACTGTTGATGAGAAAGGCCAGAACCTGCCAGAAAAGACCTTCCATAAAATACAAAGAAGGAGTCACAACAAGACAGATAGGAGGGGTGGAGTTGGAGTACAGGGGAGATCCATGCCCTTGGGTGAGCAACCCACAAATGGGAGAGCAATTATAACTGCAGAGGTTTTCCTCGAGGGCAGAGGGAACTGGGCCCCACATCAGTCTCCCCAGCCTGAGAGTCCTGCACGGGAAAGACGAGGCCCCGGAAAGTTTGGTTTTGAAGGCCAGTGGTGCTTACTTTTGGGAGACCCCGAGGGCTCTGGAAAATGCAGACTCCACTCTTAAAGGGCACACATAAAGGTTCACCTGCTCTGGGACCCAGGGCAGGAGCAGTGCTCTGAAAGGAGCCAGGGTCAGACCCACTTGCCAATCTTGGAGAGTCTCCTAGAGAGGCAGGAGGAAACTAGATCTCATTCTGGGAACACAGACACTGGCTGTAGCCATTTTGGGGTGCTCATTCTACCACATGGATGTTAGCGCTGGCAGGAAATTTTGGAATCCTCCCTCTAGTTTATTAGCTCCAGAACTCTACCCGACCCCCCTCATTAGCCTGAGGCGCCAGTACTGGGATGTTATGCCCAGCGACTAGCTGGGGGCTGTGCCACCCCCCAGCACTCAGGCTGCCTTAAGAGTCCCTGAACCCACGGCTTCCCAGGACATTCGTGTCCAACAGAGGACCCAGGTCCTGGCCCCACACACCAGTCACAGGAGCTCAACCTGGGACCCTCAGGGCCCTGCAGCCAGAGACTCCCAGACCTGGCTCCACTCCCTGGTGGGCGCACAAGGACCCAGGAACACCCGAGTCCTGCAGCACGCCATGGCAGGGCCTGGCCAGCCCACTAGCAGTCCAGTACTAGCTCTGGGACCCCTGAGCCCTCTGGCTGGAGACCCCAGGACCTGGACCGGCTTGCTGGTGGACTGGCATTATCCCTGGGGCCCAGCTTCACCCCCCCAGTAGGTGAGAACCAGTCCTGGGATCTCCTAGACCCCAACCCCATCCACCAGCATGTGGACATAAGGCCTAGGACCACAGTCCCACAGCCTGCCCCCTCAGGACACCTGGACTCAGACTCTAGCCTTGCCCACCAGCAGGCCAACTCCAGCTCTGGGACACCTTGGGTCCCCAATCCAGGGTCCTTGGATCCAGGACCGTCTCCTGTGGGCTGACACCAGCTTTGGGACCTCCTAGAGCTCCATGGCCAGAGTACTTGGGAGCTGGTGCTACCCACCATGAGCTGGCACTAGCCCTGGGCTCCGGGCCCACTCACCATCAGGCTAATATCAGCTCTGAGATGCCCAACTCCTAAGCCAGCCACTCCAGGATTCAGCCCTAGTTAACCAGTGGCCAGCACCAGCTGTGGGATGTGCTGGTAGCCGTGTCAGGAACTGGCCCCTCTCACCGGAAGGCCAATGCTAAATCTGGGGGTACTAGCCCCACAACCACCCATCCCAGAATCCAACTCTGCCATTGGTGTGCCTGTGTTAGCCCCAAGACTTACTGGTGTTCTCCAGCCAGCTCACGAGCCAGACCCTATATAAGGCAGGGCCTGACCATCAAGCAGACTGCAAGCTAGCCATGCCCTACCAGACCGCCCCCAGTAATCAGCCCCCCACAAAAGGGGGAATCCCTAGACCATGTCACCTGGTGGCCAGAGGGGAACGCACTGCTGGGACACGTAAGACATCTCCTAAAAGGCCACTTCTCCAAGGTCAGGAAACAAAACCAGCCTAGAAGGTACATAGACGTAAAACCAGCAAATTAGGCAAAATAATTTATAAATAAATAAATAATAAATAAATAAATAAGCTGGTGTCAGCCCACAGGAGAACATGTTCCAAATGAAGGAACAAATTAAAACCCCAGAAGGAGAACATAAGTGAAGTGGAGATAGGCAATCTACCTGAGAAAAAAGGTAGTGATGTTAAAGATTATCAAAGAACTCGGGAGGAGAATGGATGGACAGAGTGAGAAGTCAGATTTTTTTTAAAAAAAAACAAGAACTCAGTTTTTTATTTCATCATTTCTCACATTTGAAGTACTTCTCTATGACATCCTTAGCCTGAGATTCTTTGCCATAGTCCTTAACCACCACACAATTGCAACCAACCACTTTATGGGGTTTTTCTCTCTCTATCAATTTCACAGAGGCCTACCCATTCCTCTAGTTTCTTGTTGTCATCAACCTTAATCAGGTTGGTTTGATAGTTATGACCAACCTAGATAGCATGCTATAAAGCAGATACATTACTTTGCCAACAAAGGTCCATCTAGTCAAGGCTATGGTTTTTCCAGTGGTCATGTATGGATGTGAGAGTTGGACTGTGAAGAAAGCTAAGCACGGAAAAATTGATGCTTTTGAACTGTGGTGTTGGAGAAGACTCCTGAGAGTCTCTTGGACTGCAAAGAGATCCAACCAGTCCATCCTAAAGGAGCTCAGTCCTGGGTGTTCATTGAAAGGACTGATACTGAAGCTGAAACTCCAATACTTTGACCACCTCATGCGAAGAGTTGACTCACTGGAAAAGACCCTGATGCTGGGAGGGATTGGGGGCAGGAGGAGAAGGGGACGACAGAGGATGAGATGGCTGGATGACATCACCGACTCGATGGACATGAGTTTGAGTAAACTCCGGGAGTTGGTGATGAACAGGGAGGCCTGGCGTGCTGCGATTCATGGGGTCGCAAAGAGTCGGACACGACTGAGCGACTGAACTGAACTTAACTGAACTGATGCTCAGCACAAAGGGCCTCCACCGACTTGACATTCCTAGGCTCATCCCAGTTGGATGTAAGCACACGTAGATGGGCTTGGCACTTGTCTAAAGCTTTGGCAGCTTCACGAATTCCACGTGCTAAGCCACCGTGGATGAGGGCGGTCTTCAGCACCTCTTGCAGAGCAGTATTAAAGTCCATTACACCTCCAGCAGCAATGCCTTCCTTGGCCATGGCGATGGGTTATGGGTGGAGCCGAATCTTGACTGCGCCCGAGCCTCCGCCTCTGCGCGGCTCCGCAGCGGCAGGGCCAGAAGTCAGATTTTAACAGAGTTAGAAAATAAGAGAAGTACCAGAGATGAAAAATATAATAACTGAAATGAAAAGTACATTAGAAGGGTGACTTCCCTGGCAGTCCAGTGGTTAAGACGCCAGCTTCCACTGCAGGGGGGCTGGGTTCAGGCCCTGATCAGGGAACTAAGATCCCACGTGCTATGAGGTGAGGCCAGAAAAAAAACAAACGTTAGAAGGAATCAGTAGTGTATAGATAACACAGAGGACCGTATCAGTGAGCTGGGAGAGTAATAGAAATCACTGAAGCTGAACAACAACAACAAAAAAGGATAAAAAGAAATGAGGACAGTTTAAGAGACTTCTGGGACAACATCAAGTATGTTAATACTCTTATTATAGGGGTCCCAGAAGGAGGAGAGAGAAAGAGAAAAGGGAGAGAACATATTTGAATAAAAAGAGCAAAAAACTTTCCTAACCTGGGAAAAGAAATAGATATACAAGTCTGGGAATTAGGGCTTCCCAAACAGGATCAATCCAAAGACAAATAACATCACTTCCATGTGGAATCCGAAAAACAAATGAATGTACATAACAAAACAGAAACAGACTCACAGATACAGAGACCAAAGTAGCGGTTACTGGGGTGAGGAATGGAGGAGGGGCAAGATGGAGTAGGGGGTTAAGAAGTACAAACTATTAATACTACATACCAAGTAAATAAATTATAAGGATATATTATACAGCACAGGGACAGAGCGAATGACTATTTTATAAAATCTTTACATGGAGTATAAACTATAAAAATTTTGAGTCACTATGTTGTACACCTATTGCTGATTTCAGAAGTTATGTCATATCCAGAGGATCCCAGGAAAGGTGTCTCAGGATATTTCAGGAGATGAAGCTTCGTTAGAAAGAGAACTTGGGCTTCCCTTCCCTCTGTCCTTGTCACTTTTCTCTCTGCACGAAAACTGGCTTTCTGCGCTTCTCCCACCAGATGGCACGAGTTGGCTGTCTCGCCTTTCAGGCCCAGGGAGAGTGGCCTCAGGCTCTGAGCTCGCCTATCCAGGTTCAGATCCTGGCTCCAGCACGAACCGGCTGTGTGACCTGGATCAAGAACGTAACCTCCGTGTGCCCCAATTTCCCCATCTCTCGACTGTTGTTAATGTCATAGACCTCAACAGGATTGTGCTGAGTCGTTCAACTCTTTGCGACCCCATGGACTGTAGCCCACCAGGCTCCCCTGTCCATGGGGATTCTCCAAGCAAGAATACTGGAGTGGGCTGCCATGCCCTCCTCCAGATCTTTCCAACCCCGGGATCGAACCTAGGTCTCCTGCATTGCAGGCCAATTCTTTACCGTCTGAGCTACCAGGGAAGCCTTGCCTTTAAAGGTGAATACTATGTAAGTTTTAACTATTATCTTTGATTCCTAGGCAAGAAAATCTCCCCGGCAGTCTAGTGGATAAGACTCTGCCTTCCAGTGCAGGGGTATGAGCTTGATCCCTGGTCAGGGAACTAAGGTCCTATATGCAGCGAGGCGTGCCCAGAATTCAACGGGAATTTGCTCTGTGGCTCAGGAAACTCAAACAGGGGCTCGGTATCAACCTAGAGGGGTGAGCTGGGGAGGGAGTTCCAAAAGGGAGGGGAACATATGTATACCTATGGCTGATTCATGTTGAGGTTTGACAGAAAAGAGCAAAATTCTGTAAAGCAATTATCCTTCAATAAAAAATAAATTAAGACAAATAGAAAAAAGAGGCACTTGACTGTCAAAGTTTCATAAGTTGGGAAATTGATTACATGATTTACCCATGGTCACACACTCATTTTTCTACTGGGTACTTGATCTTTATCATAATGATTAATAGAATCTCCTTATATATATATATATATAAACCTTATTGCATTTGGGCGAGTGGTCCACCCCTAATGGCCCGGTCATACTTTACACAGGGCTATATACTGCTTCTCCTTCAGGGCATGCACCTCAGCTATCATTTAACATCTGGCTGAGGACTGTATTTACCACTGGACTTCAGGACTACTGCTTGGCTCACATTTTGTTCTTGGTGCCTAACGCGGGGATCAGAATCTCTAGGTACACTGTGCAATATGCTAGCCCAATGGTGGTCCAGTTTCAGCAAATATGCTGAGTGAATGGTCCAACCCATTAGGGCTGAGAGTGCAGCTAGTGGCTGCAAAGGCCTACCTTCATGATTGGGGAGGCAGTTCTGAGTGAAGGGAGATAAAGCTCAACAGAAACCTCCAAATACACCTATCATGTGCTTCACGTGGCCAGGCATAGGGAATACAAAGTCAAAACAAATGTCAGGCAGAGATTGTGGGTGGCTTAATCCCCCGACCACTCTGCCCTTGGTTTGATATCCCTAAGTGTTCTTGAGCATCAACACAGCCACTGAAAGAAGCCCAGGCTCAGAGGCTGAATCATGATTGTTTACTCTGGGTATGATAATCACCCCTTTATTTCTGGGATCCAGTTGTGATCAATGACATGTAAGGAGAAATAAGTTTAAGGGGCAGCTGAGAAGAGGTTGTTCCCAAATTAAAACACAATGGGAAGCGCTGTCCCTTTTTTCCTGCTTAGATGTCAAGCCAAAAACAAAAGCCAGTAATGGGGTGGCACAGTAGCATAATAAAGAACCTAGGCCCAGATATTTTATTATGTAAGTTTTTACATGTTTAAACTGCTCTAGACAAGCATGCTCTTCCTTGCAGCCAAGCACTTTTTAACTGATAAACACGGTCCCTTTATCTTCATAACTGAAAGTGAGCGATGGAGACAAATCAGATAATCAGTAGCTTAAGATCAGAAGCTCAGAAGGATGCCCACTACCATGACTCCTCTTCCACAGGGTACTGAAACTGCTTAATTGCGTAATAAGATAGGAAAAAAAGACAACAGGATTGTGGCACTAAAAGCATGAACTATCCATAAAAGAAAAAGTCCAAAATTAAAAACTTTTTCTCAGCAAAGAGTCTGTTAAGAGAATGAGTAAATATTCATAAACCACATATCTGACATGGGACTTACATCTAGAATATGTAAAGAATTTTCAAAACTCAACAGTAAAAAAAATTCCAATTAGAAAATAGACATTTCACCAAAGAGGGAGAGGTGCCAAACAAGCACGTGAAAACCTGTCCAGCCTTTCGGATTCCAGTATTGACCAAAATGACCAACCCAAAGGGAAAGAGGCAAGGCATTTGTTTATATACCTTTCAGAAGACGGAAGTCATTCCTTTGGCCACATCCATGTGAATCTACAAGCAAGGTGATGTAGACATCAAAGGAATGAACCTTGTTCAAAAAGGGAATGCCCTGCAAAGGTTCTCAATGGCAAAACTGGAACAATTAGGCTGAATGTACCTAGCATGCTGCTGGCATTATTGTAAACAAACAGGTTAATGGCAAGATTCTGGCCAATAGAATTAATGTATGTATAGAACATATTACGTAACCCATGAGTTTAGATAGCTTCTTGAAATATGTGAAGGAAAATGATCAGAAAAAGAAGGAAGCCAAAGAAAAGGGTATTTAGGTTCCACTGAAGTTTCAGCGGAAGAAAATTAGAGATACCAAGGGAACATTACATGCAAAGATGAGTTTGAAAAAGGACAGAAATGGTATAGACCTAACAGAAGCAGAAGATATTAAGAACAGGTGGCAAGAATACACAGAAGAACTGTACAAAAAAGATCTTCATGACCCAGATAATCACAATGGTGTGCTCACTCACCTAGAGCCAGACATCCTGGAATGTGAAGTCAAGTGGGCCTTAGAAAGCATCACTACGAATAAAGCTAGTGGAGGTGATGGAATTCGAGTTGAGCTACTTCATATCTTGAAAGATGATGCTGTGAAAGTGCTGCACTCAATATGCCAGCAAATTTGGAAAACTCAGCAGTGGCCACAGGACTGGAAAAGGTCAGTTTTCATTTCAATCCCAAAGAAAGGCAATGCTAAAGAATGCTCAAACTAC
>CM035290.1:3138968-3192823 GCA_020226075.1 Hydropotes inermis
CCTCGGCCCCCCGCCTGTGGCAGCACCGGACCCTGCGGCGCGGAGCAAGGTACTGGGTGGCCTCGCCGGGTGCTCCCCGACCGCTCCTTCCCCGAGGGCCGGCGCCCCTCCTCCCGGGGCGGGGCGGCGGGGCGCGGACCCCGAGGACGCGGGCGCGGCTGGGGCTCCCCCGGATCGCGCTCTGCTCGGGAAGAGCCCCAGAGCCGGCGCGAGGCCGCCTTTGCTGCGGCCTCCGGGGAAGCCGCGCCGGAGGGGGTCCTCCCCGGGCGCCCCCTTGTCGCTTTCCCGCAGCTGCTTCCCCAGCACAGAGGACTTGGGGGGCGCAGAACTTTCTCGCGTTGCACGCCCCCTTCCTCTTGCTCCAGTGAGCTGAAAGAGTCTGCAGAAAGTGCTGGTGGTGGTCGGGGTGTGTGTGAGGGGAACAGGGCTCCCCAGGTGTCCCGGGCGCGGGGACCCGGCAGTCCTGGGGCGTCCACGGAGGGGCTGCTCCGGTCGCCCGCGGCCCCGCCGTCCCGGGCCTGCGGCCGGCCTCGGAGTGCCCGCGCTCGGCTGCGACGCGCCTGCAGCCGGGCCCCCTCCCTCACCCCTTCAAGGCCCCTGCGGGGCGCAGCGCCGGCCCGTGGGGGCTGTCTGCCCCGGGGAGCCCCGTTCTGGCTGGAACTAAGCTCTGTAAAGAGTTAGCAAGTGGCGTGTCCCAGAGCCCCAGGAGGCGAGCACGTCGTTTGGTCAAGCATGTTTTCCCTAAAGCGTGGTGGGATGGTGTAAGTGGTGGTGGAAGACGTTCCCTTTGGGGTTATGAGACTGAGTCTTGATGCGCCTTGTCAGGTGTGTGACTTTGGAAATTTCAGTTTTTCAAGCCACAGGCAAACTGGGTGTATTGTACATAACCTGGTGGTACTGTTGTAGAAATTGAATGTAAGTGAAAAGCTTCGCATAGAGCTCTTGAACGTTGGGCATCCTTTCTGTGAGCCTGTGGATGAAGATAGTCATTTCACGTTTAGGTAACATCTACTAGGCCAATGTTAATGGGAAGAACTTGGGCAATGAATACAAACACACCTGGGTCCATGGCGGTCCCACAGAGTACTGATGGTCTCTGGGGGGAGGGGGTCCCATCCTTAAAATAACAATAGCAACCTAGGTTCTCCTTGTGTCCTACCTGCCGACTGCACGTGTTTACCTTCCATCATCCTTAGCAGCTGCTTAATATATTGTAAATGAAGAATTTTTTTAAAAATCAAAGATTCTAATTAGATCCTAATTTCTGCACTCTAGGTCATAAATGAGGAGGGGAGAGGGGAAGAAGGGTGGAAAGGAATAAGAACCGAGAAAGACAACTGATGGCACATTGGGAGATATAAACCAAAGGTGATAACAAAATGCCAATTTGTTAACTCCTGGTTCAGTGGTGGCACCAAAAATTAACCTTCGCATCTCACTCAGACCCATCAGCCTCTCCAGAGCCCCTCCAGATAAGTACATAATCCAAGTAACAGCGGACAGTTTGCTTAGAGACAACTCTGCTTAGAGATAAGGCACACATCTAGCTCCCAGGGCACGCGTGTGCTGAAATTCTGGGGCTGCCTCTGCAAACTATAGCATGTGTTCAGAAAGCAACAAAGGGAGAAGAACAAATTAAAAAATAAGAACAGAAGACACACCCAGGTACCCATCACCCAGCTGAAGAACCAGAGCATCCTTACAACCTTGCAGCCAAGAGCACTCCTCCCCATGGCATTCCACTTCTCTTTTATCTCCCAGAGGAACCACTAGTCTGGCTTTTGTGTTTATTTCCGCATTGCTTTTCACACTTAATATCTGATATGAGAAACTCTGTGGGAGGCAAGTTTCTAAATAACCATTTTCACAGTAACCTGGAGCTTGTAGAACTTAAAAGGATATTGAGAGTAAGATGTAAACCACAAAAAAGCTGAAAGTATCAAAGTGCTGGGGTGAGCAGTCTCCGTCTTGCTTTGCCCCCAGTTTCCTTGGCAAGACTCTGTGGGTGTGTTCTGTTTGTATGGGGGAGGCCCAGTCTCTTCAAACATAGCTTGGAGGCTATAATTTTGAAAGCTTTGCTTGAGTCTCTAAGAATTGGAAAAACAGTAATTTGCACCCATGTGTTTTAGAAGTCTTTAAAAAAAATACCAATTATCCAGAGGACATTGTATTGGGATTTGAAGGATTAAGTCAACTGAGAGTGACTTTTAAAAACGGTTTTAACCTAAATTCTTCTTTTTCTGGTTGCAATGTTTGTGTTTGGGACTTTTATTTCTTTGAGTTGACTCACAGCTGTCCTCCGTGGATCGCACACATTCAGTCACTTCTTGGTTAATCAGAGGTTCCTAAACTTGGTTCATGGTGCCCTTTGGATCTCAGTAATTTTTTTCACAGTACCCCTAGTTTTTGGCAGCTAGTAAGTAGTTAGGTTGAAATAACGTAATAAGTATTTATATCCTAACAACATAGAAGCTGTTTGAAGAAAAATGACACAGTAAACTAAGAAAAAAATTTATATCATTCTTAAATAACCATACTTTCAAATGGTGTGTGTGTGTGTGTGTGTGTGTGTGTGTGTGTGTGTGCGCGCGCGCGCGCGCGCCCGTACATGCACCCGTGTGCACGCACGAGTGCACACACACACACACACACACACACTTGGGATCTGATTGGATCCCAGTCTCCTTTCTTGTCCCACATTAATTTTTCTGCAGCACTCGCTTTTTATCACAGCAACCTCTGAAAACCCACGCTTTGCAGAGATACAGTGTCATTGGTAGGAACGTGATAGGATCTGATTTGGAAACTGTGAGCTCCACCAGCCTGTAGGTTCAACTTCCAGCGTGTTGAGTAGGCTGTGTTTCCCTTGAAATTTTCAGAAATGCTGAGTTGTCCTTGTGAATTTGCTTCAGCACTCCCAGTGTCTTGGTGAACAGTTGAGGAATTGTTGGTCTAAGATAAAACCCACTTCCCAGGAGAGACCAGTTAACGAAGGAAGGTGTCAGCCTGAAAAAGCCCCAGGTTAAGTTTCTGTGTGGGTTTCCCAGGTGGCTCAGTGGGTAAAGAATCTGCCTGCACTGTGGGAGATACAGACAGACTTGGGTTCGATCCCTGGGTCAGGAAGATCCCCTGGAGGAGGGCATGGTGACCTAATCCAGTATTCCTGCCTGGAGAACCGAAAGAGCGGCCTAGCACACACTAAGGCTTCTGTGTGCAGTGGGCTGCATCTTGGTTTTCTCCTATATGAAATAGAGTTGGCTAGAGGCTTCCTCATAAGACTCTTTAAGAGAATTAAACTAGATAATATACATAAAGCCACCTTTTAAAGACCTGGAGTACAATGGAGTCTTGAGAAATAATAGCTGTTTTAATGGTTGTTATTATGTATGTGAGTGCTAAGTCGCTTCAGCAGTGTCTGACTCTTGCGACCCTATGGATTGTAGACCACGAGGCTCCTCTGTCCTTGGGATTCTCCATGCAAGAATACTGGAGTGGGTTACCATGTCCTCCTCCAGGGGATCTTCCCGACCCAGGGCTCGAACCCGTGTCTCTTATGTCTCCTGCACTGGAAGGAGAGTTCTTTATCACTAGCGCCACCAAGGGGAAGCCTGGTTGTTATTGTAAATAGTACCAAATCAGTGTCCAGTGATGGGTATATGTCATTGCCCATATTAAAGAAGAGTGGGTGCTCGAAATCTCTGTTAGCAAATAAGCTATGAAGTAACTAGCTTACATTGTAGGATGATTTATTGTTTTTTCGAACAGAAAACTCTGGTTTACTATTGTGACGATCTTTGATTTTTTTTAGACTGTCTTTGGAATACTCATTTTCAGTGACCACCATGAGCCCTGGTTTGGACTAAGCCTGTATTAGTACACTTCCAAAGGGGGTATGGTTGTCTTATGTCTTGGGAAGTTTGAACATAGGTGATAGGCTGGGAAATGTTTCAAGTAGGATTTAATTTGTGCGTCTACTCTGAGCACAGAGAGGCAGATGATATATGTATATTTTCATTGTATTTGTTGATTCTTGGCTGTGCCGGGTCTTCATTGCCGCTCACAGGGTTTTTCTTGTGGCAAGCTGGGCTACTCTGGCTGCGGTGCACAGCTTCCTCACTGCAGCGGCTTTTCCTGCCTCTGAGCGCGGGCTCTGGGGCTCTCGGCTTCAGGGGCTAGTTACAGCTTGTGGGCCCCGTATTGCGGCTCCCGGGCACTAGAGCGCAGGTTCGATGGTTCTGGCACGCCGGATGGGTTGCTCTTTGGCAGGTGGGGTCTTCCTGGATTACAGATTCGAACCCGGGTCTCCTGCATTGGCGGATTCCTTACCCCCGAGCCACCGGGGAAGCCCAGATGATACGGTTTTTATTAAATTGCAGAGCATCCCACGATAATGCCTGTCAATAAGAGGTACTTGTCAGTCTTCCAAGGAAAGGCTGACTTGGATAACTATGGCTGTCATAGTTCCTTTTAAGAAACAGAACTTTCTTCCCTTGTCCAGATCCCAAGTCTAAGCTAGGACCGAGTGATATTTTAACAACTTTGAAGAATATGCTCAAAAATACATTCATCATAGTGACGTTTCCTTAGCATAGTTGTAGATTATTATTGTTGCGTTCTTTAGTCATTTATCATTGGGAAGCCTGTGCAGAAGCGTAGGTGATACTTCCAAGTTGACCTTAAATTTTTTTTTTCTGTTTGTTTTGGTTTATCATGTTGAGGGTTTTTTCCCCCTTTATAAAATTTGGGGATATTTGTGAGTGTGGGAAGCTGTTTGATTCTTCTGAACTGATTATTCTGTTTTCCATTTCATGACTATCTATAGATTATCAGCATTATTTCTCTTTAACGTATTGCTCCCTTTTTAAAGAAATAAAATTTCATATCTTGCCTTGGTTAGGCGGATTATATTTAATACTGAACATCTTTTAAAAAAAAATGTTTATGGCTGTTTCAGGTATACCACATAGTGACTCATGATTTTTATAGATAACACTCAGTGTCTTATGGTTTTAAGGTATAAAGTAGAAAACTGCGTTGTAGATGTTGAAATGTGGATTAGAATGAATTGCTTTCTTCCTTTTGTCTGCAACTCTTAAAAGCAAACTGAGCCAAGCAGCAGCTAAACTCGTGTGCCACAACTAGAGAAAGCAACAGGCGGAACGAGGACCTTCACAACCAGAAATAAATAAAATTATTTAAAGAAATAAAAAAGAAAATTGAGAGTCAGAAAGCTTGAGCATCAATTTAACTATTAGAATCTGATATTAGCCACAAAGTGCTTTATGAAATGCTTTACTTTTTTAAAAGGTTGTTATCCATTCATGGTGATGGTGATGTAGTTCCTAAGTCATGTCCAAGTCTTGCAACCCCATGGACTGTAGCCCACCAGGCTCCTTTGTCCATGGGATTTTCCAAGCAAGAATACTGGAGTGGGTTGCCATTTCCTTCTCCAGGGGATCTTCCTGACTCAGGGATCAACCCGGGTCTCCTGCACAGCAGACAGATTCTTTACTGACTGAACTACCAGGGAAGCTCAATCCAGTACAGTTCTTATAATCACTATATAGTTATGTTGGCTATTTTCCCCATGTTACATAGTGCATTCTTGTAGCATATGTTTTACCTCCTGGTTTGTACCTCTGAGTCCCCCACCCCATCCGGCCCCTCGCTCCCCCACTCGCCTGTCCCCACTGGTGGCCACTGGTTGTTCTCTGCATCTGGAAGCCTGCTTCTCTTTTGTTTGTTTGTTTTTGTCACTAGTTTGCTGTGTCTTTTAGATCCCACATCTAAGTGATTATCATACAGTGTTTGTTTTTCCCTGCCTGACTCATTTCATTTAGCGTAATGCCCTCCATGTTCATCCCTGTTGCTGCAAATGGCAAAATCCCATCTTTTTTACGATGTGTTAGTATGTGTGTGTATGTGTGTGTCTCTCTGTGTGTATGTGTGTATGTGTGTGTGTATATATGTGTGTGTGTTGCACATCTTCTTTGTCCATTCATCTGTTGATGGACACTTAGGTTGCTTCTGTATCTTGGCAGCAGTTGTAAATAAGGCTGCTATGATCATTGGGGTACATGTGTCTTTTTGAATTAGTTTTTTTGTGTCTTTCGGGTAAACACCCAGGAGTAGAATTGCCGAGTCACCTTGTAGTTCTATTTGATAGCTTTTTGGGAAACCTCCATACTGTTTTCCATAGTGACTGTACCAATTTATATTCCTACCAACAGTGTACAAGGGTTCCCTTTCCTCCACATCCTTGCCAACATTTGTTATTTGTGTTCTTTTTGATGATCGCCATTCTGACAAGCATGAGATGATATCTCATTGTGGTTTTGATTTGCATTTCCCTGATGATTAGCAATGTTGAGCATTTTTTCTTGTGTCTGTTGACCATCTGGGAAATCTTAATATCTTCACATACAATTAGGAAAGGGTATGTAAGGATGAAAACATTTAATTTAAATTTGGGAGTTTATCAACAGCTAAATGGACTTAATTTCTACATCAGTGATTTGTTGTTTTCAGTTCAGGAATGGAGATTATGGGAAATATTTCTGTCCATGATAGTAAAAAACATTCTTTTTAAAAAATTGAATTTAATGGAGATACCAGCAAATAGCAACCAAAAATGGAAAAGTAGTCCAAAGTAAACTAGTATTAATAACTAAATAAGAATCAGCAAGGTTATTTTTTGTTGTTGTTGATTTTTGGTAAAGGACATATGCTTTGAGTAATGTTTCTAAAAGGAATAAATACAAAAGAATAAGGTCAGTTTTCCTTACAGATATTAAGTAGATAAGAGGTGAAAACAGAACTTAGTTCTCCGTTTTCCACATCAGCTCCAGGAACCCTGCTCCCCATCATCTTGTCGAGTCAGGTGGGGCCTTAGGGAGGACGGAAGGACATCAGGAAACATGGTGTGGTCCAGGCTGCCCACTCACCGTGGGGCTCAGGACAGTTTCTGAGGGCCTCAGTTTGCTCTTCACTGAGGGGACCAGACCAAAGCATTGCTTTAAAAAATGTGTGGTTCTGTGAAATTATTCATATTCACAGGGTAAAATCAACATTCTTTTTCTTCCACACTTCTGAAGGTGGATGCCGTTGAGTCAACCTGATGATCTGTGGACCAGAGAGAGCTAATGAGATTGTTAACGGGACATAACCTGCTGACCTTTTATTATGAGCTTCATTCACTTACTGTGTTAAGTCCTTTCAGACTGTTCATGCATGTATTCACACTCGGGAACATAAATTCAAAATACCATTCTATTTTAAAACCTGATTCCAAGGTAAGAAAATTTATACTCTTATTTCTGTAAGTTAGAATTTTCAGTTCAGCATTTTATTCTAACTCTGGGCAAGTCCCACAGAAATCTGATATACAAGGAAATTGCCTCCAGGTGACAAGTTTGGGAAGTATTGGGTTTCTCCCCTCTTTGCATCTTTATAGGAATTTTAGACTTCTTAAAGTGAACATATATTCAGTTTATGATCATAAAAATAAATATATCAAGTATTAATAAAAAGCTGTAAAATCACACAAAATTCAGCGCTAATCATATGTATTAAAAAAAAAAAACAACTTTGTTCCTATAGTGGAACTATTTAGATATTCTAGTAACTAAAATATTCGCTTAATAGGAGGTAAAAATGTAATCACATGAGATGGGCCTATTTTATCATGATTAAATGGTAGTGATTTGAATTTATTATTGAGGATAAAAATAAACCAAATCATAAACAATTTGACTTGGAAAATTTCAGTTCAGATTTTTCTAAAAGCTAAATTTTTTCTTCCTTTGTCAGGATAACATGTCTTATGCCAGTCTCTAAAGTTACTTTTTAGCTAGAAAATACCAAGTGAACAGTAAATCCCAGCATGACATTCTGGATTTGACCCAGTTTAGGTAGAATGCTAAAATGCATTGTGTACTATTTTGTATTATGCCATATATCGTCTAAAATATTCAAGTACCACAGAGCAGACTTCTTGAATACACATGTATGGATGCATTTGAGTATCCTAGTTATGCCTATATTTACAGTTTTGGTTAACCTTTGATTAAGAGGCATGTGCTTCAGAGCTGATCTTACTGGGTTAGATGCCTGGTTCTAGCACCTATTGGCTGTAAACAATTTTTTTTTTGGTTGTAAAATTTTTGACAGTTAACTGTCAAACTGCCTCAGTTCCCTAATCTGTAAAGTAGAGGTTTGATAGTTTTGTACTCTGACTATGATGACAGTTACATGAATCTGTGAATGTGATAAAATTCATAGAACTGCACACACACATGCACACACACACACATACCCTGAGCTCATGGAAAAAGTGAAATCCAAGTAAGTTCTGTAGTTAATAGTATTATACCAATGCCCATTTCCTTGTTCAGATCATTGTACTCTGCTTATGTAAAACAGTTGCAGAAGGAAATGGCAACCCACTCTAGTATTCTTGCCTGGAAAATCCCGTGGACGGAGTCTGGCAGGCTTCTAGTCCACAGAGTCGCCAAGAGTCAGACATGACTGAGCGGCTTCACTATGTAAGACATTACTGCTGGGAGATACGGTGCGTGGGCACTCTCGGTACTATTTTTTATTGTGATGTACATGACATAAAACTCACCATTTCAATGGTATTTTCAACATGCAGTTCAGTGGCATCGGTTTCACTCTCATTGTTGTGTGACCATCACCACTATCGGTCTCCGGAGACTTTTATCATCCTGACCTGAAACTGGGTATCCACTTAACAGTATAACTCCCCAATCTCATCTCCCCAGACAGCTGGTAACCACTGTTCTTTCTTTCTCTATTTGACTCCTCTAGATGCGTTATATAAGTGGAATCATACAGTGTTTTTTCTTTTGCGTGTGGCTTATTTTATTTACCAGCATGTCTTTGAGGTTCATGTGCTATTTTTTTTTTTTGCAACTTATGTGAGAAAGTAATATTGTTTCAAAGTAAGGTTTTTTTTCTATTTTCTTTCTTTTTTTTTTTTTTGGCTATGCCCCGCAGCATGTGGGATCTTAGTTCCCTGACCAGGGGCCAAACCGGTGCCTGCTGCCGTGGAAACAGAGTCCTAACCTTGGACCACCAGAGAATTCTCTCAAAATAAAGTTTAAAAAAGAAAAAAAGAAACAAACATCCCGCTGATGGTGCCCCACTGCTGTAAGGCATCGAGGCACCAAGGCATCGAGGTTAGGGGCAGTGCAGGATGGCCAGGGAATGCCATCACCGCTCTTTCCTTCCCCCTCCTTATCCCCAGTCATAGGAGAAGAGATGAAGGAACAGCTGTGGTCTCTCTTGCATAGGGAAGAGCCTGCATTATTTACTAGTAGATTGCTGATTCAACCCGAGGAGAAGCTTTTAAATCTCCCGCTGTAATAGGGATTCCTGGGCTTCCCCGATGGCTCAGCTGTAAAGTATCTACTTGTCAATACGGGAAGATCCCCTGGAGAAGGAAATGGCAGCTCATTCCAATATTCTTGCCTGGAGAATCCCATGGACAGAGGGGCCTGGCAGGTAAGAGTCCATAGGGCCCCAAAGAGTTGGACATGACTCAGAGACTAAACAACAACAAACTAGGGGTTCTTAACCTTAAGTTCAGGCCTGATGGACCGCAAAGGCTCTAACAGCTTCCAGAATTTAGGTGTGAGTAGTTAATGCTCATTTGTATATATGAAAGGGGAAACATTCCATAACTTTTGTTATATTCTCAAAAGATTCCCTAACCCCCAAATAGTAAGCACGACGAGAAAATATAATTTAAATGTAACTTATGGAGCTCTTCCCACCCCATAACAAGCTTTTCACTTGGTTGTCTTAGCCCCGTTTGGTTTCCTGGTGTATCTTTCCCCTTACCAGGATCCAGAGGCTTGCTTTCTGTTCAAACCTGGGAGAAGCCTAAACAGTTCTTTTCCCTCAGAGCCTCCAGCCATTCTCTTCTGTGTCCTACAAACTCCAGGATCCTCAAGTAGCCCCAGAGTAAACCATCTTCAAGTCTCCAGTGGGCAGGGGTGGAACTGAGTGGGGCTGAGTGGGACTCAGACTCTTTGGAGAAATTGTTATTGTTCAGTTGCTAAGTCATGGCCGACTCTTTGCGACCTCATGAGTTGCAGTGCACCAAGCTGAAGTGACTTGGTGGCGGCAGCAGCAGCAGGCTTCGCTGTCCTTCACTGTCTCCCAGAATTTGCTCGAACTCATGTCCATTGAGTCAGTGATGCTGGAAAAATAGGAAGAAAATAATACTTGAGATACACAGCTATGGAAAACTCAGGAAGTGGTTCCGAATGACTGAGGTTCAGTAGATTCTGCCCCGGGGCATGCAAATTTAATTCTCAGATTGTTTTCTGGTTTACACTTTGTGTTACAAATTATTATAAACATATCATACAGTACATTCTACCTTGTGGAGTATCCAGTGGTTTAGGTGAGCTATTGCAATGGTGTATTGTTATAAAAGATGTTAGTTATCAATTTATTTAATAAATAGAACTCCCTATTCAGACTAGTTTTTAACTCATACAAATGGATTGCACAAATGGGAAAAACTGTAACTTGCAAGTTTTTCCTATACATGTGATTCTCTAATCTTTGCATTCATCTTAGAAATCCTTCAATAAATTGTGACTTGACTCATATATTCAACTCAAGTATATTCTTTTAGAGTAGACTAACTGCTGTAACAAATGTTTCCAAATCTCAGTGGCTTAAGCCAGTAAAAGTTTACTTCCATTTCACCCAAAGTCCAAATAGGTTATTCCTGGTTAGGCAGCTCTCCTGCTTAGCTCTTCTTCAACTGATTCGCAGATAAAGGGTCCTTCCATCTTTTTATACCGTCCTGAAAAAGGGATTTCCAGTGTCACTATAGGGGTGAAGAGAGGGTGGGAAAGGCATACCAGAATAACTCCCTCCACCAACAAGTAAAAACATTACTTCTGCTCACATTCCACTGGCCAGAACCAGCTCAAATCCTCACCTCAATTTATGGAGGCTGGGAAATAACATGTGCCTGGGTGGACAGCTGCTTCTGAGCAATAGTGATTTACTTTAGAAGGGGAACAGAGCTCTTTGATGGATAAGTAGCCATCTTTTATACTAATATGCTAGTCTTTTAACTGGTCAGTTCAGTGTAACTGCTTCATATGATTTGTTTCTCACTTTCCAAACAGCTATATATAAAGTGTTATGTTTTTGTAGTCTAAGGTGTGGGTGAGACCTTCCTACAGGAAACAATTTTGTCATAATTTTTGAATAAATAGAAATAGGATTAAACTGTCTAGTTTCATACATTTATTAGGGAATGAAGTGTATTTCATTTTGTTTATTCAGAGTCATCCAACTCCCTAGAGAATTGCACATTTGAGAAAGATGGAACAGAGGAAGATTAGCCAAGAACAAGAATATGCATGTCTCATTGGGTTCATGAATGTTCTTGTAATAATTTACTTCCAGCTGCTGGCAATAGGCAAGTATGAAAATTTTCCTCTTTAAAAAAAAAGCAGTCTTCACCATGTGCTCTGTTACTCAGTCATAAATTAAGTACAACTTTTACTTATTTGCTCTTTGTTGATTTGTTCAGTCACTAAGTCATGTCTGACTCTTTGGAACCCTGTGGACTGCACACCAGGCTTCTCTGTCCTCCGCTGTACCCTGGAGTTTGCTCAAATTCATCTCCATTGAGTTGGTTGAGTTCCATCTCATCCTCTGCCACCCTCTTCTTTTGCCTTCAGTCTTTCCCAGCATCAGGGTCTTTTCCAATGAGTCAGCTCTTTGCATCAGGTAGCCAAAGGATTGGAACTTCAGCTTCAGCATCAGTCCTTCCAATGAATATTCAGGGTTGATTTTCTTTAGGATTAATTGGTTTGATCTCCTTACAGTCCAAGAGACTCTCAAGAGTCTTCTCTGGCACCATAGTTCGAAAGTCATCAATTCTTCAGCACTCAGCTTTCTTTATGGCCCAACTCTCACATCCATCCATCCATGACTAGTAGTAAGTGGAAAACCGTAGTTTTGATTATATAGACCTTTGTCAGCAAAGAGATGTCTTTGCTTTTTAATATGCTAAGTTTGTCATAGCTTTCATTCCAAGGAGCAAGTGTCTTTTAATTTCATGACTGTAGTTACTGTCTGAAGTGATTTTGGAGCCCCAGAAAATAAAATCTGTCTCTGCTTCCACTTTTACCCCTTTTATTTGCCATGAAGTGATGGACCCAGATGCCATGATCTTAGTTTTTTGAATGTTGAGTTTTAAGCAGCTTTTTCACTCTCCTTTTTCACCCTCATCAAGAGTTTCTTTAGTTCCTCTTCGCTTTCTGCTGTGAGAGTGGTATCATCTGCATATCTGAAGTTGTTGATATTTCTCCCAGCTGTCTTGATTCCAGCTTGTGATTCATCCAGCCTGGCATTTGGCATGATGTAAATAAGCAGTGTGACCGTATAATGGAAACTAAATTTGTAAGATTTGTCCGTATTTATTTACGTGAAACTATTTTGTGCCTGGGAGGGTGCCATTTGACTATATCCAGCATCTGACAGCTAGAAATGGAGAATATTGAGGGATTAATAAAATATCATGTGAAAGATGCCAGTACCTAGTTGGAGTCATAGAGAAAGTGGTCCACAACTTAGTAGTTACACCAACTATATGGGCATATGGGCATATCTTGTTTCATTGCTCTTTGCTTTATTGTGCTTCACAGATACTGCATTTTTTTTTTTTTTACAAATTGAATGTGTGTGGCAACCCTGTATTGAGCAAGTCCATCAGCACCATTTTTCCAATGGCATTTGCTCACTTTGTGTCTCTGCGTCACGTGTTGGTAATTCTTATAATATTTCAGACTTTTTCATTATTATGATGATGTGTGGTCAGTGGTCTTTGATGTTACTATTGCAAAAAGATCATGACTCATTGAAGACTCAGATGATGATAAGCATTTTTGGGCAATAAAATATTTTAAACTTTTTAAAGAAATAAAACACTTAAAATTAACGTATGTGTATTTTTAAGCCATAATGCTATAGCACACTAAATAGACCACAGAGTCGTATAAATATAGCTTTTATGTGTACTAAGAAGCCAGAAGACTGCTGTGAATTGCTTTATTGCAGTATTCAGTTTATTGAGTGGTCTGGAACCAAACCCACAATGTCTTTGAGGTCTGCCTGTAGTAATGTTTCATTTATCTGTTTGTAGTTGGGATTGGGCTGTTTTACTTAAGGAAGAGGTGCCAGTAATTAATATTTACCCCCTTTTAGGTCCTAATTTTTTTGCATCTTTTCCTTTTTGAATTTTGAAAGTATGGGACTTCCCTGGTGGTCCGGGGGCTCAGACTCCACTCTCCCAATGCAGGGGACTGGGGTTTGACGCCTGGTCAGGGAACTGGGTCCCACATGACAGAACTAAGACCCAGCGCAGCCAAATACATAAATAAAACTAAAAAAATTAAACTGAATGTATGATAACACATTTATGGGAGACTTGGAAAATACAGAACAATGTAACATATTGTTCCACTATATATTACAATTATTTTTTAAGTAGATAAAGATTTTTAGTTGGAGTTTCAGTATCAAACTCTCAGAAATTAGTAGGATGAACAGACAGAAAAGGATATAGTAGACCTAGAAGCACCACAAACCAATTCAACATAATTAAGATTTATATAATTTTTACACAACAGTAGGATACAAATTCTATTCAAGTTCCCATAGACTATAAACCAGGAGACACTGGAACATATCCAGGGCATAAAACAAGGTGCAAAAATTTCATGGTCTAAAGGTATTGAAATCATACAGAGTCTGTTCTCTTAGCACTGTGAAATTATGTTAGAAATCAATATCAAGAGATATTTGAAAATAACCCACATATTTTCAAACATAATGTGACATTTACCGAGAGAGATTTCTGACTTAGCCATTGAAAGCCTCAGTAAAGTTAAAAGACTGAAAAAATTGAGGGTGATTGCAGAGAAGAAAGCATTCAAATGAGGAATTAATATCAACCTAATTTAAAAAACATTATATTTTATGGTGCCATGTTGGAGTTAAAGATGCACTAGACCAAAGGTCAGCAAACTATAGCTGACCATGGTCTAGCCCATTCCCTGCTCTGTAAATTTTTTAGAACGTAGCCATACCCCTTGATTTCCATCCTGTCTGTGGCCGCGTTCACACTATACTGGCAGAGTTGAGTAATTGTCATAGAGACCGCGTGACCCACAGCATGTAATGTATTTACTTACTGTCCTTTTCCAGAAAGTGTGCTCACCCTTTCACTAGGGGGACTTCCCTGGTGGTCTAGTGGCTAAGACCTTGAACTCGCAATGCAGGGGGACCTGGTTCCGTCTCTGGACGGGGAACTAGATCCCACATGCTGCTGTTAAGACTTCCTATGTCACCACTAAAGATAGCTAGAAGATCCTGCATGCCACAACTAAGACCCAAGCAGCCAGATAAATAAATCAGTAAAAGTAAAATATTAAAAAAATCAGTATAACTTGGTTTGAGGGGGCTCTGCTTCTGTGGGCTTTCTTGGTGGCTTAGACTGTGAAGAATCTGCCTGCAATGCAGGATACCTGGGTTCGATCCCTGGCTTGGGAAGATCCCCTGGAGAAGGGAATCCTAGTTAGGATTTACTTAATCTCTGGTCCACAGTTTACCATCATAGTGGGGATAATAAAACCTACCTATTGAGACTCTAAAATAGATTTTAAAGGATCTCACATAAGTTACTCAATTGATCTTCTAGGTAGCAATCTGCCAATCTGTCTTCCAGTCTTTAGATCAATCTGTTTCCAGCTCACCATGCGTAAGAATCATCTGGGAACTCTATTATAGTTCAACGATGTCCACCCTGATTCCTCAGGGTCCTGATTCCTCAGGGTCCTGATACAGCAGATCCA
Source organism: Hydropotes inermis (assembly GCA_020226075.1). Taxonomy (NCBI): domain Eukaryota; kingdom Metazoa; phylum Chordata; class Mammalia; order Artiodactyla; family Cervidae; genus Hydropotes; species Hydropotes inermis. The sequence continues at coordinate 3,153,881 of CM035290.1, forward strand.
GGGAGATGCATACGTAACAAGCACCCCAGATTTTGATGGAGGACCTTTAGTAACTCAGTGGCAACTTGTCTTTGGGTCCCTAAAAAATAGTTTCTCTGGTAGCTCCAGATATGCTCTTGACTCACCCCAGAACTGAAGCCTTGCCTGCTAGATGGGAGAGCTTGGAACCGAGAGGGGAATGCCCAGTGGCATCAGTCATCAGCATTCTGAACCCGTGCAGAGACCTGGCCGGGGATTTATCATAGAAATCAAATCACTCACTGCCTGACCGCACCTATACAGCCATCTGGTAAGATGCCTTGCCTCCAAATAGAAATAATGATGGAGACGTTGGCACTGGGGCTTCAGAAAAAGTGACTGGTTTACACTGGAGCGCCGTATGCCTCTTGATGCTAAAAGGGAACAAATGAAAGCTAAAATTAGCATTAAATCCCTGGGCTAGCTGTCTCTTTTTAAAATCAAAATGAAAGTTAGTAGCAGAAGAAATTACTGTGAGAGGAAGAACCTAAGTACAGGTGTTTTATAGGCACTTTAGGAACGGATGCTTATTTAATTATTTACAATTTCCTTAATCTCCAGAATGTATTGTTCTAGGTTACCTGATACTTAATGAACGGCTTGCTCACTGAAGCCTTTGTTTTCCTCCATTTGCTGTTCAAAAACTTGGTACAGTAAAGAGCTGTAAAGCCAGTCATGGATAATAGCAAAATCCCCTGGCACCTGTTGGGTTTTTATACCATAGGGAAAAACGTGAGGAACCCCCTCCCTCAAAAAAACCTCCAAAAAAACAAAAACCAGAAAAATAAACACTTGAGGAATCAAAGAACCTCACACTATCAATATTTAATATGAGTGGAGCTGTGTTGCTATTCAAGGCAGTTTTAAAACTGAGGGTCAGGTGCCTTGAAACATTTTACACCTTTGTTGCCCTGCTGAAATAAATCCTAGATGGCTGATTGGATGTAAGCCAGGGTATTTTGTACTTTGAAATGTAAGAAAAGTAAACACTTCATCATCCAATGAGGGACTTGCAGCTAATTAGATACCTTCCTGTTGGGAGATGTCTTGGGAAACTTACCTCAAAAACATATGCTAATAAGGATTTAAAGAATCCTATGTAAGATTATCAAAAGATTCCTTTCAATAATGAGTTCCCTTAGACTTGGGATGTTTACTATATGACCAGAATTACTAATCATTCAAAATATACCCTCTTTAAGGGAGCCCAGCATTGCCCAGAACGCAGGAATACCATAGAGGAATAAAATTTTGGAAAGGTTGCTAAGTAAATAACCATCTTCTATTTTTATTAAAATGATAATGTTAGATCATTCCTTTTCTTCCCTGCAAAATATGCAACAGGTTTAATTTATCTCTCCATACCAGAATTTCTTTCCTTCCTATTACTAAACTCTTGAGAAAAGGCCATTTTGAAACAAACATAAGGCTTCTGTCTTTAAAAATTGGTTATTCTGATATACCAAAAGCTAACTGTCTGGATGCGTAGTGCATTTCTGTCTTTTTAAATCCAAAATTCACAAATTTAAATTCTTCTCTTGGTATTTAGTGACTCATAAACACTCACACTGTGGTTATAACTGACTGGTTGTGTTAAAAGTGACCACGCTTTTGTGCATCTAAAAATAGAACGTGAACTCCTCTACCAGATTTCGCCCCAGGATGTCTGTGCGCTTGCTTATTACGCCTCTCTCTCCCCCTGCCTTTCAAATTCTCTTAAAGTCAGAGACATTAACTCTGAGGGCAAGCAGGTAAATCTTAAGAGACTTGGAGTATTTGCTCTGAATTTACTAGCCAGCTGAACTGGATGGAGGTTGATATCTCAGTTATATCAGGCATACTTTTGTTATTCAAAATGAAAGCTGCGCATGCAGTGGAGAGAAAACAGATTCTCCAAATCAGTAAGCCAATAAAAGCCATGATGGATTTTGCATGAAAAAAGAAATGTCAGAGGCTGTTAGGGTATTTAAATGAGGGGAAAAATTCTGTGTTATAGTAATCAATCTAAAAGGAAAGATAAAAAAGAATGGATGCTTGTATGGGTATGACTGAATGACTGTGCTCTACACCTGTAACTAACACATCATTGTTAATCAACTATACTCCAATATAAAATAAAAAAATTTTGTTTAATTAAAAAAAAAAATGAAAGGAACGACCAAATATTGACTGTAAACTAATGAGATACCATGGGGCTTCCCTGGTGGCTTATTGGTAAAGAACCTGCCTGCCAATGCAGGAGACACAGGTTCAGTCCCTGGGTTGGGAAGATCCCCTAGAGAAGAAAACGGTAGCCCACTCCAGTATTCTTACCTGAGAAAAACTACGGACAAAGGAGCTGGCGGGCTATGGTCCATGGGGTTGCAAAAGAGTCGGACACGACTTAGTGACTAAACAACAAGCAGACACCATAAATCCACAGCAGCACGCTCTCAGCCCCACAGAATAAATGGCAAAAAGGAGTATGTCAATGCTGTATATTGTCACCCTGCTTATTTAACTTATATGCAGAGTACATCATGAGAAATGCTGGGCTGGAGGAAGCACAAACTGGAATCAAGATTGCCAGGAGAAATATCAATAACCTCAGATATGCAGATGACAGCAGCCTTATGGCAGAAAGTGAAGAACTAAAGAGCCTCTTGATGAAAGTGAAAGAGGAGAGTGAAAAAGTTGGCTTAAAGCTCAACATTCAGAAAACTAAGATCATGGCATCTGGTCTCATCACTTCATAGGAAATAGATGGGGAAACAGTGGAAACAGTGTCAGACTTTCTTTTTTTGGGCTCCAAAACCACTGCAGATGCTGATTGCAGCCATGAAATTAAAAGACACTTACTCCTTGGAAAGAAAGTTATGACCAACCTAGATAGCATATTAAAAAGCAGACATTACTTTGCCAACAAAGGTCCGTCTAGTCAAGGCTGTGGTTTTTCCATTGGTCATGTATGGATGTGAGAGTTGGACTATAACGAAAGCTGAGCACCAAAGTATTGATGCTTTTGAAGTGTGGTGTTGGAGAAGGCTCTTGAGAGTCCCTTGGACTGCAAGAAGATCCAACCAGTCCATCCTAAAGGAGATCAGTCCTGGGTGTTCATGGGAAGGACTAATGCTGAAGCTGAAACTCTGGTAGTTTGGCCACCTGATGTGAAGAGCTGACTCATCTGAGAAGACCCTGATGTTGGGAAAGATTGGGGGCAGGAGGAGAAGGGGACGACAGAGGATGAGATGGTTGGATGGCATCACCGACTCGATGGACATGGGTTTGGGTGGACTCCAGGAGTTGGTGATGGACAGGGAGGCCTGGAGTGCTGTGATTCATGGGGTTGCAAAGAGTTGGACACGACTGAGCGACTGAACTGACTGACTGACTGGCTGAAGTTTGAGTGTGTTGTTGCCCTCGGATTAGGGAGGCCAAACTGTTTCACTGTTCTCTGCAAAGCCTAATCTCTACCTGAACAATAATTCAGGAAGAAAAATGTTAAGGTCAGGGCCTTTCCGCCTCCCTACGTATTTGTCTTTTTCTTTCTGATTAGCATTAGGTAATGTATCTTAAAACCCCAGGCCTCCACATTCAAACCTGGCTGAATGACCTCTCCTGGGAATGGACAATACAGATGCCCTTCAGGAGAAGTCTGCTTCATGGGAGACTGGCAGGCTTTAGAGAAGAGAGTGACCTGGCTGCCAGGAGGCTTAGGTTCCAGTTTCACGTCTGACCAAAGCCTTTGTGCCTTCTGCCAGGTTGCTTTCTTCTGTGGCTTTTCTTTTCTTTTTAAAGGTGACCAGTGGCCAAGTGCTTCAGATGGGTCCTCATTCACTAGTCTCCTGCCCCTGTGGGTTTGAGTCACAAACATTTTTCAGCTTAAAAATTATTATAAGCCAAATACCTTTATAACGGCCACTCTAGTCAGGAAATTAAACTGCTAGTCACCCCAGAAGCCCTTCCTTGGGCTGCATCTCGATCATAACTCCCTCTCTCCCTTCAAATTAACTACAGGCCACCCTTGCCTGAGCTGTGGTGCTATAAAGAAAATAGAGCACGCTGAAACCCTGATCCCTAGTGTTATTTGCTCAGTCCTGTCTGACTCTTTGCAATCCCATGGACTATAGCTCTCCAGGCTCCTCTGTCCATGGGATTCTCCAGGCAAGAATACTGGCGTGGGTTGCCATTTCCTTCTCCAGGGGATCTTCCTAACCCAGGGATCAAACCTGGGTTTCTGGCATTGCAGGCAGATTCTTTACTATCTGAGCCACCAGGGAAACCCTGATAGGCTATCTTAATAATCAATGGGGAAAATTTCGATTTTAGTAGGATCTTTAAATGTTTTTTCAAAACATTAAAAACTATTATACTGTCTGTTAAAATTGTATAGGGAACTTTAAAAATACCAAAGTTTAGTACACTCTAATTTAAAACTTTAGCAACATTGAGTATTTGACTTTTATTTTCTTTGTAAAATCTTATCACGAGTAGTTTGGTTTGCCTTTTCCCATCCTCTAACTTACGATACAGAACAGGCCAGTTTTCAGAATTTATTTTATTGATGTGTACTTGATTTACAATGCATGTTAATTTCTCCTACAGCAAAGGAACTCAGTTATACATGCAAACATATACAGGCTCCTCTGTCCATATGGGATTCTCCAGGCAAGAATACTGGAGTGGGTAGCCATTCCCTTCTCCAGGGGATCTTCCCAACCCAGGGATCGAACCCAGGTCTCCTGCATTGCAGGCGGATTCTTTACTTTCTGAGCTACCGAGAAGCCCTGTACACACGCGTGTATATGTGTATACATTCTTTTTCATATTCTTTTCCGCTATGGCTGCTCACAGGATACGGAGCATAGTTCCCTGTGCTTTCGGCAGGATCTGTCTCTCCGTCCTCTGTTCACCGGTTTGCATCCACAACAAGCATCTCTCCTGCGCCTTGATTAACGTTCATGCTCTTGTGGACGTTTGGGTCATATTCCATCCTTTGCGCTTTCAGTGTCGTGAAGTGTTTGCGGGAGTTCCGTTCATGTGACGTTTTTGCAGCGTCATTTCTTCATCCTCTTATCTCCACACTTTCCTAATTTATGGTGATCAGTGCCCTTCTTTGAGTTCCTCTGGCTTCACACCTGGAGTCTTCAGGTGGTAGCTGTGTCGACTTAACCACGGTCAGCCGTTTGTTTTGTGACTCCGTCCTATTCCATTCAGATTCCACTTCCGACGTTACCACTTTTCATTTCTTGGCTTCACTTTCTTCTTTGTTGGCTCATTCCCTCTTTTAGTTGTTCGTTTTGGGAAGCTGTTAGGTGGATTTTTCACTGGGAGACAAGGAGACAACCCCGTTACGTGGCTTGTTGTCTGTGTGAACTGAGTAACGAGTGACCAGTGACCGATCACTGCAGATTTGGAAAGATGTGATGTGGTTGGTCACTAATTGTGATGCACTTCTGTTAATTACATAGTGATTCGTAGACCGGAGAGCTGTTATTGAAATTGGTACCTCATGCAGTTTCTCGAAGTTAATACACTGTGGTAAGTGAGATTGGAACTGTGTGGTTGGAGGACTGGTATAATTTAATCTGTGGACCTGAAACAGTGCCTGATAGAATGTATAGGCAACCTACACGTGTAAAGTGTAGGCTGCCTGGATGATTTGTTACAGTAATCAATTCCTTGTGTTTTTTTGTACCTCTGCTATCCAAGTGTCCATCTTTAGGTACTATGATTTAGTATCCTTCCTTAAAATGCTTTTGTTATGTTCTCTAAGCCTTTTTTTCTTTTTAATCCATGGGTTTCCCTCTGGGGGGCTTCCCTGGTGGTTCAGACAGTAAAGAATATGCCCACAATGTGGGAGACCCAGGTTTGATCCCTGGGTCCAGAAGATCCCTGGAGAAGGGAATGGCAACCCACTCCAGTATTCTTGCCTGGAGAACTCCATGAACAGAGGAGCCTGGCAGGCTATAGTCCACAGGGTTGCAAAAGAGTCAGACATGGTTGAGCGACTAACACTTTCAGTTTCCCCTCTGTATTCGTTTGTCAGAGCTGCCTGAACAAAGCACCACAGACTGAGTTGCTTAAACAACAGAAATTTCTTTTCTCACAATTCTGGAGGCTGGATGTCTCAGATCAAGGTGTTTGCAGATCCGGTGTCCCCTGAGGCCTCTCTCCTTGGCTTGCAGATGGCTACCTTCTTGCTGTGTCTTCACATATATATATATATATATTTTTTTTTTTCCTGTCCATGTGAACTCCTGGTGTCTCTCTGTCTTCTTATAAGGACACCAGTCCTCTTGGTGTCCTACCTAATTACCTTGTTAAAGACTGTGTCTCCAACTGCAGTCACCTTCCTAGTGTGGGGAGTTAGAGCTTCATATGAATTTTGTGGGGAACACAATTCAGCCCATCACATATTCTTTTCTTTACTGCTTATCTATCAGAATCTTTACTACTTATCTCATGGGCTTCTTGACTGCTGGTTACATAAATCATAAACCATAATCACATGCATTTTTCATCAAGAGTCAGGATCACTCATGAAGGACTGCATTGAAGATTAGGCCTAGGTTACATTCTAGTTACTAAGGCTGTGTAACAAATCTCCCTAAAACCTGGCAGCTTAAAAATAGCAGTAATTATTCATTGTCTCTCAAAGTCTGTCAGTCAGGAATTAGAGAGTGCCTTAGCTGAGAAGTTCTGACTCTGGTCTCCCAGTAAGACCGCAGACAGATTTAGCTGGGGCTGTGGCCATCTGAGAATTTGGGGCAAGGAGGATCTACCTTAAGATGCTTGCTCACTTGGCTGGCATGTTGGGGATGGCATGTTGGTGGGAGCCCTCAGTTCTTGCTCTGTGGCTGCTTGAATGTCCTCACAGCATGGCAGCTGATGTCCCCCTGAGTGAGCAATCCAAGAAATCTAGACAGAAGCTGCAGTGGATTGTCATCTCCACCATGTTCTATGAGTCATGGATCGGTCTTGATTCATTGGTGAAGAGGATTCCACAAGGGCATGAACATAGGAGGTGTGGATCTTGGGGACTGACTGCCATTAGTTGGATGGATAATAAGCGTCATCCTTTTGGGAAACCTGTTTGCAAATCTCTACCTTTCAAATGCTTGTATGTCTTACAAGGCATCTCATCAAAGTTAAACATTACTAAATGTCTACTTTGTGCTTAATGAGTTAATATTTTTGTGAGTTTTCAAGATAACATTTTATTCTCAGTCTTTATGTTTGTCTAAAACCATTATCCAAATACATCTGTTAGTAGATTTTTCTTCAACTTGATCATTCCATTGAGATACTGGTCTTTAAAAAAAAATTTTTTTTTAACTTTTTAATCTTTTGGCCACTGTGTGTGGCCTGTGGAATCTTAGATCCCTGACCAGTGGGAACCCTGGCCCCCCTATATTGGCAGCATGGAGTCTTAACCACCAGACCACTTGGAAAGTCCCCTGAGATACTTATCTTAACTGATGGATCCTAAACTCTAAAATGTGGGAGTTTCAGATATCACATAAGCCTTTATGTGAAGTAGGAGATTTTACTAGAAATGACAGAAAAGCATGTGCCAAGAAGCAGGAAGACTATATAAAGAGGAAGCAAGTTGAACAGGGGTGAAGGTGAGTAGTGTGGAGAGTGTATCAGTTGGTAGGAGAGAATAAAATTGGTGTGAGATGAAATGACTTATGAAAGGTTATAAATTTGTGCTACAGTTTTTATTGTGTGCTGTTTGTAGAACGATATATAGTTACCTAAGTGATTTTGTGGTATGAAGTATGAGATTCATGGCTTCATTATTATTATTATTATTTTGAGATTCATGGCTTTATTAAATCAACTTATGTCCAGATGTAAAGCTAATACTAATGCTTTAAAATTTACAAATAGCTGAGGAAAGAAGAGAAGTGAAAGGCAAAGGAGAAAGGAAAAGATATGCCCAACTGAATGCAGAGTTCCAGAGAAGAGCAAGGAGAGATAAGAAAGCCTCCTTAAGTGAACAATGCAAAGAAATAGAGGAAAACAGCAGAATGGGAAAGACTAGAGATCTCACCAAGAAATTTAGAAGATACCAAGGGAACATTTCATGCAAGGATGGGCTCAATAGATGACAAAAACAATGAGGACCTAAGAGAAGCAGAAGAGATTAAGAAGAGGTGGTAAGAATACACGGGAGAAAAAAAAGAATACACGGGAGAATGATACAGAAAAGGTCTTAATGACCCGGGTAACCATGATGGTGTGGTCACTCACCTACAGACAGACATCCTGGAGTGTGAAGTCAAGTGGGCTTTAGGAAGCATCACTACGAACGAAGCTAGTGGAAGTGATGGGATTCCAGCTGAGCTATTTGAAATCTTTAAAGATGATACTGTTAAAGTGTACTCAGCATTGGCCACAGGACTGGAAAAGATCAGTTTTCATTCCAATCCCAAAGAAAAAGGGGCAGTGCCAAAGAATGTCTAAACTACCGTACAGTTGCACTCATTTTGCATGCTAGTAAGGTTATGGTCAAAAGCCTTCAAGCTAGGCTTCCAGCAGTACATGAACCAAGATCTTCTAGATGTACAAGCTGGGTTCAGAAAAGGCAGAGGAATCAGAAATCAAACTGCCAACATTTGTTGGATCATAGAGAAAGTAAGGGAATCCCAGAAAGCATCTGCTTCATTGGCTATTCGAAAGCCTTTGACTGTGTGGATTACAACAGACTGTGGAAAATTCTTAGAGACAGGAGTACCAGACCACCTTACCTGTCCCCTGAGAAACCTGTATGCAGGTCAAGAAGCAACAGTTACAATGTTACATTCTTTTTTATTGTTGAGTAAAATTTCATTTTATAAATACCATATAGGCTTAAAAATTTTTTGATAACCCATATTCACTCCTAACTCAGTGTTTGTTAAATAAAGATGTTTTGGGTTCATTCATAGAGGAAAATTAGGAACATTGTTAAAATATGATGGTAGTCTAAGCACCTTACGGTGTTATAGTTTGACTCTCATATAGGACTTCACACAGCTACAAAAAGGAGAGCAGTCTCCAGTACAGACTCTTGTGAGTACAGTGTTAGAAATGATGTTATTGGATCTTTATACCCCTGGAAGTTTGTCTGATAAATTGAGTAGTTGTCACACTGAGTTTCATACAATTCAGATCATAAAAATAAAACTAAGAACTCATATATGTGTATTCCACCTCACTCCACGTGCTCATTAGAATTGATTTATTGCAAGTTTCAAAAATACAGTGAAAGAAGTTTGCAGTGTTTGTGTTCACTTGGGATCAGGCTGTTTTGCAGAGTCAAGGTTATTGAAATTTATCTGCAGCAGAGATGGGTGAATAATGAACAGTTCTTTCTAGACACGTAATACAAGCTCCCTGTTGGCTTATGTCTGTCTGCCTTAGTAACAAAGATGTCTCTGTGCTACGAGGTAAAGAAAGACCTGGAGTGAACTGACTGCCCGGTAAAGGCTAAAAGCACTTGTAGGATATAGAACCACAGAGACTCATTATGATGACTAAATTGCTTATGAAATACCAGTACTCTGAAGTCCTGATTCGAGTGGGCTTCACACGTCTGTATTCTGTCTTTCCTGTTTCATATGCAGCATTTTGATTTAGAGATAGAGTAAGATCTGTTGAATAAAAGAAAAAAAAGATAGTCTTTGGGCAATTCCTACAACAGACTCTTCCGTTTGATCTTTTGCTATTTGAACCTTTTAATTATTTGTAGAGATATTTTAAAACACAGAAAAGCATACAGGCACTCAATGCGTTGACCACCAGGATGAGTTTTTAGTTTTCAGTATCTTCCTTCACAAAATATAAGCATAATGTCTTTCAACTTGTGGGAAACAGGACTAGAAAAGTGAAGAACATTGATTCCTTCCAAGATTAGCTTTTATTTATAGCTGTGGCTTCTAACTTTATTTTAGTGCTTTATAAACTCACCAAATCCCACTACTTAACATTAGCAATAATGTTAGCACCTTCTTTACTTCTAACCTTTACTTGAAGCTTTTAGTGTAATTGATTGGACACCTACTTTTGTACATCTGCAAATGGTTATAAGTTATATATAAAATCCAGTCCAGAGGGGTGTGGAAGAAGAGAAAAAGAAATGGATCTTACTGTCTTTTTCAAATGATCTTTTCTTCTCTATTTGGGCTTCCCTGGTGGCTCAGCTGGTAAAGAATCTGCCTGCAATGCAGGAAACCTGGGTTTGATCCCTGGGTTGGGAAGATCCTCTGGAGAAGGGAAAGGCTACCCACTCCAGTATTGTGGCCTGGAGAATTCCATGGACTGTATAGTGCATGCGGTCGCAAAGAGTCGGACACGACTGAGAGACTTTCACTTCGCTTTCTTCTCCAGCTAATGAATCTGGATAATTTTGAAACATCAACCACTTGATGTAGCTGGTTTTTTCCATTTGTTGTGCTGAGTGCTCGTCCCATTCAATACAGAGACTCATGCCCTTCACTTCTGGGCAATTTTCTTCCATCATTTCTTTGATAATTCACCTTTATTCTTAACCTGTTTGCTTTTTTAAAACTTCTGATGTGGAGAAGACCTATTGAATTGAGACTCCTTTTGCTTAATTCTTCTGTCTCTATTTTTGCCTCTGTCTTTTGGTTGTATTTCTTGGTAGATTTTTAAACCTTACTCTCATTCCTTCTATTGAATTAAAAAAAATTTTTTTGTCAATAGTAGTTTTATTTTCAAGAAATCTCTTTTGTTCTTTATTTTTTTCACTTTAGCTTCTTCTATAATACTTTCTTTAATCTCTGAAGATACTAATTCAGGTTGTTTTTTTATATACATTTATGTGGCAATTTATATACATTATGTGGCAAGACCATCATAAAAGCAAAAAAAACCAAAACACGATATTCAAATAGTGTTCACACTTCGGGGATATGCTTGGAGTGGAGCATAAAGAATATTGGTTGTGTCCTATTTTTTAAATTAGGAAATGAGTTTTATTATGATCTTCATTTCTTACATATATTAAGTACATTACATAATCTTTTATATGTGTCTAATATTTCATAAAAAATGAGCAAATGTGAAGGAAACTCCTTGTATCGCATCTTGTAAGAGTAGATGTTTGACAGTGTTATGAGCCTGGAGTGGGGGCACTGACTTTTTGTAATCATGACCCACCCTTTCAGCTCAACATGCAGTTGAGAAATGACAGGGCCAAATGAATCAGCACAAACGGGCTAAAGTAAAGTGTAAAGTGAAGTGGCTCAGTTGTGTCCGACTCTGCGACCCCATGGACTGTAGCCTCCACCACCCATGGGATTTTCCAGGCAAGAATTCTGGAGCCGGTTGCCATTTCCTTCTCCGGGGGATCTTCCCAACCCAGGGACTGAACCTGGGACTCCTTGCCGTCTGAGCCGCCAGGGAACCCTATAAACAGGGCGGTGATGCATAGTCCCTTCGGAGACGTTCCTGGCAGGATGCCCCCTGAAGTCACAAGCTTGCGGACACCATCCAGTCTTCCCTGTGACTGTAAGAGGCGCCCACCAGCTCCTGACTGCGAGCTGGTCTTAAATTGCGCCCTTGGCCCTCCCCACGGGCCTCGGGCACTTGTGCACGCCTTTGCTGGCCTCGCTCACACGTCTCTGTAAGCCATTTTGGCCGAAAACCGCCTAACTGGACATGAAGTAAGGGCAGGGAACAGCGGAGCGGAGGGGCGGCTGGTAGCGGAGCCCAGCGCGGCGCCCTGCCCCTTGGCGAGGGCTGGAGGGCGGCGCGGCCGGCGGGCGCCGCTCCCCGGCCCTCACCTCGCGTCTGCGCGCGTGCTCAGCTCTTCGCGCCGGCCGGGCCGACGCAGAGGTCGTCGGGAGCCGGAGCGAAGGCGGCGCCGCTGACCGCACTCACCCGTGCGTGCCCTTGCGGCTCCCCCGATTTGTGTCTGCGCCCGCGCGGGACCGCGCGGTTCCAAGTCCCAGACCTCAGCGAGTGTGCCGGTGGCAGCACCAGGCGCAGGCTCGCTCCCCTCCGCCGACAGCGCGGCCCCTGCCTCTCCAGCCGCGGGCCTCTCTCCTCTGCTCCTGGGCAGCCCGCGTTCTCTTCCGGCCTTCCAGCTGGCGCTGCCGGTAGAGCGCCCGCCTGCAAAGCGGCGGAGGTGCGAGCGGCGAGCTCGGTGCCAGGGCCAGGAAGAGGGCCTGGAGGAGGGCACGGCCTCCACTCCCGCGCGGCTGCCTGGAGGCTGCCTTGCACAGAGGGGCCTGCGGGCCTCAGTCCCTGGGGTCGCTCAGGGTTGGACACGACTGAAGTGACTTAGCACACGTGCGTGTTCTGCTCTTTAATGCGGCTTCTCCGCATTCTGTCTCTCTCGTGTTAGTGCGGTCTTCGTTGGGAGAGGACTGCGGGAAGTGTTTCATAAGCTTTCTTTTTTTCCGCCAGGAAATGCGAAAAGTGATTAAATTATGTTGTTATTTTCTTTTTTTAATTGAAGTATAGTCATTTTACAATATTAGACTAGCTTTAGGTGTACGATATTGTGATTCAGTAAGCTCTCTTTAACCAGAAACCAGTATTAACATTATGAGGCATTTTGTCTACCTCCACCTCCATCTTTTTTCTTTTTTTTCTTTAGCTTCATTGAGGTATAATTGACAAAATTGTACTTTATTTTTTTGGTAAGATATTCAAAGTGTACACCATGATGATCTGATATACATAGACACTGAGAGGATTACCATATCCATCACCTTACATGTTAACTTGTGTGTGTGTGTGTGTGAGAACGTTGAAGTCCTATCACACAGTGAATTTTAGTTATATGTGTTATCAACCATAGTCACAACATACGTTATTTGATCCACAGACTTTATTCATCTTGTAACTCAAAGTTTGTACCGTTTTCCCAACCTCTCCTTATTGCCGTCACTCTCTACCTACTGGCAACCTCTTCTCCTTCTAGGAGTTTAGCTATTTAAATATCTATTTATCTATTTATTTATAATTTAAAAAAAAACTTAAGATTCCGTGCATAAGTGAGATCATGCAGTATTTGTGTTTCTCTTTCTGGCTCATTTCCCTGAGCATAATGCCCTCCAGGTTCTTTAATGCTGTTGCAAATAACAAGATTTCCTCTTTTTTCAAGGCTGAAATTTATTCCACTTTGTGTTGTGTGTATTTTCTTTAACCATTTATCCATTAATGTACACTTAGGTTGCTTGCATACCTTGGCTGTGGTGGATAATGCTGCAGTGAGTATGGGAGTACAGATATCTTTTGGAGATACTGATTTCGTTTCTTTCGGGTATATACATAGAAGTGGGATTCCTGGATCGTATGATAGTTATATTTTTATTTTTTTGAGGCATCTCTGTACAGTTTTGTTTGCGTAGTGACTGTCCCAATTTACATTCCCACCAACAATGTACAGGGGTCCCTTTTTCTCTGCATCCTTGCCAACACTTTTTATCTCTTGCCCTTTTTAAAAAGTTTTTTTTTTCTTTTATTTATTATTTATTTTTGGCTTCGCTGGGTCTTCATTGCTGTACATGGGTTTTCTCCAGTTGCAGTGAGCAAGGGTTTCTCTTCTTGCAGAGCATGGGTTCTGGGTGGGAGGGCTTAGTTGCCCCGAGGCATGTCACATCTTCCTTCCGCTACCAGGGATCAGACTGGTGTCCCTTGCATTGCAAGGCAGATTTTTAACCACTGGACCACCAGGGAAGCCTCTAGCTTTGTTCTTTTTGCTCAGGATTGCTTTTGTTATTTGAGGTCTTTGGGGTTTCATACAAATTGTTTTTGGATAAATCTTTATAATTGAAGGAGCTCATATTACCAAGGAGCTCATTCCTTGGTAAGGCAATCTTTTTTAGGTTCACTTTTGCAAAACAAATGTTTGATAATATGTATCTACCTACTGGAGATATGGGTCAGTCTAATTTATGTTAGGTGTAAAATCACAGTCCTCTAGTAATAGTGGCTCATCTTTAATAAGCTTTGGGACAGCAGAATAAAATACTCCTTTATGAACTGTAACTGAGGAGAACCATTATTGATCCCTGAAGTTAAAAAGCGGTCATTGTTCTTTAGTAAGATAATTTCATCACTGGTTGGTGATATTTTATCTAGTGTTACAAATTCCTACTTTCATTGGCAGAACTTCACTTCTTTGTAACCTGACTGGGTGTCTAATTTTAGAACAACAGATGGCTGGAGCTTGCTTTGTATTGATTAGTAATGTTTTTTCTCTGACACGCAGAAAACCTTTCTTTGGTCCCTTGCAACTTGATCATCCGTGCATCTTGCAGAAACCTCAGTGTCCTGTGTGGCTCAGAATATTATCTACAAACACTTACCTCTGTCAGGCTTTTGTTTGGAGGCCAGAGCAGGAATGCCACATGATACACAGGAAATAGTTCTCTAATCTTGCCTATTCACACATGACGCACCATAATTTGTCATGCGTCTTTTGTGTTTTAATTAAAAACATTAACTGAATGCAGCCCTTGGATCTTAGTTCCCCGACGAGGGATCAAACCTCTGCCCTCTGCAGTGGAAATACAGTGTCCTACTACTGGCCCACCAGGGAAGTCCGAGTCTTTTGCATTTTAACAACACCTTTCTGAGAATTGACATTGCTTCCATCTAAATGACTTTGTCACTTCCTTAGGGGAAAATCAGTATACATTTTTGTTTATGAGGGAAATGAAAAATATTTTACGCTGGATTGTGAGTTAATATGTCTAGGTAGGCTGTTACTAGCCAGAGCCAGGACCAAACTCTGCTTCAGCTTGCTTGTTGCTCTGGAGTCAATGTTGGAGAGATAAGGGTGGTGTAAAAAGAGGCTTTATTTAGGAAGCTGGCACCTGGGGATGTGGTGGACTTGCATTCCCCCACATCACCTCCCGGTGAGTTGTCAGTTAGGGGTCAAAACGTTTTAGAGGAGAGTTTTGGGGGGCTCACTGACAGTGAGGGTGCCAAATACATGCAGAGCAGCAAAGTCAACGACGACTCTCATCTTGAAACTGGTCCTGCAGCAGTCTGATCTGGGTCACCGTGATCATTGTAAGCTCAGTTAATCTTCAGCCCTAGGGTTGCTGTGTTCCGGTTTCCTGGAGGCCCGTTCTGTCAGTACTGATCAAGACAGAGCAGCTCATCCCACGGTTGGTCTTTCCCCTCTGGTGGCGGTTATAGCGTCCGCAAAGCAACTGAGGAATGTGCATGAGACACTGTTATCTGTGTCCTTCAGGGAGGAACTGCAGATTCTGTGACTCTTATCTTAATCAGTAACTGCTTAATCCTGCTCTTTCGTGACTCAGGGAGGCCTGGGAGACTACAGCTTTTCTACGAATGAGAGGCAGGGTATTCAGAAGGGCTTTTGTATCTGGGAGGGCCTCCCTGCCCCCACTGCAGAGTCCTGCTCTGTCATGAGAGCTCTAGGAGTTATTTGTGGGGGCCCGGGAGACCTGGGGGCTTCCCAAGTGGCTCAGTGGCAAAGAATCTGGCTGCTAGTGCAGGAGATGCAAGAGATGCTTGTTTGATCCCTGGGTTGGGAAGGAGATTCCCCTGGAGACGGAAATGGCAACCCACTCCGGTATTCTTGCCTGGAGAATCGCAGGGACAGAGGAGCCTGGCGGGCAACACACGCACACACACACGCACACACAGCATTCTCAAAATCTGACTTTGGTACCACTCTCTGCTCCCTTCCTGGGCCATGACAGTTCCTTGAAAATTTCTTTGCTGTTCCTAAAAGCCACGGGGTGTGTGTGTGTGTGTGTGTGTGGAGGGCAGGGAGGATGGTGACAGAGGAGTAAATACCGTAGGTGACTCCAGATAATCTGAGTGAAAACCTGAAACAAAGAGGGACGACCTGGTGAGACAGGAGAGAACATCGAGCCTCGCCACCTGTCTCCCAATATGCTCTGAGAACTCTGGCCCACAGACAGCCTCTTTCTTTAAGAATTGGCAGTGCATGTAGTTATGGATTATCTGACATTTTACTTGAAATTACCTTTTAAAGGTGAGTCATTGCAAAGTGGTTAAGAGATCATACTCTGGAGCCAGGGCAATATAGGACAAATCCTGGTTTTATGAGGTACTGGCTGTGTGACCTTAGACAAGCGACATAACCTCTGTGTGCCTCAGTTTCCTCATATGTAAATTGAGGATAATAGTAATATCTACTTTACTGTTCTGTTATGGGTAAGTTACTTAGCCAGCAGCACTAATACATATTCATTGGAAAAGTAGATAGTGGGACTTCCCTGGTGGTCCAGTGGTTAGGACTCCACGCTTTCACTGCCCAGGGCCCAGGTTTAATCCCTGATTGGGGAACTAAGGTCCAACAAGCCATGCTGCACAGCCGAAAAAAGAAAAAGGAAAAGTAGATAGTGTTAAAATTAGCAGAAAAAGAGAGAAACATCTTCAGTCCTTCCACCTATAGGTAACCACTGTTACTATATTCGCACGTACCCTTATATGTTTTCTGTAGACAACATTAAAATCATACTTTGAATGTTATCTGTAACTTTTCCCCTTAATAATATATCATGAGCATTTGCCCATACTTTTTAGCATCATTATATCTGAAAGAGAACTATGCTGGAGCTTTAGCTGGCTTCCAGACTGTCACTTTTACATGGAACGCTTTGGTGAGCTTTTTTGTGTGTTAATCTCACTCCTTTTTTTTTTTTTTGGCTGTGCCATGTAGCTTTTGGGACCTCAGTTCTCTGACTAGAGACTGAATCTGGGCCCGCGGCAGTGAAAGTCTGGAATACTAACCATTAGGCCACCAGGGTACTCCCTCATCTCACTGTCTTCCTTGAAGAGAAATGAAATTGCTGATTCGAAAGGCATTTGCTTTTATTTTTAAGGCTTTTGACACAGACTGCCAAATCACCCTCCAGAAATGTTCGCTAGTGAGGTGTGAGAGTTTGTTTCCTTGTCCTGTTGTGTTTAGGGATTATTCTATATTTGTTTTTTGGCTGCATTGTGGCATGTGGGATCTTAGTTCCCTGATCAGGGATCAAATACATGCTCCAGGCGATGGAAGCTTGGAGTCCTAACCACTGGACCACCAGAATTAATTCCCTCCTAATTTTTTATTTTAGGTTCAGTTTTGTAGGTAAGAATTATATCTTCATTGTTTGATTATGAAGAAAACTGAACATTTGTATGTTTTTAGCTTCTGTGTTTCTTTTTCTTCTCTGTGCATGTGAGGTGCCTTTGTATTCTTTGTCCGTTCTTCTTTTGGGGAAAGTATTCACTTTCTTGTAAAGTTTCCATTTGTAAGAGATCTTTATGTTAAAAAGCTATTGATTGCGTTTATTAAAATATTCTTCTCCCAAGAGGTAAAGTTTCTACAACAACTTTATAATCAATTTGATAATCTAAGGTTAGTCAATTAAGCTTCATCCACGAGGTCTCTAAGAGAAAAACTATGGTCAGTTGATATTTATATTATCATATATAAGGTGTATTATTTATAAACACAGTTGAGAAGTCTTTATTTTTCCCTTCTGAGTATACCAGACACTTGCTGGTGAGTTGATTTGGAGTTTGGTTTGTGAGTGAAACTACTTCATTCATTCTGATTGGGTATTGTGAATCCTGTTTTGTGCTTTATCTGTGATATCTTTTTTTTTTTAATTGAAGTATGCATACTTCAATTGATGTACAATATTGATTTACAATGTTATGTGTTAGTTTCTGGTATACAGCCCAATGATTCAGAGATACACACACACACACACACACACACACACATATACACATACATACATATTCTTTTTCACATTTATTTCCATTATGATTTATTACAGGTTATTCAGTATACTTCCATTCGTTATATAGTAGGACCTTGCTGTTCATCTCTTTTATATACACAGTAGCTAGTGTCTGCTAATCCCCCGGAAATATGGACTGCTTAAGAATTTGCTCATCATCCTTGTGCAGGGGCCATGCTAATCTCTGTATCATTCCAATTTTATTTATACGTGCTGTGGAAGCGAGCGTTGTACTTGTGGTATCTTAATGCATTCCTCAACTGTTCCCAGATGCTGTCTTGGTATTTTCAACTCTGAGAGTCAGCCTCAGTGCTTATGCCTTGCGTTTATCAAAGAACTTGCTGTGTGGATCCATCAAAAGTGGAGGTGGAAGGCCCACAGATTCTTGTGATTCTAGAGCTGAGGTTGTAATGCTTTGTATACAAATAACCGAGTGACCTGAAAGGTGGATTCCTAGAAAGATTGGAAGTTGCTGGAGATGAACGGGTGAGCGAGAGCTCGCGGTGTGCAGGCAGCACATCGCTGCTCGGGCCTCCCGCGGGTATCACTTCTGAGAGCACGTTGGAGGCTCATCCCTGTAGCTTTCCGAGGCTTGAGCGGGGCCTGGACATTCCCTTGGAGCACAGTTTGAAACTTTACTCACACCTTCAGACGCGTTTGGGAGTTTAAAGCAGCTGTAGAAACTCCCGTTGCCCCGATAGAGTCCCCAAGGCAATGCGCCTCTGCTTCCACCTTCTTTAGTTCCTAAGCGCCCCCAGCTCCACAGCCCCCACCCAGCCCCACCAGCCACCCGAGGAGACGTCGCTGGTGGCGGAAAAGCCTTCTGAAAACCCCTGGGTGACCCATGCCACGCGTGTATGGCTTTAGGATTGACAGATGGTCTTTAAAACAGTTTACCCTTTCACTCTAAGGAGGGTCTTAAAGTTTTGATCAGGGAGTCTAAAAACTCACGTTTTACCTAATTGATTGTGAGGAGGGTGCCTATCTCACCTGTCTGGATTTTTTTTTCTCCAGTCAAAGTTTAATGAAACATTGTGCATTACCTATAATCTTTTATTTAAAAGTGAGAAGAGACTGTGAGGAAATATATAAAATCTGTTTAAATCAGCAGAGCAAAAATCATGTTCTTACCAATGCTATTTACAAATATTGAGATGTTATTTATTTAAACATGATAAATATATTCTCTTTTGATGACTGAATGTGAAGTTTGCTTAGAATTAAAAATTTTATTTTCATTTTTCTGAGTGGCTATGACGTTTTCTAGCCAACCCAAGGGGTTTTATAATGTTTCTCTGGCCACTTAACCTGTATTTAGAATTTTTAGTAGTACTTTCTGAAAATTTCCAAGGCGTATCATAAAAATTTGTGTTGCAGACGTGTTTCTTCTTGGTTCTTCCTCTCTTGGGCTCGCCGTTCCCCACCTCCATCCCTTCAATTCCTCCACACACCCCCCACACCCACAAAAGTAAGTAGAGGAGGAAGCATCTGCTTAGTAAGTGTGATATTTGAGTAGAATTCTCAGTGCAAAGTGGCTAGCGGCCGGGCCTCATAGGCAGCTCAGCCTCGTCTTGTGTGGTTCACACGTGTGTGGACGCCTTCCGCCACGCTTCTCCTGTCGCTCTCTACTTCTGTTGCCCCCGTTGTAATTCACAGCGTTAGCTCACGTCTCTGGCCCGCTAACTTTGTCGCTGGGTTTTCCCTGCCTCCGTGGCCAAGTCCCTCCAGTCTGCAAATCCCACAAGCGGCGGCTGGATTTACGTCTGGACGGTGCTGGGCGTGGGGTCGCTGCGCTGCCTGGAACAGCCCCAGCATTGTGGTCCCGACTCTCAGCCTCTTCGAGCCTCTCTACTCTGAGTGCCACGTTAATTTTCTGGTCTTACCACCTGCTGCTGCCTGACCCCCAGATGCTATTGCTCTCCTGCCCCCTGTCTCTGTGCTGGGACGTCTGACCCACCTGGGAAGTGGCACCCTCCCCTGCTGCGTTGCTCTCCAGATCCCTGCCGTTGGCAGCACTCTTCTGCTTTAGGCAGCCCCGGTGTCACTCATCGGGAACCATGTTTGCCTTTGTAGGCTCTTACCCGCCTTGCCAGAGGGTAGGAAGCAGCTCACCCCCTGGACACACTCAACCTGCTTGGTCTGCGGCGCCCAGCCTCCCTTCCCCTTCTGGCTCTCCCCCCGCACCCTTCTCATTTCTCCTACTGAGAAATAACTGCTGCTGCAAACTCTCCTTTTACCCAGATTCCCCTCCCAGTTCAGCCATCTCTCTCTCTCCTTGCTGCCATGATTTTTTTTTAATGGAAGAGACTGGCTTTATTGATTTTCCTGATAAAGTTCATTGGAGAAAAATACAAATAATACAGAGTTTGAAGTGGGTAAAACTCATCCAAAATGCCATCACTCAGAGATAAATTGTTTTTTACTAAATATCCTGTCCCATTTCACACATAAACACACATACTCTTGTATGTGATACACAACTTTATATCAGTGAAATCACAGTGGACATACTGTCCCGTGAGCTCCTTAAAAAAATTCAGTATTTTGGGGACATCTTTCCATGTCAGTCATATTAATCCTCATCATTTCTGTAAGCAGTTCTCAAGTATTCCATTGGATAAAAAATTATTTACCACCTTTTGATGAGGATACCCATTCTTTCCTCATTTTTTATTTTTATTGCTAAATACTGCAGTTATGTTAGTTAGGGTTCTCCAGAAAACCAGTCAATTCTAAGGGAAATCAACCCTGAGGGAAATCAACCCTGAATATTCATTGGAACAACTGATGCTGAAGCTGAAGCTACAATACTCTGGGCATCTGATGCGAAGAATCGACTCATAGGAAAAGACCCTGATGCTGAGAAAGATTGAAGGCCGGAGGGGGATGACAGAAGATGAAATGGTTGGATGACATCACCAACTCAGTGGACATGAAGTTGAGCAAACTCTGGGAGATGATGAAGTACAGGGAAGCCTGGCATGCCGCAGTTTTCGCAAAGAGTTGCAAAGAGTCGGACACGAGAGTGACTGAACAACTCCAGAGAATTAGAACCAGGGGACACACACGGAAAAATTTTTATAAAGAATTGACTCATGTGATTATAGAGGCTGAGAAATCCCAAGAAATCCCGCGGAAAGCCTGAGAACCAGCAGGCAGTCAGGCCTCAGGCGGAGAGAGTAGGTTTTCTCTTGCTCATCCTTTTATTCTATCAGACCTTCTAGGGATTGGATGAAACATTGGGGAGGACCGTCTACTTTACCCAGTCTGCTGATTCAAATGGCAGTCATATCCAGAAACATCCTCATGACACCCAGAATAATGTTTAACCAAATAGCTGGGTACCCAGGAGCCCAATTAAGCTGGGACAGAAAATTAACCATCCCAGTAGTGAACATCTTTATATAGCTCTTCTTAAACTCACCCCTCTCTTCCTATTATCCCTTTAAAAAATATATTATTTATTTATTTGACGGCACCACGCCTCGGCTGTGGCATGCAGGGTCTTTTAGCTGCAGTACGTGGGATCTAGTTTCCTGACCAGAGATTGAATTGGGCCCCCTGAGTTGGGACTGCAGAGTCTCAGCCACTGGAACACCAGCGAAGTCCCTCCATTATCTCTTTAGGATAAATTCCTGCATGTGAGATTGGTGGGTCAAATGTGTGTGTGTTCTAGATGATCTTATTGCCCATAAGAAAGGTAAAGCTTTCAGTGGCTTTTCCGCTGCCCTCACCATCATGAATATTGCCAAATCATCCTAATCTTTGCCAACTTTATGCTTTAAAAATCTTTTTTTATTTTTGCATTTCTTTCAAGAGTAAGATTGAATATTATTTTGTAAGTTAATGTTTGTATGTGTTTCTGTTTTCCTTCAATTAGACTGCTGTATACTGGACTCTTAGGGTCCTAAGTCCCAATAATTCCAGTCTTTAATGGAGCTTTTGATTTTGTGCGTGTGTGGAATTGCCCAGTCAGATTCTCTGTCCATTTTACTGTTTGAGTGTTTTGTCCTTCTTCATTGATAAGAACTTTTCAAAAATCATACATGTTACCACATTTCAAACTGTGGGGCTGGAGAAGGCTCTTGAGAGTCCCTTGGACAGCCAGGACATCAAACCAGTCAATCCTAAAGGAAATCAACTCTGAATTTTCATTGGAAGGACTGATGCTGAAGGTAGTTCAGTAGTTTGGACACCTGATATGAAGAGCCTCCTCATTGGAAAAGACCTTGATGCTGGGAAAGATTGAGGGCAGGAGGGGAAGGGGGCAGAAGGGAATGAGATGGTTGGGTGGCATCACTGCCTCAATGAACGTGAGTCTGAGCAAAGCTCCAGGAGATAGTGAAGGACGGGGAAGCCGGGTGCGCTGCAGGCCATGGGGTCACAAAGAGTCAGACGCAACTGAGCGACTGAACCACATTAATATATATTACCACAGTTTAAAAATTTTTGACTTTTCAGTTTTAAGAAAGAAGAATGGAGCGGAGGAATCAAGCTTCCTGACTTCAGGTTACACTACAAAGCTGCGGTCATCAAGACAGTATGGTACTGGCACAAAAACAGAAATACAGACCAATGGAACAAGATAGAAAGCCCAGAAATAAACCCATGCACCTACGGGCACCTTATTTTTTGCAAAGGAGGCAAGAATATACAGTGGGGCAAAGACAGCCTCTTCAATAAATGGTGCTGGGGAAACTGGACAGCTACATGTAAAAGAATGAAATCAGAATACTTCCTAACACCATACACAAAGATAAACTCAAAATGGATTAAAGACCTAAATGTAAGACCAGAAACTGTAAAACTCTTAGAGGAAAACACAGGAGAACACTCGATGACATAAACCAAAGCAAGATCCTCCGTGATCCACCTCCTAGAGAAACAGAAATAAAACAGAAGTAAACAAGTGGGACCCGACCGAACTTAAAATCTTTTGCACAGCACAGGAAACTACAAGCAAGATGAAAAGACAGCCCTCAGGATGGCAGGAAACAGTAGCAAATGAAACAACTGGCAGAGGGTTAGTTTCCCGAATATACAAGCAGCTCATGCAACTCAATACCAGAAAAACAAACAACCCAATCAAAAAGTAGGACAAAGACCTGGACGGACATTTCTCCAATGAAGACATACAGACGGCTAGTGGACACATGAAAAGATGCTCAGCATTGCTCATTATTGCAGAAATGCAAGTCAAAGCTACAGTGAGATGTAACCTCACACCGGTCAGAGTGGCCCTCATCAAAAAGTCTACAAACAATAAACGCTGGTGGAGAAAGGGAACACTCCTGCACTGTTGATCGGAATGTAAATTGATACAGCCACTATGGAAGACGGTATGGAGGTTCCTTAAAAAACTAGGAATGAAACCACCATATGACCCAGCAATCCCACTCCTAGGCATATACCCTGAGGAAACCAAAATTGAAAAAACCCGTGTATCCCATTGCTCATTGCAGCACTATATACAATAGCTAGAACATGGAAGCAACGGAGATTTCCATCAACAGAGGAATGGATGAAGCTGCGGTATGTATACACGATGGAATATCACTCAGCCGTAAAAAGAACACCTGTGAGTCAGTTCTAATGAGGTGGATGAATCTGGATCCTACTGTACAGAGTGAAGTGAGTCAGAAAGATCAGTATCACATTCCAACACACACATACAGAATCTGGAAAAAATGGAACGTAAGAATTTATTTACAGGGCAGCAGTGGAGAAACAGACATGGAGAATAGACTCATGGACATGGGGAGCGGGGAGGAGAGGGTGAGACGTGCGGGAAGAGTAACGTGGAAACTCACATCGCCGTATGTAAGATAGACAGCCAACAGGAATTCTCTGTATGGCTCAGGAAACTCCAGCAGGGGCTCTGTATCAACCTAGAGGTTGGGAGGGAGATGGGAGGGAGTTTCAAAAGGGAGGGGATAGATGTATACCTATGGCTGATTCATGTTGAGGTTTGACAGAAGACAGCCAAATTCTGTAAAGCAAGTATCCTTCAATAAAAAATAAATTAACTAAAATTTTTTGGCTTTTATGATTAATATGAAAACACCTTTTGTACTCCAAAAATTGTAAAAATACTAATCCATAGTTTCTTCTAGTATTTTTATGGTTTTTTAAAAAAATTATCATTTATTTTTTATGCTTACATATATTATAGATACTGTAACATCTATAATTTTACTTTCGTTTTTGTAATTGCTTTCCTTTTTTTCTTTGGCTGCGCTGCACTGGCTTGTGGGATCTTAGTTCCCCAAACGGGAATTGAACCCATGCCCCCTGCAGTGGGAGCATGGTGTCCTAACCAACAGACCGCCAGAGAATTCCCTATTTTTATACTTTCTAACAGGTAACGACCTCTTTGTTTTCAGTGGCTGTTTACTTCATTGGGTACTGCTAAATAGATATGTGGATTGCATTATTTCTTCTTTATTAGCTGAACTGTAAAGAGAACCTTTATCTCACTTACTATTTGGTTCACTGTTTTGGTTACTCATTCACTATTTGGTACAGTTCAAAGTAGGAGAGGTAGAATAAATCGTAATTCTTCGTCAGTTTTATAGGAGCTTTGTCATGGTAAAACTAGTGTAATCTTAGTCTACTGCACAGAACACAGCGCAGCGCCTACTAGAATGGCTTCTTGAAATACCTTCCTTTTAAGTAAAGGTATAGAGATTTGCCCAAGAATCTGTAGATGGTGGATCAGGTAAGAGTTTGTGTGGTTCCACCACCTGTTTTTCCCTAAATGAGAAGTGACCGTCTCTGCCTGCGGTCCATCCTTCCTCGCTCCCTTCCATCTCCAAACACATGAATGTAAATGCCGGTATGTGTTATATGCGGACATGTTTATCACCCCAAGCCCTGGCCCCTGCAGTCAGACTCTGGGCGGCTGATTGGCCCAGAGTTGGTGAGCCTATAGTGCAGGCCTGCTGGGCGAAGGAGCCCCTCGGAGGAGCGGGAACAGCCAGTCATTGGAGGTCACTGTGCCTGTCTTTGCCAATAGTCCTGCTTCACGGTGGAGCTGCCAGAAGTTTGCTGGGTGCTTTCCTGTCAGTCGCTCTCTGGATAGCCTGTGCCAGGAGTGCGGATGCAGCACCTGGGGATTCGGGAGGAGAGCCTCAGGGTGACAGGTGCTGACACGCCTGGCCCCAGGTTAGAAGGGGACGATTCTGCTGCCTCCGTCTCAGCAGCTCACCAAGCCTCCCCGTCTCCTGGCGTCTCTGGGCTACGACTGGCTTCCTCTGCAAGGCAGGATGTCATACTGTCTCATGCTGCTTGCGCCCTGCCCCCCAACACCCCATCTCCCAAAACAGCCCAAATCATTCACTCCCCTGCTCCCGCGTCTGCTGATGGCTCAGGCCAACTTGTAATGTCTGTGTGGTGGCTCCCTGAAGAGGACTCAGGTTCCCAGGTACCTGGGCTCCCACCTGGCCAGGACAAGCCCCAGAGGAAGAGAGGCCACTGCCTGCTTCCTGACCTCTCCCCTGCCCTCACGCTCGCTAGCCTGTCATCACGCATTGCTTCTACTTCCTTTGTGGTTGATAGAGAGTCTGTAAATCAGACATTGCCGATTTTTATATTCCTGAGCAGGCATCTCATGTTTTGAATTCAGGCACGCTGAAAGCTTTTGCTCCCTTGCCTGTGTTTTTCATGTTTATGTAATCACTGCTGTAGGTCTAGAGAATTGACTCAAACTTGTTTTTCTTCAAAGGTGTCACTTCTTGGTTTTTCTTTCTTTATAAAATCTTGTCTTTATTCTTATCCTGCTAGAGTTGCCTAATCGTGTCACCAGAGAATGTCTGTGTCCCTGAACTGTAGTGTTGATTTTAAGAGAAGTAACATTATTTTGTAAAGTAACATCTCACATTACCAGTGCGAATGGTTTTTTAAAAAATTTGTTTTCTAAGCAACTGTCAATCCAGTTAATGGTGGGACTTGAGGCTTAAAAATTGACATTTTAAAGGGAATTCCCTGGAGGTCCAGTGGTTAAGACTTGGGCTTTCACTGCCACGGACGCAGGTTCAATCCTTGGTCGGAGAACTAAGATCGCACAAGTCACAGCAGTGTGGCCAAAAAAAAAATAAAAAAATCAACAACCTGTAATGCTGTGTGTGAAGGGCATGTAGGAGGTAATGTCTATCTGCCAGACTTCCCCAGGTGGCCTCCATGAAACCTATACAACTCACCCAGCTTCCTTTTATCTTTGGCTTCTCACCTCTAAAGCTGTCATTAGCTTGAGAAAAAAATGTTCAGAATGTGCTGCTGCTGCTGCTAAGTCACTTCAGTCATGTCCGACTCTGTGGGACCCCGTAGACGGCAGCCCACCAGGCTCCCCCGTCCCTGGGATTCTCCAGGCAGGAACACTGGAGTGGGATGCCATTGCCTTCTTCATCAGAATGTGCAGTGGTCCACAAATAGACGCGATCAGTGTTCATAAAAGTGCTTTCATTGACAAACTATAAGTATCAATAACTTGTAAAATTTGTTCTCTTCTTTTTTACTCTGAAAATTTCCCACTACATTGTTAATTGAATATAGTCTAGAAACAAGCCTAACTCATTAATTTTATTTTGGCTTGCAATTATTTGATTTACTCTGCCTCCTTTATAGCCTACACTGAAGAGATAAAATTTAACCTACATTCTTGATCTGATCAGAATATTTGTACTTTGAGTCTACCACTGAGGGAGTTAATGTAAAATGAGAAATTTGTCTTACTTATAAATTGTCAGAAGGCAACAATCTCAAGACTCATTATGTAAATATGAACAGATGGACAGAAACACATTTCAGAGACAAACCCTAGGAGCCCAAACCTAAAATCTGGACATCTCCTGTTTAAGCAAAAATAAGGAAAAACGAGAGCATATATGGCTCCTATTCTATGACTGTTTTCAAATAAGAGTTGCTGTACTTTAAATTCTGTTTGTGAAGCTGGGAGCTAAGAAGAAAACAATCTAAAACGTGCATATTTCAACTAAATCTGTATCCTAGCATCTGTACTGGCATGCATATGATTGGAACACGTAGAGTTGAATCAACACCCTTGTTTCTGGTTGGTTGCCAGAAATAAAGACATCAAAGGAAATAGTAAACCGGGCAGTGAATCAAAGCTGCATGATCTTTCCATTTAGTAGTTATTGTAAGTCTCTCAACTGCTTTCTAACTGAAACTGTACTTCCCATAGTCCCCTTCGAGAAAGGGCCACCCTAGGTACATTCTTGTTAACCTTTACTTTGTACATATGTAGAATTGTTTCCTAGATGTGTGGAAATGCACGGTCAAAGGGAGTGAAACGTTAATAGTTTAACAGATACTGCCAAATTGTCCTTTAGAAAAGGTGTATTCATGTGCACTTCCACCAACAAGTGAAGTGAAACCAACCACCGGGGTGTAACAGATGCTGTGGGTTGTTTGTTGGGAGCTGGACGAGACTGAAGTTTTACCTGTCATCTTCTAGTCGAGAAGTTGATTCTTGGAATGGCTGGAAGATATTTCATACAGTATAAAAAGATTTACAGATATTCTTAGAAAAGAACATTTTCTAAGAATACTTAGAATACATTTTCATAAATACCTTAAAGAGAAAATATATAACTATATTGAATCTTTAAAAATAATACATAATCCTACTTTGAATACTCATTTTTGCAAATTACTGTCGGCATATGGATATATTTTACTGGTTATAATTTGTATAATTTACTCTGTTACAATTTTTTTTTTCCACAGAACTGTCTTACAAGCTGTTTCCTGTTTCTGTATGTTCATAATGGTCATTTAAAAGCTAAATTTTGTCATTGTACCATAGTGTGCTAGTTCAGCTCTTAATATTGAATATTTAATATACAACCAAATACTTAAACTGCATGTTCTTAATTAAGATGTATTGGCTTGTTCTGGTTATGAGAGTAATATAATTCATTGTTTAAAAATTTGGAAAAAAATTAGGAAGAAATACCCAAAACTCTTTCTATAACTTCTGTTAATGAACTCTGTGAGCATTATATATTTTCCCCTTTTCTCCCCTAATTTTTAATTTTATTTTGCAGTTTGAGAATGTACTATTTGTGTAAAACATATTCATTTTTACATATTTCTAAACTCAGGTTTTTTTGGCTATACCATGCAGCATTTGGGATCTTAGTTCCCTGACCAGGGATCGACCCCATGCCCCCTGCAGTGGAAGCGCAGATTCTGAACCACTGGACTGCCAGGGAAGTCCTTAAACCTTTAAAAATACCACTTTTTTGTTTTAAAACAAGTGGAAGGTGCTTTTTTTTTTTTTCTGACTATAATAGTAATTTGAAACTACTACAGAAAATTGAGAAACAATTCCAGGCATCCATAATATCACCCTGAGGCATATACCATTAATATTTTGGTTTATTACCTTCACATTTTATTCCTTTAAAGAAAATTTGAGATCTACTACCAGTAGTGGTTAATTTGGGGATGGTCATGGACCCTAAAATAAAACCCAAGTTAAGAACTCTTACTCTATACATGAATAGACCCCTTTTTAAATTAGACATTATAAAACAGGCATTTAAAAATTGTTGTGAACTCTCATAAATCTAAACATTTGCTGATTGTTATGGGTTGAATTGTGTTCCCCTAAAATGCACTGTGAAAGTCCTAAGTCTCTTTATCTCAGGTTGTCATCTTATTTGTAGATAAGGCCTCTATTGAGGAAGTCATTGGTGTGGGCCCTAGTCCAGCACGATGGGTATCTTTATGAAAAGAGGAAATTTGGAGACAGACCCACATGGAGATGCTATCCATTCACAGGTCAAGGAGAGAGACCTGGAGTGGATCCTTCCCTCATAGCTCTCAAAAGGCATCAACTCTGCTGATACTTTCATTTTAGACTTGTGACCTCCAGAATCGTGAGACAATAAATTGTGACTGTTGTTGAGGTCACCAGGTGTGTGGTATTTGGTTATGGCCGCCCTCAAAGGCGAATATGCTGATGACATGTATAATCTTACATAATACAGACATTTCGGTGCTGAGGTACTGTGCTGGGTTGGGAGTCCTAAACCAACAAAGTCAAGCTCTCTGGCTTTGAGGCGCTTAGACTGGCGCACAAGGATTGAACCCTGGGGTCGTGCTGGGGTGGGCAGTGCTCAGGGCATCATGGGGGCCCAGAGCTGGCCCAGGGCTGAGGGCGGATTTCCCAGGAGAAGTGCCACTTGAGCTGAGTTTGGAAGAACCACTGGGAGCTTACGTGATATGTCTATTGTTGAACCTTGGGGTGTTTTTACTTTCCTGTGTTTTTCAGTTATTTCTTTAGGACAGATTCACGGCAATGCATCACTGAATCGCATGACATCCCAATGTGAAGCTTGAAACACCATTTTTAGGGCAGTATAACATTCTGGTGAGTGGAAGTTTCCAGGTTTATTGAATCACCCTCTTTTATTGGACAAGACTCTCCCTGATGCTGTTTCCAGCTTTGCTATTATAAATAATGCTGACAGGAACATCTTTTTTCAGAAAGCTTTCCCCACAATTAGAAGTATTTCCTTAGTGATAGAACCCTAGAAATAGAATTACAGTATCAAAAAAGTCAAATTACTTTTCAGAAATGCTGATTTACATTCCTGTTAGTAATCAAGTAAAAATTTATGAACATATCCATTTTAATTTATTGTAATCTTTTATACCCTTTCGGGGCTTCACTCATAGCTTAGTTGGTAAAGAATCTGCCAGCAATGTGGAGACCTGGGTTCGATCCCTAGGTTGGGAAGATCCCCTGGAGAAGGGAAAGGCTGCCCAATCCAGTATTCTGGCCTGGAGAATTCCATGTATTGTATAGGCCAGAGTGTGTTAAAACAATTCAGTACTTCCCTCTTTTGAAGACTGAACCTTTCCTAGGAAGAAAAGTGAGATTTATGTTATTTGGGATGGAAGACCCCCCTCCTCCCTCGGTTCTTTCCTCCCCCTGAGAAAGACCTGCTTAAAGGGCATTGCACTGTCACAGACCTGCCCACACAGTTTCTGTGCTGGTTTCTCAGCAGCAGATGTGTGCACTGGCCTCTGCTTAAACTCTCTTAGGTCACTGCTTATCTGAAATCTAATTGTCCCAAGAGATCAGCCTTCCAGGTGGGCTACTTCCGTTCTGTTCCAAGCTTTTTTCAAAAAGACTTGTCCTCTGCATTCTCTTAGACCCTAAATGTTGACAGTTATCTACGGTCGTAGGTAAACAAAAACCTCACAATCATGGTGACATGCTAGACCTGTGTGGGCATGAAGGAGCCATTAGGGGTGATGGGGTTCTCAGTGAGAGAAGAGTTTGCTAACAAGCTTTGTATTGTTTCCTCATTTTAAAAGTGAGGTGAGGGACTTCCCTGGTGGTCCCGTGGCTAAGACTCCCCGCTTCCAATGCAGGGGGCCCAGGTTCAATCCCTGGTCAGGGAACTGGATTCCACGTGCCCCAACTAAGAGCTTGAGTGGCACACACAACTAAAGCCTGGTACAACCAAGTAAATAATATTTTTTTTTTAAGAGAACATTGAAGATAAAATTTGCTCTTTAAAAAAAAGTGAGTGTGAGTATATTCTATTCACTCAACTAGATAGTGAATATCAAGGAGCAAGGACTCACCTTAATTAGTTCTGTGTTCTCTGCCCCAAAGGATGCCCTGCATAATTAATTGATGCTGAATAATCATTGATATAATTTTAAAAAATGCCCCACTAGTTACTTAAAAAACTTTACTCTTGAAGTCAGGGGAAAAAAGCAAAGTCATACCTAGGTTAAACACTACAGAAGCACATATGTGGAAGGTATAAATCTCTTATATTTCTATCCCATGAAGATGAACAACCATGGTCTGCAATTTAGGATGTTTCTCTCTCTCTCTTTTTTTTTTTAGGATGTTTTGCGTCTCCTGCATTGGCAGGCGTATTCTCTACCGTCGTGGCCCCTGGGAAGCCCGGTGGCCGTGTTGGTGGTAGGGTGTCTGCTGCAAGAGGAGGCTTGAAGAAGTCTCTGCTGAATCTGCGTGGCACCCAGACCAGTGCTGGGGGCACTGTGGGTCAGAGCCGTTCTCTTGATTCTTTCCCAGTGCAGATGGAGAGAGAAGCTTTCCTGGGGAGAATTGTAGGGGGAAGCAGTCCCCCCTTAAGGAGGTCGCCCAGTCCCTGCGGACACTTTCTGACGGCGCTCCCTAGGACTGCCTCCTTTGCTCTGCTTCTCGGTCCTGAATTAGCAGAGAGATCCTGCCCTATGAAATACTCATAAGAGTCAATTGACCGTAAAACACTTTGTGAATGTAAGTGCTGTATGTGACCCAGATTATATCAGCAACTTTTTGAGAAATGGGCAGAGGAAGGAGACGGAAGGTAAGGGAGTGGATCCAGGGAGCCAGCCTTGCCATTTTCAGACCGTAATAAACGGGTCACGGATCTGCACTGTTGTAATTTCAGAAATGACTAAGGCTGGGACTGTATTTGAGCATCACAGGAGTGGCTCCGTCTCAGGATAAGTCAGTCTTTGTACATTACACAGATTATGCCACTTTTTAAATCCATATATATTGTTTTCGTAGTCATCCTGTTCCCAGCTGGAAAGATCCTGAGAACCCATCGGTAGTCAGGGTGGGTCTTCTCACATCAGAGGCTAAGTAAGAAGTCCCTGAAGGCAGCTGGCTTGGAAGGTGTTCCTGCCGTCACCTCTCTTGAGGAGAGGGGGCATGGGGTAGGTCTAGGATGGGGGTCTTGCAGGACCGCAGCCTTGGGTCTGACCCTTGGTGGGGTGGGGCTGGGGGCAGAGGCAGTGTTTTTCACCCTTGGACAGCCCTCCTTAGCATACGCAGATGCTGGCTCCATCAAGCCATCAGCTCTTTGTTCTGCTGGCTGGAGCCCCCAGAATGGATCGACTGTGTGTCCTTCCCATCCCTCCCCGGCCGTTCCCCGCTCCCACCCTGTCTGAATCACTTCTTCCTCGCAGGACAGGATTCCTAGGATTTCTGCCCTCCGGGTTACCCACTCTCCCCTGGCAAATCCTAGGTGGACCCTCCCGTCTTCCCCACCCCCCGTCCTCGTCCTGAGGGCTGTGTTTTCATAACACACCCTAACACTGTGAAGTTGTTCAGTTTCTTGCTTCTACATACACTCCATTGTCTCATACTGACTTATAAGTAAGCAGAAACCCCAGAGCAGTTGCTTTTTGAGTCTGAGTGAAAGACGGAAATCTCTATTTCTCTGAACTTTTTTTTTTTCCCTTTCAGCTCTTTTTTTTTTACCCCCAAGTCAGACAGACTTCTTTTGGAATTCTGATTCTGTCGGTCTTCTCTAAAGCATTCATCTCTCCCAGCATGTTGTCCGTGGATAATTTGAAAAGCCTGTGATGTATTTACCTAGGCTCAGGGCTCTGAAGAGGGTGACAAATCCCTCAAGACGAGTTTGCCAGATGCCTGCTGGCGAGCCAGCGGCTTCCAGGCTCCACGGAGAGAGAGAAGGACCAGACCGGGGCCTGAGTGCCGAGGGGCCGCTCGGGGGAGCTTTGGTTTGACTATTGACATGTAAATGGGCAGAGGGGCCGAGGCGGATCCTCCCAGAGCCTCGCGCCGTCCTTCCGAGCACACAAAGCCCAGCCCAGGGTGGCTGGAGGCTGCGCCCCGTGAGGCACCCAGCGTCCCGGCTGCGGAGGTGAGCCCCAGATCAGCGCTGCTGTGAAACTTCTGTGGGGACGGTGCCTGTGGCCTGGGAGTTTCCCCAGGTACATGCCTGGGGGTGCTCTCTTTGCATGTCGGTCAACAGAGGCTCAATGAAGGTTTTTGAAATGAAAAAGAATACTAAGTGATGATTAATTGGATTTGGTTTAAGCAAAATCATATTTGCGCACAGGCATGTGCATATACAAAATTCGATGGTAGATCCTAGTTTCCAAGTACTCTCTGAATTTTGCCTGAGATTTCTGCGGCATTGTCTTTGGCATCACGTCTCTATCGCCCCTGGGCCCAGCCCTCCTCTTTCTCTCTCTTGTCTCTAAGTCCTTTCCAGTTCATCCTCCCTCCTTGTTCTTGTGGTAAAGGTAAATCGTGTGACTCATAAGGAATGTCATTATGTGCTTTACACGTTAGAGAAGTGAAGGAGAAGTTTACACTGTTAGAAGAATTATATGAATAATTTATATGAATTATATGAATAACCTCTACTAAATTATATGAATTTATATGAATTCTATGCATAATTTATGAATAACCTCTGCTAAAGAATGGAGCTGCTGAAGTTTGTGCTTTTTCCCCCCTCTCTAAAACTTAAGTGGAGGAATTTATGTAGCTATAGTGTCCTAAATTTAACATGTGAATTATAAAATTATATGTGCCAACTAAGGAGAGTCTCTGGACACCTAGCTCTACGGGGATTAAGTCATCGGCCACAACAGGCGCTGACCTTCAACACCCCCTGAAAGGAGTTCAGGACGGCCGTCAGGAGCGAGGCACGTTGTGCTCTGGGAAAAGCTAGCAGCCTAGGACCTCATACAGTTAGATATTTTCAGGAGAAAATGTTATGAACCCAACTTGGCGCATCTGCTCATACCTGGAAAAGCCCTAAAATTGTTAACGGAGACGTCTGCTCCTTGTGGCGTCATCGCAGCCTTCTACGGAGATGTGTCCGGACTGTGTCCCCCTCTGTCTCAGCGCATGTGCTGTGACCCGCCCCTGCGCCTCTCGGGGCAGTTCCTCAGAGCCGTCTGAGACATCTCCCGGCTGTCGTCCTCAGAAGGTCCCAAACACAGCTGCACTCAGAGCCCTTACGTTGTCCATTTTTTTTCAGTGAACATTGTCACGCTTTGGACTGATTTTGTTACAAGTCCTTTAAGAGCTAGCGAGAAATTGTTTAAAATATAAGTTGAGATGTCACATTCAGAACGAGTGCTAGTTTGAGTTAGAGTATCTTGCTTTTAAAAAAACCTCAAGGGAATTCCCTAGAGGTGCCTTGGTTAGGACTCTGGGCTTCCACTGCAGGGAGCATGGTTTCCATCCATCCTTGGTCAGGGAACTGAGACCCCGAAGCCCTGTGGCCAAAAAAAAAAAAAAATCTCCAACTAAAAGGTATTATTTGGCAAAAGCTATCCCAAGTAGGACTCAGTTCCCTGACTGACTGAAGAGATGGTGCTTTAAGGAAAACATTGTTAATAAAATGCAAATGTTTCCAGACCTCTCTCTCTTTCTCTGGTACAGATATTCTTGGCAGTGTGAGTTCTGCGTACAGTGCATCCCGTAGCCTTGAATATTGGTTGTTAGTTCAGACACTTCTTGGTCCTATTAGAGTAATTATGATGATAGAATTATGCTCCCATACCAGAATACCCGTAATGAGACTGAAAAAACAGCTCAGGCAGTCAGGCTTAGATCCAGAAGCCATAAATCCTATCAGTGAAGTGTGAAGTTTGTTCTTAATTTTTAAGGATCTCATGCTCTAAGGAGCAGAGTTAGGTACAATGGAAAGAACACAGAACTGTTATGAGACATCTAGCTTCTTAGGTGGCCTGGGCAAATGACCGCCTTCCCTGCCCTCAGTGATGGACCAGGTCAGTGGTTCTGGACCAGGCTTGGCAATGTCCTTATGGGGCCCTCGGGAATGTTGAGGGGCAGCATTTCAAACTGTCGCAGTGTATGGAGGCGCTAACGGTTGAGGACCCCGGGTACTAAAATCCTGAAATGCCACCTGGTCCCGGGAAGGCTTGGTCCACTCCAGATGCCAGTAGAACCTGTGCTGACAAGCACTGAACCCATTGGTCATCTCTGAGGCTCTTTCAGCTCTGTTTCCCTCAAGTTCTCAGGCAGAGCATTGAAAGCGTCTAGAATGATGTCCAACAATTACACTTAGCATCTGTATCCCACGTGTGTACCTGCATGCTACGTCGCTTCAGTTGTGTCCGACTCTTTGCAACCCTACGGACTGTAGCTCTCCAGGCGCTTCTGTCCGTGGTATTCTCCAGGCAAGAACACTGGAATGGGTTGCCATTCCCTTCACCATGGGATCTTCCCAATCCACGGATCGAACCTGTGTCTCCCATGTCTCCTGCATCGCAGGCAGATTCTTTACCGCTGAGCCACCAGGGAAGCCCCTGTGTCTCACATTGGTGTCAGATGCTGTGTTGTTGGGAGTGAGGACAGATCCAGCCATGCTGGGCCAGGATGCTCGAGCCGTGGCAGCTCGGATTCAGAGCTCCGTTGCTGGGGGGTTGCCTGCTCCAGGCTCTACTGAGACTGTTCAGATGCAGGTACAGATCTGGCCTGGGTGTTGCGGTTGGCTTTGGATTGTCTTTCATGCCCTCCTGTCCTCAAAGGGAAGGCGACCGTTCACTGTGGCCACAGGCCTGGCCTCCAGGGCCCGGGCGGCTGTTGGAGCCCTCTGCCCTGCTTCCGGGCCCCGTGCCCTCTGTTGGGGAGGGGTCATCGTGGGGACGGGTGCCGCCTGCAGGCCCATCCCCCCTGATGACGCCGAGCAGGACTCAGGCTGGAGCAGAGGTTCCTCGGGAGTATGAATTCTTGGTTTAGTGTGATTAAACTTTTATTTGACAGTCAAGTGCTATTAAATCAAAGTCCCACAAGAAAGCTCTCAGGCTTATCTTTGTGTAGAAAGCAATAGAAGGGTGAGTGACTAATCTCATCAGAAGTTGGCTGTGATGTTGTATATGTATGCCATTTTACTAACCTGTGAGATTACCTGGAACGTGTTTTTTAAGTGATGCATTGTTAAAAACTTAAAATTCAAGTACATAAAAATACCAGTAGTTAACTTTAATATATATCCTGCTTGTTTGTACAGTTTTACAAAGTTAGGGTTACGGTATGTGACATTTTGTAACTTTCCTTGTTCATGTCACACTATCTCATGAAAATGAGATATTTCTATGCTTCTATCATATTTATATTACATCATTTTACATGACTTCTAGTGATCCATTGAGAGGACAGGGCAGAGACCCTAGAGTCGGACTCTGGTGCATATCTCAACCTTGCCTCTTATCAGCCGGGCAAGTTATTTAACTGCTGTGCATCTCCCCCTAGTCTTCTGTAAAATGGGGAGAATAATCATACCCCCTCTACTGGTCTGCTTTGAGAATTAAATGAGGAGATAGATGAGTGCTTAGAATAGAGCCTTGCATAAAGTAAACACTTACTATATAGCATTTTCTCCTCATCATCAGCGGTGTTCCATGACTGAACCATCTCTACTGACCCCTCTCCTGATATTCTTGCAATTAAATCCTTTCTGACCTCTATAATTACTACTTTTGGATCAGTTTCTAAAAGTGGAATTTCTGGGTCAGAGAGCAAGCAACAGTTAGAGGTTTTGGATATGCATTGCTGAATTTTCCTCCTTTCTCAGAATTCACTCCTACCAGCTTTTCTCGGCTAAATTTAAAAAAACATTGAGCTTGGCTTCCTTCTAATATCCTGTGTGTTCTGGGATCTTTCCCTTCCAATAATGGGGAATATAAGCTCATATAATATTGCTCTAGGGTGCGTATAATTAAGGAAATGAATTAGCCACAAAATGACTTCCATAAAACATGCCACAGTCAAAGAAAAAACAAGGCCGTTCACCTGCCACTTGGTATTTCCCGTGCTCGCTCTTCTCTCCATTGATCAAGAATTGTTTATGTGTGGGAAAAAGTAATATGAAATGCGAAAGTGTAGTCCTCAAGCTCTCTTCCCCTCCAACCAAATTTAACTTTTAGACATACTGGAAGAAAATAAAATTTAACCTGCAGCAACATGATAGGAAATGTACATGAAATTAACCATATAACTTGTAAAACATTAGATTGGACCTTTTATTCTATGTTAATGTGAAAATCACTCACGTTATTGCATTTACTTTTACATTTACCATGACAGAACTGTTTTAAGTTGGGGTATACAGAGATGGGATCCACAGTGTTTGCTCCCAGACCTGGAAGTGAGAGCTCTCTGGCCCGGGTTCCTTGTTCAGCAGGCCTGTCTTTACCAGTTGCTCCGTGATAATTCAGTTCTCCCACCCATTGTCTTGGTCGTGGTTGAGACCTCACTGCCCAGCAGGACCGTATCATTGCTAGATGAGGCCTGTTTTTGTGTTGTTCTCAGCAGTCCAACCACCTGCATTAGATGATAAACATGAATGCAAACATGAACTTTTAAACCATATGACCCAACACAATTATGAGGAAGATGTTTGATTGATTCCGAATATATTTAGTTTAGAATCTCATTATTGTTACCAAATGCAAGTTTGTGTGCCTGACGCACAGTGAGGCCAAACAAACCAAAATGGAGTTTGGAGCAGAGCAAGATTTATTGCAGGGCCAAGCAAGGAGAACTGGGTATGTGTGAGGGTGGAAAGGTCTCGTGCTCAAAATACCCCAAGCTCCCCAAAGAGTTTCAGCAAAGCAATTTTAAAAGCCAGATGAGGGACAGGGGGATCTCAGGATATGTGACCCACTCGTGCACAGTTCTCTGATTGATTGATGTTGGGGTAACTGAGTGGTTAATGTTATCCTCAGGCTCCCATGGGTCTGGGGTCTCATAATCATCAGGTAGTTAATTTCTTCCATTTGGTGGGGGCTTTAGCATCTGTAAAGCAGCTCAGGAATGTGTGCATCAGACACCATTACCTAGGCGCTTCAGAGACGAGCTCTAGCAGAGGATATGGGGGGGGGGTCTGTCCCAGGAAGACCCACAGGGTCCGCACAGTTATATTAGGGGCACAAAATGTGAAAATTCTCATCAAGAATTCCAGGTCTCTGAAAATACATCTTAGGACCCTCGAGCTATGCTCGAGAGAGGTTGACTCAGTTTGCAGACACTGTCCCAAGGTATTTTTGATAATTATTGGCATTCCCAAAAGAAACGTGGGTTATATTTTTATCATTTCTTTGAACGGAACACTTGATTTACTTTTGTGCAAAGATAGTGGCTTTCAGACTTTTTGACTGTGACCCATTAGAAGAAATACATTTTACATAGTGACCTACAGTATACATGCACATTTAAACACGTGCAAGGAGACAGTTGTTTCCCAAAATACATGCACCACACTCTGATATTTCTAGTTCTGTTTTATTCTTTAAAATGGTGTTTATAATGGCACTGATGGACCTATGTACTGGGCAGCAATGGAGATGCAGACGTAGAAAGCAGACTTGCAGATGCAGCGTGGGAAGGACAGGGCGGGCCGAATGGAGAGAGTACCATGGAAACGTGTGTATTCCCGGATGTAAAACAGCCAGCCGGTGGGAGTTTGCTGTATACACCGGGAGCTCAACCCAGGGCTCCGTGCCAACCTAGAGGGATGGGGTGGAGTGGGAATCGGGAGGGAGGTTTGGGAGGGAGGGGACGTAATGTATACCTCTGACTGATTCATGTTGATGTATGGCAGAAACCAACACAAGATTGTATAGCAATTATCCTCCAATAAACATTTTTTTTTTAAGTGGTGCTTGTGACCCACTAACTTACTTCTGTGACCCACAAATGAGTCTGCAGGACCTGCAGTTTGGAAGTCCTGTTCCAGAACTTTATCACGGGCCTTTATCACAGGAAGCCTGCTGCCTTCCTCTAGGTGCCGAGCCCCGGACATCACCTCTAGTCAGATCTCAGGGCCCACAGGGCTGGTCCAGCAGTGGAGGTGGAGCCCCATATGCTGGCCGCCTGGGCACTTGAGCACTTTGCTCCTGAGGGAGTTCATCCTTCCCTGGACTGACTGCGGCAGCTGACAGCTCCATCTGAATGGGGAGGTTTAAACAAAGACAATAATTCAATCTGAGTGCCCCTGAATCACGTCTTTGTCTCTGCTCTTGACAGAACAGAAGGAAGTTTTTCGTTACGAAGGATGCCAGCTGCCCGTGGGTTGGTGTGTCTGTAGCCAGGCTGGCTCACGGTCAGGCCGAGCAGGTAAAGAGCTGGTTCCCCAGGTGGCTTGTCTCGAAGGAATGCAGGAAGGGTTTCCCTAAACATGCCTCCTCATTCCCTTGTGCCTAAAATTTTACATTTAGAAGTTCATCCTTTTTCACGCATACAAGCTTTTTGGTTTCCCAGCTCAACGTAAAAATATCCTTAAGGAAAGAGAGTAACTTAAGATTGCATCAGATAACGTTTGATGAGGATTTGGACAGGGGCGGGAAGGAGTCGGGGGGCCTAGAGGACTGTGGGCAGAACAGAGGGGCTTCA
>CM035290.1:3192833-3258989 GCA_020226075.1 Hydropotes inermis
GGCTTCTGGAAGCTTCTGTGTCTAATGATAATTTGAAAGCTG
Organism: Hydropotes inermis; assembly: GCA_020226075.1. Taxonomy (NCBI): domain Eukaryota; kingdom Metazoa; phylum Chordata; class Mammalia; order Artiodactyla; family Cervidae; genus Hydropotes; species Hydropotes inermis. The sequence continues at coordinate 3,192,876 of CM035290.1, forward strand.
TTTGAAAGCGTGGTGCTCTTTGACTGTTAAGAGAATTTTATGAAGACCTTGTGGCTTGCAGTGGCTTCAGCAGGGCTTAGAGACGAGGGAACTGATCCGGATGATGGCGGAGGAGGGATGAGGGGACCCTCCAAAGGTGACCGGAGCTCTTAGGACCACTTGCCACTCAAGGATTATGTGGCCCGTATTTAACACTATAACCCATTGAACACAATGGGTATGTATTTTCGTTTAACAGATTGCAGACAACGTGACTTAAGTATGCCATCCAAGGTTCCCATTTTATTTTGTCCAGTGCCTTCCGAACACCTTGCACATATTTAGCCATTTTAACTTAAATGTAGCTTTCTGCTTGGTCAGATTACCACAATTTGATTACATGCCAGTTTGCTTTTCCAGTTGTTGGTTATGATGGAATTTAGAGATAGAGAAAGGCCTTAGTGATCACTGGTGAGTCCATGTTTTTCAGGCTGTGGTTATCAACCCATTCGCTGGTCATTAACTCAGTCTCATGGGAGTTACCGATAGACCCTGTGGGTTGAATGGGTGGGAATGCGGTAAATATTTATCTTTCCCACCAGGCTTTGTGCAACACATGGGTACCCCCCGATGAGTAGCAATATACACAACCCATTTCATAGGATACAGATACATCCTTTCTTTTGTTTGACAAATACGTTTATCAAATTAAGCACCTGTTGTTTTTAAGCACGTTGGGGAGGGGCAGGGGTACGAAGGTGAGGAAGATGGGGACTCTGCATTCTAGATGCGCAGGTGGGCAGACAGTCAGAAAAGTCTACTGTGACACAGTGTGGTGGCTGCCCTGATGGGAACATGACGTTCCCTCCTCCTCTCCTCGGGGGCACCTGCCCCGGGAGGCCGCACTTTGGAAAAGCAGCAGTGAACGCAGTGAGAAGAAGCTGGAGGTGTACCTGTGAGAAGGACAGATGAGCTGTCCTCAGCTTCAGAAAACGAGACCTCCTAGTCTTCTAGAAGAACGGCTTGAGCGGCGATAGCTCAGCTTGCTCAGGGCAGTGGGTTGAATGCTGGCCCCCGAATCTCCGTCCGTGGCCTAATCTCTGGAGGAGGTGAGGAAGGGATCCTTCCCGGAGCTTCCAGAGGAAGGACTGGCCTGCCCACACCTGGAGTTTGGAGCCTGACCCCAGACCCTTGAGAGAGTAAATGACCGCTGTTTTAAGTCACCAAGTTTGTGGCGGTCCCTTGTGGCAGCCCTAGCAAACATAGGCCGGAGCCGCAGGAGGGAAGGAGTTCCTGGAGAGAACAGGGCCAGGCGGCAAAGCCCTGTGTGGGGAGAGGGGCGCCGTCCGGCCAGAGCAGGGATTTTGTGAAAAGGAGTAACGGGAGATAGTGCTGCAGAGCCGGTGTTGGACTCCTGGCCTTTGTGGTGGTCTGAACAGTGCTTTGTTTATAAAGGCTTATCTGGTGATTCCTTGTGCTGCCTCTCAGGTAATGCTCCTGACATCGGATGGCCCGGCAAAAAATACAGGGTGAGGTTTGTTTGTTTATTCCTGTGGCATCTACGCTCTTGTGTGAACATGTGGAAAATGCCAACAGTCATGGCACTGGACTGACTCCCCTTGTCCTGTTCTTGAACTTGTATTTCTTATATTTCTCACTGCCTTTTCCTAAAAAGTTATATTTTTATGGCATTTTATTTCCTTGAAATTGTCAGTTAATGTTGAGCCCATTCCTGTGATGTGAAGTGAAAGTGAAGTTGCTCAGTTGTGTCCGACTCTTTGCGACATCATGGACTGTAGCACCCCAGGCTCCTCAGTCCGTGGGATCCTCCAGGCAAGAATACTGGAGTGGGTTGCCATTTCCTTCTCCAGGGTATCTTCCCAACCCTAGGATTGAACTCAGGTCTCCCACGTTGCAGGTAGACTCTTTACCGTCTGAGCCACCAGGGAATTCCTGATATGTAGTGAGCATCTTTAAACCAGATAGATGAAGAAAATCATGTTCCTCATTGTGTAACTAGTCCTTGCTCATTTCAGGAATGCAGAAGTTCAGCCTGTTGAACAGACCTCCCCGTCTCATGCTCCTTCCTCTGGAACTGGGCCGTTTGATACCTTTTTGTTTTCTTTAGTGAGATAGAATTTAGGTGTGAGAACATTTTTGGGTCAGTTTAAATTTTATTTCTTCGGGTTGAGAAATAGCAGCTAAAGGTCTTGTGTCTCAGCTGTCTGTCTGACCCGCACGATATCTTCTTCTATCTTTGCTCCCCCATCAGCCAAATTTCACATACTCTCATGTTTTATGGCTTTAATGATGAGTTTTTAATCACAAAAATAATTCAAGCTTATTATAAAAGTGTCAAATGTTAGGTTTGAATGTATTGCATGCGAGCTCAGTCACTCAGTCAAGTCTGTCTCTTTGCAACCCCATGGACTGTAGCCTTACAGGCTCCTCTGTCCATGGGGTTCTCCAAGCAATACTGGAGTATTGCTGGAGCAATACTGGAGTGGGCTGCCACTTCCTCCTCCAGGGGGTCTTCCCGAACCAGGGATTGAACCCGTGTCTCCAGCATCTCCTGCATTGCAAGTGGATTCTTTATCTCTGAGGCATCTGGAAAAGCCCTTGAATGTATTGCTCCTCAGTATTTTAGCTGGCTGCAAAGCTCACTCCCCACTTTGCTATGGTTTGTGCCAGCCCCCAAATTCGTGTGATGAAACCAAATGCCCAGTGTGATGGTCTTCGGAGGTGGGGCCTTTGGGAGGAGATTCGGGTTTGAGATGGGGCCCTCATGAATGGAGTTAGTTCCCTTATAAAAGAGGCCCAGAGAGCTCCCTAGTCCCTTCCATGTGAGGACACAATGCAAAGGCACCATCTGGGAAACAGAAAGCCAGCTCTCACCAAACAGCAAACTGGCTGGCACCCAATCCTGGACTCCCAGCCTCCAGAATTGAGAGAAATTGCTGTTCTTTAGAAGCTGCCCACCCTGCGGTATTCTGTCACAGCAGCCCGAGTGGACTGAGACATGCTTCTCTCCGGCTGTTAGCTTCCTGTGGCTTGTTGCAGCAAATTCTCGCAAACCAGGCGGAGCAGAGCGATGGAAACGTGTTCCCTCACAGCCCGGGAAGCCCGGGCTCCAGAATCCGGGTGTGGGAGGGGCTCGCCCCCCCCAGAGGCTCTCGCAGATTCTGTTCTTGACTCTCCCGGCTAGCTGGGGTGCAGCTGTCTCTTGGCTTGAGGCCACATCACTCCAGTCTTCGCTTCTGTCTTCACAAAACTTTCCTCTTGTGGTTGTCTGTGTCCTCAGACACCCTCTGCCTCTCACTTACAAGGAAACATATGACTGCGTTCAGGGCCCAAGTGACATTCACTCTTTGGCCACATGAGGTCATACTGGCAGGTCCCAGTCTTAGGGTGTGGATCTAACATTTTGGGGGGCTACTGTTCAACCCACTGACTGTTGTTAGAAAGATTCTTGTGACACAGGTTAAAATGGTAAGAAAGACTTTGTTCAGGAATGTTGTGATAGGTGTCAACTGTTGCTGTAGGGGCGAGGGATTGGTCTCCACTCTGAAGGTGACAAGAACAGGTGGGGTTTTATAGCCAAGGAGTGGGGTGGGGAAGTTACTAAGGAGAGACATCAAGCGTAGGAGGAGTTCTTGCTAAACTAACAGAATTCTTACTGAAGGCCGGCCTGAGTGATCAAGCGTCACCCAGGAATGATGGGGGAGGGGATGAAGAATTCGATCAGGTATTGAGGGAGATCAAGTATTAAAGTGGGAATTATTAAGGGTCCTAAGCTGACTTGGCAGGATTCTTGCTAAAACTGGGCTTTGTAGGCCAGATGAGGATGGGGGACCACTGTGAGCTTGATTAAGAGAGAGTCTTTGTCACAGTTCTGTAAAGCAGTGTTTTCCAGACTCAGAAAGACCGTAAAAGCCAACCCAAATTCTCAACAACGGAGCTCTTGCCCCAGGGGGAGCGTCACGCTGCAGCTGCCTGATTGGAAAAGTGCAGGGTTCTCCTCTCTCGCCTCTGCAGGCCCCTTGCCCTGTGGGCCTGCTGCCTTGTGTAGCAGGGTCCGTCTGCAGGACCCTCTGCTCCCCCGTTCCATGCCAACCCCGCCCCACCAGGCCCCTCTGCCCACCCCGCGCCTTAGAAAGCAGCACCTGCCTCTCCCTGAATGTTATTGTTTGGATTCAACCCATGAGGGCTGATGTTTTTGTGACATCAGAGAGAATTTTTGATAAATCACTGTGTGGGAAGAGGAAACCGAATGCTGCTTTGGGGCCCAGCCTGGAAACATTTGGCAGCTGATAAGAAGCCCTGCGGCCACTCTAAGGTCCTGCATCGGCAGGAACCCCGTCCGTGGCTTGGGGGTGGGGCAGAGCGGGTCTGACTTCAAGCCTGCTATCCATCGGGGGAGGCTGTCTGGGGAGCTCTTCATAGCAGGAGAGGAGGGCTCTGTCTTCACAATGACCTCATCCCTCTGGGTAGGACCAGGGTGGAACCGCGTCCAGCGCTGTTGTTGGACTGACATCTGGGCAGGTGGTTGCCTGTCTGTGTCCTGCCCTGGAGACAGGTAATAAATCAGTAAAGGTATTTACAGGTAGTAAATAAATGTCCGATCAACAGCTCCCTAAATAGCTACGCTTGTGCTCCGGGGACCAGGAGGCCCTGCCTCACCGTATTTTCCAGGACTTCCCACAGGCGCCTTTTTCTACTACGGAATGAGACAATAGTGGTTTTTTTCTTGTCAAACTGAAACTCTCTCTTCTTGGGCTTTTCAGGAATTCAGTACCCTAATTATACTGCATTCGGCTCATATTTATTGAACCCAGCCCTGTCCTGCAGTTCGTCTAGGACACTTCTTTTTTTTAATCTCATTTAACCTTTTCCTGCCTCCAAGTTACAGGTATTATCTCCATTATTTTTTGTTTTTTGAAGGAAGAAACAGGCTCAGGAAGGTTTTGACCTGCCCGGGTTAAGTCTAATGACCGTGGGGTCAGGACTGAACCTGGGACTGGCGACTCCAGCCAGTGTGCAGGCTCAGGGCCCCGCAAGCGCCCCCGTTAAAGACGGGGCAGAGCCTGGAGCGGACTGGGGGCTGCCTCAGGTCTTCAGCATGTCACACTGGGCCTGTTGGAAATGAGAACTCTGAAACTGACCTTCTCCAGAGCTTGTCCAGTGGCTCGGTGGGTAAAGAATCCACCTGCCCGTGCAGGAGACACAGGAGGCCGAGGTTCAATCCCTGGGTCGGGAAGATCCCCTGGAGGAGGAAATGGCAGCCCACTCCGGTATTCTCTCCTGGAAAATCCCCACAGAGCGAGGAACCTGGCTGGCTGCAGTCCACGGGGTTGCAAAGAGTTGGACACGACTGAGCGACTAAGCTTGCAAGGGTGCTGAGCTGCAGTGAGATAGGCACTCTTGTGTGCTGCCCCCGGTGGTGTTGGAAGGTCTCAAGAACACTGAAGAGAGGGATTGTTTGTTAGCAAGGAGGTTTTTGCTATTGTTGTTTTGGGTTTGTTTGTTTGGTTTTTTTGGTAAGAATTTAGGAGTTTCATTTGGGAAGACAATGGTTGAATGAATAACAGAGAGAATTGTGTGTTGGAATGGGTGTGGGGTCATCTAGAATCCTTAGAAGGTGACATTCTCTTGGTGTGATCAAAGGCTGTCAGAGGGCACAGTAAATCACAGCCAGGATCCCGTTTATAGCAAGCCTGCGGTATGCAGTCTGAAGTCAGCGTGCAAACTGGGGATGTGAGCAGAGATGTGAGATGAAACCGGGCTCGGCTGCACCCAGGCCCTGGAAATTTCTCTCCCCCCTTCTTTCCCTTTAGAGGAATGTGCCCTGGGGCTGTTTCAAATTTAAATCCCACTGTTTGTTTTTCAAGTGACAACGAATAAACATTAAATTTCAGAATTTAAGAATTTATGAGGTCTGTAAGTAAGAGGTTTGTCCCAACATCTAAGCGTAAATTCTGGCAGTTATGGTTTGATGGACAATATTGATGAAAAATTAAAATCGTTTTACTTCTCACTTTGCAGCAGATAGAGCTTCTACCCCAAACACAATGCCCCTGTTCTGGAGGACTTTGGAGCTTCTTTTATTCTGTTTTGGCTTCCTTGGTAGCTCAGCTGATAAAGAGTCCACCTGCAATGCGGGAGACCCGGTTTGATTGCTGGGTTGGAAAGATCCCCTGGAGACAGGAATGGCTACCCACTCTGGTATTCTGGCCTGGAGAATCCCATGGACTGTATAGTCCTTGGGGTCACAGAGTCAGACACGACTGAGCAACTTTCAGTTACTCTGTTTTGGTATAAATTCTAAATTGTCAGAAGTACTTTCTTTTACCAAAGAAAATGAAATTTGAAATTAATTTTCCTTACTAGGTGGGTTTAATATGATGTAATTTTGAATGGATTAAATTCTCCTGAATGTTAAAACAAATAAAAAATTCCAACAAACAAACAAAAATTGTTGCTGGCACAAGCTGATAATTTAGGACATTTAAAACTGAATTATAGCCTTTAGACCACATTTATTTTTTGTTTGTCTTTTATTCGGCATACTTTGTTTTTGCCATTTCCTACTTTGTGACTTTCTAAACAGAGAGTTTGAATCACCTCCTCCTTGTTTGATAAGTTCCTGCTCTGCAGAAACGCTGAACTCGATGATTCAGCTGCACCAAGCAAAGACTGTTTGCTATTTTTCTTTTTCTATTTCTCATTTTTAGATTTGTGGGAAGGCTACAAGAAATGGTATGTGTCACTAGATGCTGCTTTTCTATGACGTTAGATCAGAACCACTGAAATCCTTGGAAAGTGTCCTTTTGTCAAAATTCTTCTTTTTTTTTTTTTACTGCTTCTGTAAGCCTTATCTTCCTAAGTGTAGTACTGGCGTGTAACAGCTGTCTCACTTCCCTCTCACTGTCCCTGTCTTTGGAGTTATTTTTAAGGTAGGTTTATTGCCCTTGCACATCATCACACTTACCCACGTGCTGTGCATCCGTCACTACAGTGCGGTGAGAACATTTTCCTCCCTCCTCGTAGCTGGTTTGTGCCCGTTTGCAGTCAGTCCTCACCCCCAGCCCTAGCCACGGGCAGCCATTGGTCTTCCTGTCTCTGTGTATTTGCCTTTTCTAAAAATTCCATATAAAATGGTGTAGTATGCATTTTTGTGTTTGGCTGCTTTGATTCAGCTTTTCTTTGCTTTTTTTGGCATGTCCCATGCCATGTGGGGGCTTAATTCTCTGACCAGGGATGGAACCTGCATTGGAAGTGCAGAGTCTTAACCACTGGACTGCCGGGGAGGTCGCCCTCATTCAGCGTTTTTTGTTGTTGTTGTTAAGGTTCATCCCTGAAGTATGTATTAGTATTTGTTCTCGAGCTGTTTAAAAAAAAAACAATTTTCTATTGTTTTTAAAAAATCTATTTTCTAGTGTGGCAGTTTCAAAGTTAGACTGGTATAGGTTACCCACGCGTACCTAACTCCCACATTCAATAATTCGGGATTTAAGAGTCAGTCTTGTTTCATCTACCGCCCCCCTTCTTTGCCTTTCTCTCCCATACTCTTGGATTGTTTTGAAGCCATCCTAAATGTGCTGTTACTTTGTAAATAGTTTAATATATGCATTTGTATTTATCTCTTGCTTTTCTATAGTTAAGGAACTAATTATCTTTAGAAAAATGTGGGCACTTGGGTAAAGGAGAAGATAAAAAAGCTAAGTTTGTAGTTTAGCTAAAATATAACACTTCTGCTATGTTCACCGTGCTACGTGTGGCAATCTACCATGTGATGGATAAATCCTGTGTGCCTACCAGATCTGCAGTATATAATTACAACTTAATTCAGACATCAGTCTGTAAGGATAACAGATTTTTAAGTGTGGGATTAACACATGCACACTACTGTATATAAGACAGATAATCACAGAGACCTACTGTATATTGAACTACATTCAGTATCTTGCAAAGGAAATAAAGCTGAAAAAGAATATATGTATATGCGTACACCTGAAACTCACACAACATTGTAAACCAACTATAGTTCAATTTTTAAAAAAAGAAGCAATGCAGGGGAACCCCAAGCACACTTTACCCAGGTTTGCCAACAGTAACACCTGGTACAGAGCCATTCCACAGTATCACAACAAAGAATATTGACTTTGATACAAAGTACAAGACGTCACCCTCTCCTTAAAACCTAGCAAGACCGATCTGTTCTCCGTGTCTGTAATTTTGTCATTTCAAGAATGCTGTACAGATGGAATCATACAATAGATGACGCTTTGGTTACATTGGCGTTTTTCACTCAGCATAATTCTCTGGGGATTTATCCAGGGTGAGAAAAAAGAGAGAGAAAGAGAAATGTGTTATGGAGGATAATAAGAAGTCTTCTGTTGAAACCTGTTATGCAGAAAGGTAAAAGCAGATAATTTCAAGTTTGCTCATCGGCGACGGTGACGGAGGTGAGAATACTCTTTGGTCATACTTATGTTGATGAGGGGCCCAGTTGGCTGTGGATGAGCTGGAGTTTTATTCAAACTGGAATAGTCAAGGAGAGGTAAACTCCTACAGCGCTTTTGCTCCTGCACAGACATTCGTTTACAGAATTGCGGAATATAAAATGAAGGCTCGCCTCTTTGTGGAATGTGCGCACAGTCAGATAAAGACGCCTGTGGCAGCCCCTGGAGGCAGGCCAGCCTGAAGCAAGTTCCCAACCACCTTCTCCCTTGCCGTCCTCTTCGATGGAGCCTGGAAGTGTGAACGTTTAACTTTCCTAGCCATTTTCCAGCTAGGGGTGGCCATGTGATGCCAATGATGCTGCTGCTAAGTCGCTTCAGTCGAGTCCGACTCTGTGCGACCCCACGGACGGAAGCCCACCAGGCTCCCCCGTCCCTGGGGAGAACACTGGAGTGGGTGTGATGCCGATGAGATAGGGCCAGTTCTGCTGGATAAAAATACATAGGTAAAGTGGAAAAAACCTTTGACGCTTTTGGCTTCTTTCTACCCGACACCTAGATGTGACACCTGGAGGCAGAGCAGCCCTTTTGGCATCATGAGCCGATGTGAGGATTAAAGCCATCACGCTGAGCTTGGCAAAGTATAAACACAAAGGGAGCGTGGGTCCCTGAGTGTTATTACTGAACTGTTGTCCATCTTAGACTGCCTTCTTCAGGGCTTCTTCATATGGGGTGAAAATAAGCCCCTATGTCACAAAGCCTGGTTAGTCAGGTTATTATTATTACTATTTTGTTGTTGTTATTTGCAGCTGAATGCATTCTTCTTCGGTGATATTGGTGTATTTGTAGCTTTTTTGCCACCACAGAGCTCTCTCACACTTAAGGCCACTCTGGACCTGGGAAACTTTAAGCCAGGAAAGTCCTAGATATTACCTAGTCCAGCGGTTCTCAACCAGGGGGTGGGGGTCTCAGTATTTGTGGGGTGCCACTGGTATTTAGCAGCGAGAGGCCAGGGTACTAACAGCCTGGCTGGTGTGGGGCAGTCCCACGGCAGAAATGTTCCTGTTCAAAATGCCAGAAATGTCTGGCAAGAAACACTGATGTCATCCACTTCCCTGAGCAGTCCCAGTCAGGACGATTATAGCCAGCCCAGGACTCTGGATCTGCACTGATTGGAGCAACCTGGAGGAAGTCCCCTTCCCACCCAAACCTCTCTTCAGCGTAGCCTGGCTTCCCTTTCACCTCTGTTAGAGTGCCCTCCTTGATGCCTCAAGCCTCCAGCATCACTGCTGCTTACCAAGTCGGGGATTGATGGCCCTGCAAGCTAGGGAGCAAGGGGAGAAGCCTGAAACCCCTAACGCCCCCGCAGAACCACACTCTGAAAAGTGTCTGAGGCAGCTGGGCCTGGACTTCCTTAGTTTCCGTGCATTTGTCTTCCAGGCAGTCCTACTATTAATAGTATCATGTGGTACTTTTTGGGAAAAAAAGCACCAAAGATGAATAGTAGCTGGAAGTGGAAGAGTCCTGGCTCTGGCACCAGGTACACCTTCTTCCAAGCATCCTCACAGGTAATAGGGGTGATGGCAGAGCAGCCATCTCCCAGGTCCTGGGTGGAGATAAAAGGGGGTGTGGCCTGGGAAAGCACTTTGGGAATGGTAGACGGCTTTATATTCTCATTAGAACAGAGATGCTTTTAATGGCTTTGGGCATTAATCATAGACAAGGTCATGTAACAGGAGCATGGGTCGCAGTTTAAGTTTCTGTTGATTCTTGCTGTGTTTTGATTTATTAGGTCCAAGGGAATTGATTTCAGGCCGGGGCAATGGGTTGAGTAAGTAATAAAGATAATAGGGAGGCACTTAGGAAAGTCAGGGCTGGGCCCAGCTTACTCATATTTTTTTTCCAGCACAGAAAAGCACAGCTTTTACTGTATCTGAAAGACTTTGCTGGGAATGTGCCTCAAGATGAGGCTTGCACATGGGGCCATTTCTTGGGAGTTGATTTTTCCACATCCTAATTGCAGAATGCACTGTGATTAGAGTGCGTCTATTTGTTTTTCCCCCCGCACCATGCAGGATGCAGAACTTCCCGAACCGGGCGTTGAAGCCCTGCTCCCTGCACTAGAAACGCAGTCCCGACCACTGGACGGCCGGGGACGTCCCAGAGTGCTGCTGTTCACGTGGCGCATAAATGCTCCCTGCAGCATCAAGGCGTGCACTTGTCCAATCGTGACCTCTTAGGGGAGCACCGTGTGATTCCTGTTTTCAGTGTTTCACTCTTTAAGAAGGGGCTTCCCTGGTGGCTCAATGGTAAAGAATCCGCCTGCAATGCAGGAGATGCAGGTTTGATCCCTGGGTTGGGAAGATCCCCTGGAGGATGGCACGGCAACCCACTCTAGTATTCTTGCTTGGAAAATGCTATGGACAAAGGAGCTCGGCAGGATCAGTTCAAAGGGTCACAAAGAGTCAGACATGATGACTACGCACACACGATGTTTAAGGAACACGTGCTTACAAAAACAGATGAAAACTTTCAGCAAAGCACCTCTTGGGTCTGCCCTTCCTGGAGTCCTTGAGGCTTGATTAATATTTGCATTCAAAAGGTAAGGGCCTTCTTGGCAAATAGAGCACACACACCAGTCCTTAGGGTCGATTGCTTAGAACTCCTTCAGCTTAAACTTCCTCTGGAAACATTTCTTCGACTCCCAGCCTTGCAAACGCCCATCTTATTCAGAGCTTGGCCTGACACCCTTGTCTCTAACTTTCTGTCAGCCGTGTATCCTGCAGCATCCTTGCATCAGAGCGAACTATTTCAGTGACTTGAGGAGGGGTTTCACTCATTGTCTGGAAAATCCTTGAAAAAGAGGTTTCTCACACTGGAGTGAACGGAGTTTGTGAGTTTGTGAGTTGCCTAATACTGAGTGCTATAATGCAGGTTCTTATTCATTCCTTTTCGTTGAAAGGGCATCTTGGTGCTGAGTCTTTACTTTGAGACAGCTCTTCAAAGTGAAGAAAACAGACAGAAATCAACAAAATTCTGTAAAGCAATTATCCTTCAATTAAAAAATTAAAAAAAAAAAAAACCCACATGGAGCGTAGACTTGAACTGCAGGTAGCCTTATGCCCCAGCCCATCCTGACCTGCCCATTTCTCTCCTTGAATTTAGTGGGTCTGGTTTGCAGAATGGTTGGCAGGTGTTTGCCTTCGTTGGTTTCCGGCTGAAAGTTCTAGCTGGCTGCCGCTGTACACACAGAATTAGCACCATTACTTGGTCCCTGCATTCTCGTTAACGTTAAATTACACTTGCCTTAAATTTTTGAAAATTCTCTTTCCTCACTGGTTGTTGGATGTTTGCAATGTTTTCTCATGAGGTCTGCCACATTTCCTCACTGCAATAATTAGAATCATTACGATAGCAGTCATATCTGGGATTTACACTGCCTGTTTACCTAAATTTTTATTTTTGTTTTCGTGTATATAGTCATTTTAAATAAAATAATATTCTGATAATTAACATACCCATAATAAGAATAATCTAACTGTAATTATCTCAGGCAGAATAACCATTTCAGCATCTCAACAGAGATATGGAAGGATATAAGCCTGTATCCCTGGCTACCAGGCTGGCAGCCTAGTCTTGTTTTTTGGAACTGTCTGGGCAATAAATAAATATTTTGAAAAAACAGCTATTAAAGCATATGCAGATTCGATCCTCATGTTCCTCACCTGACAGGACCCTTTCGGAGCTTTTGGCTCTTGTCGAGAAAATATAGCAATTAAATCCCATTATGATAATAACTACAGAAATGTAGGCCTTACAATGTGGCAGGACTCTTCTAATCCTGTTATTTATTTTAATTTGCTTAATTAAAAACACAGAGATCTCAATATGTGGTATGACTAGAAAGCCTGCCAATCTCTAGCTAACGGTCTGCCTCCTCAAAGCATTATTCCGTTCAGCACAGAGAGGCGTGCAGCTGGGCTGGTTCTCCCAGCACCGTGCCCATCCTTTGCTGCCGCTGCCCCGAGTTCATCCCAGCCCAGGATGTAGCCCCTCCCTCGCCCCCTCCCCAGCCTCCTGCCGATAGCCCGCGGGCACCAGCGGGCCTGGCTTGGACCCATGCAGCCCTTGCAGCTAGAATCTGGAGTCACCTGCAGAAGCCCTCTTCCCAGGTTGGGGACTAGGCTACAACTACCATGCCTGTTGGGCCTCCCAGGCGCCTCAGTGGTGAAGAATCTTCCTGCCAGTACGGGAGACCTGGGTTCAATCCCTGGGTCGGGAAGTTTCCCCGGAGAAGGAAATGGCACCCCACTCCAGTATTCTGGCCTGAGAAATCCCATGGACAGAGGAGCCTGGTGGGCTATAGTCCATGGGGTTGCAGAGTTAGACACGACTGAACGATTAAAGAGCAACAATAACGGCGCCTGTCAGGTGATGCCCAGCTTCTTGCGTTAGAACACTGCTTGGGCTGATGCCTTTTAGCTGCTGGGGCTCTCAAGGCAGGACTGGAAGGAGGACAGGGAGACGGGGTCCCTCTGCCTCTCCGTCATGCTGTCTGCCTGAGCAGGAAGCAGTGTGGGCCGGCCCAGGGTAGAGGAGAGGGCAGAAAGTCAGGAGGCTCGTATCCGTGCAAGTGTTTATCTTGAGCCTGCTGCATCTCTGACAGCCGTCTGGAATGTGGAAGGGGGTTCTGGGGGCCCTGCATGGAGTGTGGACTCCTGGGTCAGATGGAACCTGAAGTTGGCCCCTAGCAGGGCTCGCCACTACCTCTGCGGCAGGGACAAGCTAACCAGTCCCTTAGAGTCTTCATCTATTTGTTCAATTCAAAACATTTCCTGCCCTTGTAGAGCTAGAGGACGGTGAAACACAGCAAACAAAATAAACAAATAATGCTAGGTGCGAAGGCTGCAGTCTCAAATAAGGTTGTCAGAGAAGGCAGCCCCGGTAAGGCAGCATTTGTGCCAACACCTGGGGGGTCGAGGGGGAGGGCACGTGCTTTCTGTCTAGAGGGGCAGCTGTGCAGAGGTCCTGTGGCGGGGTACCGGTGTGTTGAGAGAGCAGCAGGGGTGCCAGCGTGGCTGGCGTAGAATGAGCCAGGGGACCAACGGTCGTGATCGGAGAGGGAAGGGGGGCTCTGGTCCGGGGGCTCTGTAGACGTCGCGCAGACCTGGGCTTCTGGGCCATGTGGGACGCCGCGTTTGGGGATGGGGATGGGGCTTGGAAATGGAGAAGAGCAACACGACCTGATTAAGGTTTCCTCACCTCGGCAGTTGATGAGGGATGGTCGCGGGGAGGGGAAGGGCTCAAACAGGAAGACCAGGCAAGAGGCTGTGCAGCCCACAGGTGAGACGGGATGGAGGCCTGGACCAGGATGTGGCCGGGGAATGCGGGGACGTGGTCAGATTGTGCATGTGCTGAGCAGCATCTGCCTTAGGGAGCCGTTGCAGGGCTGAACGAGACGCACTCAGCTGCTGCTGCATGCACTGGGTCCTTGGGAAAGGCCAGCTGCTATTGTTGCTTCTCGTCTTGCAGGACAGTCCTGACCGACACACAGCAGTCAGGTCAGGGGCTTGTCCCTCTGGTCAGCTGTAGCAGTGCTGGGACTGGAACTCAGAATCGCTGGCTTCAAGCCAGATAGAGTGCTCCCTGCCTTTCCCTGCAGATCTAAGTCGCTGAAACCAGGGGACGTGCTCAATTAAATCACACACACGGCGTGAGCTTTGACGGTGAAGCCCCTGGTGTCCACCTCCCGTGTGTTCACAGGCGGTGTGATGGCTGATCGACCTGTCACGTCTACCTAAGTTTGGCCTTTTCGTTGGGTTTTCCTGGGCATCCTCCACCCCCTGCCGGCAGTGGGCCTGAGCCTCCTCCAGGACTCTGGTTCTCAGGCTGCCCTTCACCCATGAGCCTAACATGCAATTTCAGCACTTGTCACCATCCTGAAGTTGAAAGATTGAGCTTTGGAAAGTAAACGGAAGAGGGATAACTGCCTTCCCATTTTTTAATCATGTCAAAAGATACAGGATTTCCGTTATGAATAAGTAAGCATTTAGTGCAGGAAACGGAAACCACCCTAAGGACTTCACACAGGGAGAGATGGGAATTAAGCGGTCACAGACTTGCTGGAAGGGGCAGAGCCCGGAGGAGCCCTCGCCTGCGCCCAGGGTGAGTCCCAAAAGTTTGAAGAATGGGCCCAGCAGCAGACTGCCAGCTCAGAAGATGTTAACTGGGGCTGCGGGTTCAGGAACCCACTCCCGGCCTGGGTTTTGGGGAGCATGCACCCTGAATGGGGAGGGGCCTGCCACCACCACGGAGGATGGGTCTGGAATGCGGCCGCAGAAAACCTCCCATCTCCCCACCTTGCCTGCCAACCACTGCGGGCAGGGCAGGCCTCTACTTGGCCGCCTTGTTTCGCGCAGGTGCCTCCCGCTGGATCGCAGCCCAAACTCTAACTGCAGGTGTGGGGTCTGCAAAGTGTAGTTTTCGTTTTCTGCCCTCCAGCCAGGAGGAGGATGAGGTGAGGTCAGACACGCCGTCTCCCCGTCCCCGGTGACATCCCGCTTGCCTGCAGTGGGGATGGCGGGGCCCCTCCTTCCGATTGTGTTAGCTTGGCCCGTGTTGAGAACATACCACCCGCAACATAAAACTCTACGTTAAACACCAAATGCAACTGTCAGTATTTCCCCAGCCTATCTTTAGTACAATGCCGTGTGCTTGTTAACGGAGGAGCTCACATCATCAGTTACATTGTGGTGACCCTCTGATGTTTGTAAAACAAAGTCGACCTGACAACCAGATTTCGGTTTATTTAAATTTGGAGAAAGTACCGAGCCTGGATTTCTCTTTATCACAAAATGCTTTTATGGTTCATGTCATTGCTTAAAAAGACTAGGCTAGTCACACTGTTTATCTAAAACGACATGATCAACATTTGGTGTGAACAGCACTTTTAGCAGACTGTTTTCCCTATAAAAATATGCAGGAGTGAGTGTCAGGTCCAAGTAAAGATGAACAAAAACACGAACTGACCGGTCCGAGTGCTCTGAAGCCCAGAAATAGCCATTTCTTGCAGCTTTGTGTCGAGTCTGTTTGGTAAAAGTTAATCAAATTTCTCTAACCATTACCTGACCGACCAGCAGAGAATTAAGCTGGCCTAATTAGTTTGGGAGCTAAATCAGACAGAATGGACATAAACCAGAGCCCAGATAGGGTAGACGGCTGCTGGTGACCTCATCTGAAGGATCGGTTACTTTTGCTATAATAGTAAGTCTGAGCGGTCATGCGGGCTGGCCCAGCAGTAGAGAATCTACCTGCAGTGCAGGAGACGCAGGAGACGTGGGTTCGATCCCTGGGTTGGGAGGATCCCCCTGGAGTAGGGCATGGCAACGCACTCCAGTATTCTTGCCAGAAAAGTCTCGCGGACAGAGGAGCCTGGTGGGCCACAGGTCATGGGGTTCCTGAAGAGTGCCTTGGATGATAGAACAGAAGTTGGAAGATCGATGTCTCTCTGAAAATTGGAGGTTGGGGTAAAAAAAATCAGTAAAATGCCACATATATATCTAATGCTACTTTATACACCCAAACAGACAGTTAAATATAGAGGGGGCTTCCCTGGTGGTCCAGTGGTTAAGACTCTGTGCCGCTGTGGGGAGCGGCTTCAGTCCCCTGTTGTGAAAGTGGGGTCCCACATGCCACGAGGTCAAAAAGTAAAACAAAGTCAATAATATTGAAAATATAAAATTAATAACATTTTAAAGATATCTGTTTCCAAAGTACACTGTATTCCTTGACAACCCTTTTAAATCATTCTCTTCTGCCGCTCAGGAAACATTCTGCAGCTGTGTTGTGGACTGATGAGCAGCTGTTTTTCCCCTGTGCGGCCAGCACTTTCCCCTCCAACATTTGATTATGAAAATTGTCCCGTGTACAGCAAAGCTGAAAGCATTTTACAGTGAACATCTGTATAGCCACCACCTAAATCCCACCATCAGTATTTTATTAAAATGGCTTTATTCCCTACAGTTATAGACGCTTTTCCGTCTACAGTCAGGTAGTTATTGCTGCATAGCAAATTACCCCAAACCTAGGGCTCTTTGTGGCCCGTCCTCCTGGCTTGTGGGATTTGGTTCCCTGACCAGGGATTGAACCTATGCCCCCTGAAGTGGAAGCACAGAGTCTTAACCACTGGGTCACCAGGGAATTCCTGGAGCTTGTTTAAAACAATAAGCACTTACTATCTCACTTAGTCCTCGTGAGTCAGAAACTGGGGAGTGGCTTCTCTGAGTTGTTCTGGCTTGGGGTTCCCTAAGAAGCCACAGTCTGGACGCTGGCCAGGGGTTACAGTCGTCTGCAGCCTGACTGGCGCTGGACCGCTCACGTCCAAGAGGGCTCACTCACATCGCTGAAGGCTTGGACCTTCAAAGGTGTCACAAGCAGTCTCACATGGGTGCTGTTCAGGCTGGTGGTTGCCCGGGGCAGGGAGTTAGGGGAGGGATCAAGTGGGAGATTGGGGTCAGCAGACGTAAGCTTTTATACAGAGAATGGGTAAACGGTAAGGGCCTACTGTATAACACAAGGAACTATACTCAATATCCTGTAATAAACCCTAACGGAAAAGAATATAAAAAGAATGTATATATGTATGTATAACTGAATTACTTGGCTATCCAGCAATAATTAATACAACATTGTAAATCCACTATACTTCAATTAAAAAAAACAATTTTATGTAACAATCACAACTATATAACCTAATATAAAAAGTTACACCCACAGGGAACTCCCTGATGGTCCAACGGTTAGGACTCCACTCTCTCATTGCTGAGGGTACAAGTTCAATCCCCAGTCAGGGAACTAAGATCCCATAAGCCATGCAGTGCAGCAAAAAAAAAAAAAAAAAAAAAAAGTTATAAACACAAATGTACACCTAAGCTTGTCATTAAAAATGTGAAAACATTTTATATGGAAGTTTTATACAAATATTTAGTATCTTTCCTTATTTAAAAAAAATGGGTGCTGTTGACACTAAGTAACCCAGAAATGATGGAGTGGGGTGGGAGGATTCAGGGACAGCTTTGCCCTGAAGGTGAGACTTGCCTGGTGTGGCATTCCAGCCAGGGCTGCTGGTAACACCACTGCCGAGCGAGAGCTTCAGGTGGAGTGGGGAGCAGGATGAGACCCTGCTCCCAGAGCCGTCCAGCGGGGCAGGAGGGGTTCTGTGGGCTGGATTACACTGGGGAAGGCAGCTTTAATGGCTCCTAACAGGAGGGGCCTCAGCTCCCCAGGCTGAAATCTGTAGACGTGGTCATTAATGTTTGACTATAGGAGTACCCCAAAACTTCTTTTCCTAGGTACACAGACATTTTTATTCATACACTCAGTGTATCCCTTTGAGGTTGAAGTATTGTGGATGGTTCTCTGCTCTTTAAAGCTTCTTTCTATTGAAAGCTTTTTTTTTTCCCCCATAGAAGCACATCTTCCTAAATTTTTTAAAGAATTATTTCTTTGGCTGTGCCAGTTCTTAGCTGCAGCATGGAATCGAGTTCCTTGGCCAGGGATGGAACCCGGGCCCCCTGCCTTGGGATCACAGAGTCGAAACCACTGGACCACCAGGGAAGCCCCCCTAATTTTTAAATGAATATTCCTGTTCCTGACCCCAGAACAGGGCCAGACTGGATAACAGAAGCATCTCTGGGAATGCTTGGCTCCCTTAAACTAGGAGGATGATAGCTACTGCTCCCCTATCACAGGTGAAGCCCCCACCCAGGACACTGGTGGGGAGGCAAAGACGAGGCGGGTGCCTCCTGGGTGCAGTGTTTTGGGGTCCTCACCCAGCGGTGGAAGGAGAGCCCGCCCCGCCCTGGGGGAGGTCAGCTGCCCTCTGAGTGACTACCGACCCCCCTCTGCTTTCTGGGAGGTGAGACTCTTTCTTAGACACGCGCCCAGGACCTGCCCCTCTCCTGGCAGCTTCCTGGTGGTCGGTGGGCTGCCGTGGGAGGTCTTCCACAGCAGCTGGGGTGGAGAGATGGGCCTTCCTGAACCAGGTAGAGAACATATCAGTGTCCTCTTGATTCAAGTGGAGGATCCTCCTTATGGTCAAAGAATAAAGAGTACGAACAATGAAAAATACCTTATCAGGCCAAGTCAGTGACCCATGAATCAAAGAATTCCAAGTCTTTAGTGCTGGAGAATGTTGACAATGACCCAGTCCAGCCTCTCTTTTAAAGATAAGAAAGAACCTGGAAGCCAAGGAACGGGCCAGCCGATCTGAAGCCTAGCCAAGTAGGTCCTGGGGCTCCTGGCTCTCTGCTCATAAAGGCCGCTGTTCATTTTGTACCCACACAGTGGGCATTCATGAAGTATGTTCCCCCCCAAAATAAAATCATCGCCTTAAGAATTATTTTCCTGAAATAATAGTTGCAAGTTGTATGGTATTTATGTAGTGCTTATGTGTAGTACTTACTTGCCAGGTTCTAAATTCCTTCCAGATAGAAATTCTTGTTTAATCTTCTAACCATCCTAGGAGGTAAATATGATTGTTGTTGCAGTTGTTGAGTCGTTCAGTTGTGTCCAACTCTTGCGACGCCATGAACTGTAGCCCGCCAGGCTCCTCTGTCCATGGGATTTCCCAATCAAGAATACTGGAGTGGGTTGCTATTTCCTTCTCCAGGGGACTGAGGAATCGAACCCACATCTCCTGCATTGCTGGCTGATTTTCTACCGCTGAGCCACCAGGGAAGCTGGTAAATGTGATTTCTCTTCCCGTTTTCTGGGTGAGAAAACTGAGGCATGAAGAGATCACGGGGACCTCTCCAAGATGAGCTGGCTGTACCACCCGTGCTGTTAACCCCACCCGGCCCTGATTCCCCGTGCAGACGTCAGTGCTGTTGACTCAGTCTTCAAAGCTTCCTGTTTTCTAGGCACGTGATGGGCGTGTGCGTCCCACCTCCTGTGTCTCTGGGGCCATGTGACTGCTTGTGGCCACTGAGCTGTGAAAAGTGTGTCACTTCTGAGCTAGATCATGTTGTCACTATTGTACGATCCTCCAGATCTGTCTTTCTCTATGCCCTGGAGGCTGGTGGTTTCTCTGTGAGCCTGGGCAAGTCAGAGAGGAGACAGAATGCCAGCCAGCCCTAGGTGGAGAGAGCTGGGGTGTGAAAGCACGGAGGTGTGGGCGCTGTTTGCCCTGAGTCCATCCTGACTGATGGGATCTCTGGTCTGCCCAGTATTTCAAGGAGTGCCTTAGTAATAAATAGGCTTCCCCGCTGGCTCAGACGGTGAAGAATCTGCCTGCAATGTGGGAGACCTGGGTTCCACCCCTGGGTCGGGAAGATCGCCTGGAGAAGGGCATGGCAACCCACTCCAGTATTCTTGCCTGGAGAATTCTCCACCAAACAGACATGGTTCTTTGGATCATTTGATACTTTGTGTGTGGGTCACTGACTTTCTTAGTTAGAACGTTGGAAAATAGCTTGGGCAAATGAACTCAAACTATGAGAGTACGAGCAAATGTGGTACCTCTTCCCATTTTCCTGAAAGTCCCTCAGCTTCCACCTGTCTAATCAGGTGCATAGCCCACCTGTCCAGTCTATTGCATAGCCCATGTAAACATCAGGCAGTGACCTGCACGGATGTGTGAGCGGGAGTGTGCTGTGTATGTCTGCTGCAAATCTGTCAGCATTACAACAAAGAGCAAAGACTCAAAAAAGTATCACAGCAGTTATCAGAGCTATGCAAGATGAGACAGGTAGGGGTCCAAGGCCATATGAGAATGACCTTCTGTCGACAGTTCACTTTATCCTGGATTATTAGTGGTTTTTCTGAGCCACGTGGGACCAGATGGCCGGATGAACTAAGAAGTATTGCCTTGGGATAGTCCCTCGCAGGTTGATGGTTAGGACTCGGTGCTTGAGAGCCTGGGTTCAATCCCTGGTCGGAGAACTAAGATCCCACATGCCTCGAGGTGCAGCCAAAAAGTTTTCCCCTGGACTTCAAATTCTAGGCTGCAGAGTGGAAGGGGTGAGCAAACCCAGCTCTTCATGTTTCATGTGAACAAGAACAGTGCATTTTTTTAAAAGGTGGCCAGTTATATTAGCTTTGGTTATGATAGTGTTGCTGTTTGTTTTGTCTTAGGAGAGAACAGTAGGTATGTAGCTACAAGAAAAATTGGCAAAAATAAAAGTTTGTCCTCCAACATTCTCTTCTTTAAGATGTGATTTCTTTTTTGTTTTGTTTTGTTTGTTTTATATTGTAGTGGATTTTGTCATACATTGAAATGAAACAGCCATGGGTTTACATGTGTTCCCCATCCCGATCCCCCCTCCCACCTCCCTCTCCGCCCGCTCCCTCTAGGTCTTCCCAGTGCACCAGGTCCGAGCGCTTGTCTCATGCATCCAACCTGGGCTGGTGATCTGTTTCACCCTAGATAATATATGTTTTGATGCTGTTCTCTTGAAATATCCCACCCTCGCCTTCTCCCACAGAGTCTAAAAGACTGTTCTATAAATCTGTGTCTCTTTTTCTGTTCTGCATATAGGGTTATCATTACCATCTTTCTAAATTCCATATATATGTGTTAGTGTATTGTAATGGTCTTTATCTTTCTGGCTACTTCACTCTGTATAATGGGCTCCAGTTTCATCCATCTCATTAGAACTGATTCAAATGAATTCTTTTTAATGGCTGAGTAATATTCCATGGTGTATATGTACCACAGCTTCCTTATCCATTCGTCTGCTGATGGGCATCTAGGTTGCTTCCCTGTCCTGGCTATGATAAACAGTGCTGCGATGAACATTGGGGTGCACGTGTCTCTTTCATATCTGGTTTCCTCGGTGTGTATGCCCAGAAGTGGGATTGCTGGGTCATATGGCAGTTCTATTTCCAGTTTTTTAAGAAATCTCCACACTGTTTTTCATAGTGGCTGTACTAGTTTGCATTCCCACCAACAGTGTAAGAGGGTTCCCTTTTCTCCACACCCTCTCCAGCATTTATTGCTTGTAGACTTTTGGATAGCAGCCATCCTGACTGGCGTGTAATGGTACCTCATTGTAGTTTTGATTTGCATTTCTCTGATAATGAGTGATGTTGAGCATCTTTTCATGTGTTTTTTAGCCATCTATATGTCTTCCTTGGAGAACTGTCTGTTTAGTTCTTTGGCCCATTTTTTGATTGGGTCATTTATTTTTCTGGAGTTGAGCTGGAGGAGTTGCTTGTATATTTTTGAGATTAATCCTTTGTCTGTTGCTTTGTTTGGATGTGATTTCTTAAGTATCATAGTTACAGCCTGCTGAGAAATATAGAGATTTTATTTAACATTGCTCCGGTTTCAGAACTTCAGTTTTGAAAAAGTAAAGTATTCAGATTCAGTTTTTTTGGTGGGGGGCTGTGTCGTGTGGCATGAGGGGTCTTAGTTCCCTGACCGGGAATGAAACCCCGGCCCTTGGCAGTGAGAGCACGGTCCTAACCACTGGACTGCCGTGGGCTCCCCCAGATTCAGCACTTTCTGAGCATCTACTGTGCGCCTGGATGGGGCCACCCTGGGGCTCACGGTCCATCCCGGGAGACAGAAGTTAAGCCAGTAATGCAAGCCTCCAGAGTCTGAAGAGAAACCGACGGCGGATTTCCCGGGACGTGCGGGTCAGGGCGGGTCTCCCTGGGAAAGCGGCGCCCAGGCTCAGGCTTCAGAGGTGGGTGGAGAGTGGCCCAGTGAGGCAGGGAGGGCGGGCTCCAGGTGGGCGAGGCGCCTATTCTCGTGGCGGCGCTGGCGAGCGTGACAGGCCCTCAGAGTTGAGGCTGGGGTCGGGGGCAGCCTCCGCTGAGAGTTGAGTCCTAAGGGCAGCCAGCTTGCTGTGGAGGGCCTTGAGGATAGAAATGACACAATCCGACGTCTGGTTTTTAAAAGAGCTCTCCGGCCCCAGTGGGAGAACCCAGAGAAGGTGAGACAAGCCTGCTTGTCAGGCTCTGGCACCGGTCCGGGTGAGTGGCAGGAGATGCCGGGGCCGGGGCCTGGGTGGTTGCCATGCGGCTGGAGAGAACTGGACGGATCAGATCTCGTTCCCTTTGAAAATACAGTGTGTTTCTTTCCTCCTTACTTAGATATTTTTCTGAGTTATTTTTGGCTGTGCTGGCTCTCCTTGCTGCGTGGCCTCTTCTCCAGGTGAGGCCAGTGGGAGCCACTCTACAGCCATGGTGCGCAGGCTTCTGCTCGCGTGGCCTCTCGTTGCAGAGCGGGGGCTCTCGGGCGCTCAGGCCGCAGCAGTTGCGTCTCCCGGGCCCTGGAGCACAGGCCCAGCCGCTGTGTGCATGGGCTTGGCTGCTTCTCGGCGTGTGGGATCTTCCCAGGGCTGTGACCCCGTGTCTGCTGCATTGACAGGTTCTTTACCACTGAGCCACTGGAGAAGCCCTTAAATGTTTTTCTTACAGAAAATCTTGAGAAAATGTATAAGCATGAAAAAGAAAATCACCTAATCCCATCTCCCAAGGAGCAAGTTTACTTCTTCAGTATATACCCTTCCAACCTCTCTTCCAGGCATTTACAATGTACTGTAATACAATTACATATTGTATATGTATGTACATATCACAATTAATATGTACATTAATTGTAAAGGCAAAATTTATATATTGGGTATACATGTTTTATAACCTACACTTAAACTTAATGTACTTATTTTTCAGGCATGTCCCACAGCTTGTGGCGTCTTGGTTCCCAGACCCAGGATTGAACCCAGGCCCTTGGCAGTAAAAGCACAGAGGTCTAACCCCGGACCCCTGGGAATTCCCTAATCTACACTGTTAGCAATGGCCTTTCTGACCTCCCGTGTAGGTTCTTTGGCCTGTGCTGGCAGTCAGAATGCCTCGGTGTGAGTGCGAACGTTTCTCCAGAAAGCATCCCCATCGGTGTTTACAGATAAACTGAGGCCTTTTGTCCCGAGCTGCTACAGTCTTTGCTGCTTGGTTTGGCCGCTCAGTCGTGTCTGACTCTTTGCGACCCATGGACTGCAGCCCGTCAGTGTTCCCTGTCCTTCACCGTCTCCCGGAGTTTGCTCAGACTCATAGTCATCGAGTCGCTGATGCCATCCAAATCCCATCCTATGTCACCCCTTCTCCTGCCCTCAGTCTTTCCCAGCATCGGGGTCTTTTCCAGTGAGTCAGCTTTTCATAGCGGGTGGCCAGACTGTTGGAGCTTGAGCTTCAGCGTTAGTGCTTCCAGTGAGTACTCAGGGTTGATTTCCTCGGTCCTGAGTCTTGTTAATTCCTGGCTTGACAGAATCTGTGCGCAGCCGTGGGGGAAGCGTGCCCGGGAGACGCTTTGTCGAAGCTGCAGTCCCCGGGCCCTGGTGCAGGGCAGGCAGCCACCATGCAGGGCCTCCCGCGGCCGTCCCCGGGGCGGGGCAGGCGCTGATGGCACTGACCGGCGTCTCTGAAAGGTCAGAGGGAGGTCAGAGCCAGAGCCAGCTGCCAAACAGCTCCCTGCAGGGTGAGCTGGAGCCGGCACCTCTGCTGAAGGGGAAAGTGAGAAATGAGACACTGAAATAGCACAGTGTTAGGCGTCAAACCCGTCTCAATTAAAAGGAGAGATGAGATAATTTGGGGGTGTCTCCTTGAAACAGCGTGTGTGATGACCCTTCTTAGTAGGTCATTGAACACGCTGATAGCCTTCCAGACCAGGAGTGGTTTGTCATCCCTGTTCGGTTTCTCACTCTCACTTTGTCGATTTTTTTTTTTTTTGGTCTCTGCCAAATCTGTGGAAGGAATTCTAGCTTTCTGGGTCAGCAGTATCCACCAGTGGCCTGGGTTGGAGGACTTCAGGGTCGGTCTTTCAGGGATGCACATACTTAGGCTGTGGACTTCCCAGCTGGTGCTGGGGGTAAAGAACCTCCCTCCCAGTGCAGGAGACGGAAGAGATACAGGCTTGACCCCTGGGTCGGGAAGATCCCCCAGAGGAGGGCTTGGAAACCCACTCCAGGATTCCTGCCTGTAAAATTCCATGGACAGAGGTGCCTGGTGGGCTACAGTCTGTAGGACTGCAGAGAGTTGGACGTGACGGAGCGACTGAGCGTGCACACACACACACACACACACACACACACACACACTTGGATGTGTCATAAAAAGTGACAAAGCCAAGCACTGAACTTTTCAAAAGAAGAGCTGAGACGCAGTGCTCTGTGGCCACAAGGAGACTGTTCTTTTTTTATATTTACCATCCTGATAGCGCATTCCTTTCCTGCCCAGAAAAGAGCTTCCACTCCCTTCTGGATCTGGAATTCTCCTTTTTACCAGAAGTGACGCTGTGGAAGGTTTGATGTCACTGGGTCTGGGGTGTGCCCAAGCATCCAGGCCCACAACTTTCTGTGCGGTTTTCTCCGTGGCTGGAGCGGCCGTATCCTTTATTCATTCAACAGCCACTTAGGATGCGACCATGTGAGCGTGCTGAGCTTGTTGCCATAAATACATTGAAGTCACTACCCTTGAGGAGTTTACTGCGTGAATCAGTCTCTTGGGCTGGGTTGGTGTCTAATATCTGATCCTGGTTCTAATGCTACTTGTTCTTACCTCTAGTGTCTAATGATGGTGCAGTCTGCTTGGCTATACAGCACGTTTCTGTAATGAAATGAGCTCATATGCAATTTAAAAGTGAGTAACATCAGTTCATATGCTCCTCACCCTATGGAAGGAGAGCCAGAGTAGCAGGTTAGAATGATAACCTTTATAATTCTCCAACCAGCAGGAAAGGGAAATGCCTTCAGCTGAACTTCTCAGCCACAGGAAGAAGCTCTTTATGCTCTAAGAAAATTAAAAATGGGTGCCTGCGCCCAGAGCTCCATGCCTGGAGACGTGGGCCCCCAGCCTGGAGGGCTCCCAGCTGGCAGCAGGCTGTACGTCCTGCTCTCTGGTCTGGCCCTGGAAAACCAGCATCTCCATCCCGTCAGGTCTTTTTGTATCTTTAATATTTTCTGCAGTCACCTCTTGGCTGCCACAGGCTGCTGGTTTGCTTCTGAGGTACTAATTGTGTGTGTGTGCCCGCACACGTGTGTGCACGGCCTGGTTACCATAGATATTTTTAAAATTTAAGTGTAGTTTACAGTGTTGTGTTAGTTTCT
Source organism: Hydropotes inermis (assembly GCA_020226075.1). Taxonomy (NCBI): domain Eukaryota; kingdom Metazoa; phylum Chordata; class Mammalia; order Artiodactyla; family Cervidae; genus Hydropotes; species Hydropotes inermis. Next base: position 3,218,422 of record CM035290.1, read on the forward strand.
GGTATATAGCAAAGTGATTCAAATACACACACACAAACACACACATATGTATGTATATTCTTTTTCAGTTTACTTTCCATTGTAGGTTATTGCAAGGTATTGAATACAGTTCCCTGTGGTATACGGTAGGTCCTTATTGTTTATCTATTTTATATGTAGCAGTGTGTATCTGCTAATGCCAAACTCCTAATTGGTTACCGTAGGTGTTGTTAGTATATGGGCTGCCGAAGCAAGCCTGGTTACCATTGGTTTTGAATGATCTTTGAGTGGTCCGATTCATCCTGTATTTTCCCAATGCCCTGGTGCTGACTTCTGGAAGGCTTGGAGGGGTAAACATTCTTACACTGAAGCGGGAGCTCTGAGCCTCCCGTTCGCTCTGCTCAGCCTGGCCCAGCACTCTTCCAGCTGTGAACCCTCAGGGGACAGAGCCCGGGAAGTCGTGTGCCGGGCCCTGCAGAGTGGCCGCAGCTGGAGACAGGGACGGGGGGCTGGCCCGCTCTCCGTGGTTCAGTTGGCAGGGGTTTTACAGTCCGTTTACCGTTTCCTGAATTGGGCAGAGTGAGGCCTGTAAACTATCTTAATATGTGGGAAGGGGGGACAGTCTGGAATCCCTTTTTGTGTGACCTGATTCTGGGGTGACCTTAGTGAGTAGTCAGACCCTTCAGTGGCAGCAGGGAGTTAAGGAGCCTAGTTCCTACTCAGACAGCATCAGTGGTCCTCACTTGGCACAGTGCCCAGACTGCATCAGGCCTTCCACTTACAGCATTCCAGCTTGGGGCCGGGCCAGCCCAGCAGGAAGGGCCCAGGTTGGAGTAATAAATACAGGATGCAGGGAACGCGGTCAGGAGGACTTGCTTTGAAAATGTTCCCAAGATACATGTATAACCTGTGCTGAAAGTCAAACCTTATGCCGGGTGGAGAGGTCCCACCAGCAGCCCCAGGGGCTCTCCGGCCCCTTCACTCCTGATGCTGTGCGATGGAAGGCCATTTAAAAAGCACAGGGTGCTTTGAGGAGCAAATCTATTTGTTCATTCCTGCATTTGGACGTCAGGGGTTAAAAAGACGGTTGAGATTATTTGCACACACAGATCTAAAAATGCCGTCATGGGCATTCATAGGCGGCTTTATTAGCCTCAGTCTGTTTTAGGCATCGTAGGCGAGGGAGGCCTGGTCTCTGTTGCTCTGTGACCCAGAGCGCTTGTCTGCGGAGACAGGAGCTGGCTCAGTGAGTCTGTGGCCATGCACCCCTGCCCACCCGCTGGATGGAGAGGTGTGCTCCTGTCTGGGAATTCAGCCAACACTGTGACCTGTTCTTTCTCTTGGCTTCTGTTTTCACCGTTATGTCACTGTTAGATAGAGGAATCAATAGAATGGAAGATATAGGCAAATAAATATGTTCCAATTGGAAGAAGCAGTGAATCCACTGTACTAGCAAGTACTTTCCTTGAAGGAGAATTATAGGATGCTTTCTCTCACTTTTCTAAGAGAAAAGACATTATTATCCATTCACATGGATGAAAACTGCTTGATGGTTCTCAGATCCTTCTGTTTCAGCGTCTCCCCATCCTCTGCATCTAATGCTGCCGCAGCAGTCCTGTTGATAACCCTGGGCCCTACCGTGGCCCCATCCCCTGCTCTTCATGCTCTTCATCTCCGGTTCAGTGTTGCTGATCTGGCCGTGGGCCTTCTCTTAAATGCCTTCCCAGGGCTCACCGTCGCCCCATGCGCCTTCCTTGCCTTCTCATCCCATGACTGGATCGCTGGGACCACTGGACCTTTGAGTGGCCTCCACCCACAACACCACGTCATCCCTCCTTATTCCCCGTTTTAGTCAGGGTTCTTCAGAGAGACAGACCAACAGGATGTGTGTGTGTGTGAAGAGATTTATTATAAGGATTTTGCTCTTGTGATCATGGAGGCTCGTAAATTCAAAATCTGTAGACTGGGCCAGCAGGCTGGAGACCCAAGAGAGCTGATGTTTCAGTTCCAGCCTGAAAGCTATCTGCTGGAGGATTCTCTCTCTTTTTGTTCTAGCCAGACCTTCAACTAGATGAAGTCTACCCACATTATGGAGGGCAACCTGCTACACTCAAATCGCCTGACTAAATGCTAATTTCATCCCCAAACAGCCTTACAGAAACATCCTGAATGTTTGACTGAATATCTGTGCAGCCTGTGGTGCAGCAAGCTGACACATAAAATTCACCATCACACTTCTCTTTGCTTTTTGTCATCTGCCCACAGCTTATCTGATGTTCTAATTCTAGACTCAGGGGCTTTGGGCAAGCTGCTTCTTCCACCTGGAGCGCTTTTGCATCTGGAATTCCACTTCCGTAGGGAGCCTTCGCTGGTCTCCCAGGCTGGGTTCATTCCCTCAGCTCTATATATTGCTGGAGTACACTAAGTTTCCCTTTAATATCACACTTAGAATTACTTGCTCAGCGCCAACCTTTCCTGCTAGACTTTAAGTTCCACGGAGGCAGGAAACATTTCTGATTTGCTGTTAACATGCCTGACCTTTACGACCTTTCCAAAGGTCATCCAGTGAATGAATGAATGAAAGTACTAATAGTTTACACTGAATTAAACACTGTATTATTATTATCACACTGTGTTAAAGAACCCCCTCACCAGCAACCACCGTGAATGCATGTGGGTGGAGAAGAGCTGCTCTTCGTGATCACCGTACTCTCCCCGAAGCAGCTCTCTCTCCCCGTCCGCCACTTCTGTACACCTAGTGGGATTGTGGGGTTAGCCAGATACTCCGAGTGACCTGGGCAAGGTGGGTCCTGGGATGTCACGTATACCTGGGACCAGTGAGCGGTAAGGTTTGGTTTTCTGAAATCCAGTGTATATTAATGCATGCATTCTTTGAGTCTCTGTCTTCTCAAGATGACTTGAAAATACAGTTACACCCCCAGGATATGGGGGGATTGTTAGCTACATGTCGATTTCATTATAATAAATTACAGACTGATGTCCTAGGAGACTGAACGCCCTGGAGGATAGGGCAGGTCTTTTTTTGTTCCTGTGTCAAGTTGCAATATTAATGATGCAACTGCGTATGGCTCGGCTATAGAAGAGCTTAATTTTCAAAGACAATCAGACATGTTTATGGCTGACCTGAAGCATTTGTCCCCAGCCCCTGAGCTGGTATCGTGGTGCCTCCCTAACGGGTTCCTGCTGACAGTCAAAGGAGAGATAAGTCAGGGGAGGTACAAAGCTTTTCAGTTAATTTATGATCCTGTGAGGTGTCAAGGCTGTAATTACTCTGTGACTGTTGCCTTTGCCGAAAGGGAAAAACAGTCCATTGAAAACCTGTTTTGTGGAGAAGTCCTTTTCTGAACTTGAAACATTTGTCTATCCCTCCAGAGCAGTGAGTGAGGAGGAATGAAGATTTTGGCCCAGTCTTTTTCCTAACTGGTGAGTTTGTAAAGCACTTTTTGATGAATAGGAATTTGTTTAACAGAGTCTTTAGATCCTTTTTTTTTTGGGTCATTCCAAGTGACATGCAAGATCTTAGTTCCCCAACCAGGGGTCGAACCTATGCCCCCTGCAGTGGAAGCACGCAGTCTTAATTGGACTGCCAGGTCAGTCCCTTATTTTCACATTCTTGACTAGACATTTCAGAGAGAACTCATTCATTCATTCAGCAGATGTCTCTAAGTGTTACTGTGCCCAGGGACTGTGGCATGCGTGGGGATAAAGTGATGAACATGGGAGAGACCCAGAGCACGGGGGGAGCCCCAGCCCTCTGGGAGCTCCCGCGGGATGGGGGTGACTGGAGACAAGTGAGTGAGTGAGTGAGCGATAATGCAAGTAAGTAAATTAACGAAAATGATTGCACATGGTGTTGACCGTTGTAGAAAACAGAACTCGGCCATGTGATGAAGTGTGTGCACTTGGGGCAGGGGGTAGCTTGTCCATCCTGAACCACCCAGAACATTGTAGACGTAGGGACCTGCTGCCTGGGAAGGGTCCCCACTGCCGTCCCTGCTCGCAGCACCGTTGCAAAGTGGTGTCAGGGGGAAGGATACCTCCGTGAGAACCTGGCAAACTTTTAGCGGGACCCTCTTTGGATTCCTCTTTCAGCTAAATAGAGCACAGAGCTTCTTTAGGGAAAAGAGAAGAAGGTATTGCAAGTTTTAAACAAGAGTGAGGTTCCCCAATCGCTGCCTCAATCAAGTTCATTAAAACTGAATGTATATTTAAAACTTCCTTATGATTAACTGTGTTATCATGTAAGGAGTAATACTTCAATGTCTCCACTATGTTGAAAGGCATCTTGATTTAGGAGAAAGGGAGTCATGTACCCTCTAAACCTTTGGCTTTCATTAAGTGTAAGTAGTAAATCTCAAATGCCTGTGGTATAAATAAGGTAACCTTTCTAAGAATTAGCCCTTCTAGGAAATAAATATTTGGCTTGAAAAGCTCTACTACTGTATACTGTTTGCATGTTTCCCCAGCTGCTGTGTTTTGATAGCTGGGGCAATAAGATTAAAACAGACACGAGTTAAAAACACACACATACACACACGGAAAGATCCGTGCAAACATCTGAGCTTGTGCTTGTGGTGTCACTGATAAATACAGAACATGATTCACATACGGGGTCTGGCTGCGTTCCTCCCCTGTGCCGGGTCACAGTGCACCCAGGGCCCTTCAGCATGATGCTCTACAGAGAACCCCGGCAGTAGTGACCAGTATGATTTAGGACCTTGTTCTGTGTGGAGACCAAATTTAAGTTAAAAAATGCATGTATTCTGAAGGAATGCCATATATTTGGCCTAATGTGAAAAGATGATGCCTTCTTCTTCTCGCTCTCTTTTTTAATATTTATCTATTTATTTGGCTGCATTGGGTCTTAGTGGCAGGATTCTTCATTGTGGCACTCAGGCTCAGCTTCTCTGAGGCATGGGGGAGATTAGTTCCGCCACCAGGGATTGAACCCGAGTCCCTTGCATTGCAAGGCGGATTCTTAACCACTGGATCACCGGGGAAGTCTCAGTGGATGCCATCATGAAGCTAGTTAGGCAGCACCCAGCAGTGGAGAACAGTTGCCCTAGAATTTGGCAAGCAGGTCACATCCTGACCCGACCTCTGGCTAGCTGTGCAATCCGGTTAAATGGCCTGACCTCTCTGGTTTATTTCCTCACCTATGGAAGGTGAGTACTCACAGGGCCAACCCCCGTGCTTAAGTGAAGGCCTTGAGTGGTCTTCAGTGAAGACCATATCATGATGCGTGGTCCAGGGTTAAAAGGTCTGGCACTGTTCTCTCTCTCATCATTCCTTCCATCATCTCTGCTGGATTCCACCTGGCATCCAGAGGAGGCTGCTTCTGCCCTTTGGTGTTTGCTCTGCTGTGTCTCTGTAAAGCAGCTTAAAAGCTACATCTCCGGAAATGGAGGTGCTCCTTGGAGGAAGGCATGTACTCCTGTGAACTTGCCTCTCAGGGATTCTGCTCCTGGTCTCAGAGCAGTGGGTTGCCCTCTTGGTAAATGCTGCCTGACGGTCCTCTCTGTGGCCCTGATGTGCAGAGAAAGGCATGCCTGGGAATTTTTAAAAGAAGGTAGCTGATCCGGCAGGAGTTGTCGCAAAGGCTGACTTGAATGTATGTGCGTTTGTACACACACACGTGAATGTATGTGCGTTTATACACACACGTGAATGTATGTGCATTTACACACACACACGTGTAATTGTATTGTAGGGCTTTGCTAGTGGCTCAGACAGTAGAGAATCCGTCTACAGTGCAGGAGACCTGGCATCAAAACATGGGTCGGGAAGATCCCATGAAGGAGGAAATGGTTACCCACTCCAGTACTCTTGCCTGGAGAATCCCATGGACAGAGGTGCCTGGTGGGCTAGGGTCCTGGGGTCACAAAGAGTCAGACACGACTGAACGATTAACACTTTCACTTTCATAAGTGTATTATATTTATAAAGTTTAAAAAATATATTTCAGTATATATATATATATATATATATACTTAATGGCATCAGAATTGATTAAGCAAAATGAATGACCTTATGTTACATAGGGAGAACCTTGGAAAGCAAGCCAGAGGCCGGTGAGCTTTCTCTGTTTTTGTCTAGTCCATACTGCAAAGCTGGGCAAGATGGGTACCTTTATTTCCTTTGTCCCATCTGAAAATGTGTGTGATGGATGCAAAGAGATATTTGTTCATTGCCACATTATTTGTGACAAAAATAAAAAAAGAATTGTAAACAACCTAAATGATTATCAATAAAGTAATGTCTAAATAAACCAGTATTCCACAGAATCCTATTACAGCAGTTTTTTTAAAAAAAATCAAGTTCCAAAGAATTAATATAATTATATTAAAATGCACACACACACAACTGTATACCGTTGAGAGAATGTGTGTGTGTGTGTGTGTGTGTGTGTACATGCCCACAGAAATAATTTGAAAGGGATGTCATCAAACTGGGAATATAGTTTCCTACAGGAAGGAAATTGGGATGAAGAGAAGGTGAGATTCAAGGGGGATTTCTCTTTCACTGTCATATTTGAATTTTAATGTACAATGAGAAATTACATATGTATTACGTATGGTTAAACTTAAAATAATTTCTAAACTAGATGTGAGGACAACTCTCTTAGTTCAGGCTGCTATAATGAAAACCGTAGACTGGGCGGCTTAAGCAGCAAACATTTCTTTCTCACAGTGCTGGAGGCCAGGAAGTGCAAGGTCAAGATGCTGGGTGATTCTGGTTTTGGCAAGGACTCTCTTCCTCTCTTGTGGACAGCCACCTCTTCGCTGTATCCTCAGATGGCAGGGAGAGAGGGGACGCTGGTCTCCTCTTCTTAGAAGGATACTAATCCCATTATGGGGCCCCATCCTCTTGACCTCATCTAAACCTAACTACCTCCCAAAGCAGCTTCCCAATTCCATCCCACGGGGGATTAGGCTTCAATACATTAATCTGGGGAGACACAAATATAGTGAATAGCACCAATCTGCAAAACTTTTGAAAAACTCTATTGCAGAATGTAAAGCCATGTACTTGTGAGGATACCACTTTATATTCTCACTCCAGGACTCTGGTATTTTTCAGATTTAACAGCCAGTGATATTTCTTCAACCAAAATTCATGTTCCATTTAGATTCTAAGTGTTAGGATGACTAAGCAAAATGAATGGTGTACCCATAGTCAGACTTTGGTCTGCAAAGGACTGCCTTTATAGTGGTTTTTGTCATAGACAAATGGCTCTCACTAACTACATAATGAGTATCTACTCTTTGCAAAGCACTGTGAAGGCAAATAAGGGAAGAATAAGAGTAGAATATTACTCTTTGGCTGTAAGAATTTTTCTGTGTCACTGTTTGGATGAACTATGACACCTGAAATTATTTAAGATGATCAGTATAAGTAATTCAGTGTTAAATCACTTCATAACATATTCTTCTTAAGGTAGAAATTAGCTGAAGGTACTCCTAATTATAGCCTGTTAATTTCAATTTCAGAAACCAGTGTCATTTTTTTTCCCCCTTTCTATTTGTCCTACAAAGTTCTATTTCTGGTCATCAAGAAGAAGGTAACTCTGTGGGGAGACTAGGGATTTCATTTGCCCAAATGAGTAACTTTTAACTACTCAATTTCAAGTTGCCAAATGTCTATTTGTTCTTGGGTTTTTGTGGTATTTTATATTCAGCTTGCCTGATGTCGGGCAGAATTTAGGTCACTAAATACCATGGAAATGCAAGGAATGTCAGACATGACAAAAAGCTGTTGTAGTATGAATGTTCCTTCATGTGTGTGCTTGCTAAAGTCGCTCAGTCATGTCCGACTCTTTGCGACCTCATGGACTTTAGCCCGCCAGGCTCCTCTGTCCATGGGATTCTCCAGGCAAGAATACTGGAGTGGGTTGCCATGCCCTCCTCATGGGATCTTCCCACCCAGGGATCAAACCATCTCTTACATCTCCTGCATTGACAGGTAGATTCTTTTACCCTAACACCGCCTGGAAAGCCCATAAATGTTCCTTCATGCCATGTTCTAAAGGCACATATACTACTTTTTAATTTACCTTTTTAGACTGCCAACTATGATGTCAGGGACAGAGTACTATTTTGTTTTGCAGATGTAAGAAAAATAGCATCTGTAGAAATTCCTCTTCTAGAGATGGTGTCCTGAGTCTTCGTAGGGAGCCGTTGTGAGGGTTCTGTTAGTGTCTGAGTTTATCTGTGTGTACTTTACAGCTGGAGGCTGGGGAAATACCCACAGACGCTTGTGTGGATCTGCTCGACTCCCTGGGAAACCGATGAGTCACTGGGACTGCATAAGCCTCCACTCCAACTGGAGAACTAGCTTTTAGGTCCCACGGGTGCAGGGTCAACTCAGACCCAGTCCAACACGAAAGATTTGGCATCTACCTTCCCAAGTGCCAAAGATCCTCATGAGCAGTTACAGATGTTTGTGGCAGGACCCGTGAATTCTTTATCTTATGAACTCTCTGGCTGGGTTCCTCTCCAGGGAGACCTAGCCTCTTCTCCCCCAGTGGCCTGTGAACCTGTGGATTAGAGCAGCTGACGTCAGTCTTCTGTTCTCCAGCTCACTCCCTCTCACTTTTTAATTTTGTTGTCGTTTGTTCCTGTTTACTTTTTCTTTTTAAATTTTATTTGTCTGTGCCAGGTCACGGCTGTGGCGTGCAGGATCTTTAGTGGGATCTCGTTCCCTGATCCGGGATTGAACCTAGGCCCCCTGCCTTGGGAGCATGGTGTCTGAGCCCCTGGGCCACCAGGAAAGTCCCTCCAGCTCGCTGTTGATTTTTTTTTTTTCAAGTCAAATAACACCTCCAGTCAGTCCACCCATCTTGCCTGCAGCTGACCCGTCACGGCCACGGGTTCCTAATGATCAAAGTACCCCATTTGTCACTCTGACCTTGCTTTAGATTATGGCGTTTACATTCATCTCGCCTCTGATGCTCAGTTGTTACCCCTTGGCCTCCGGTCTTTTGGAATCCTGTCATCCTCCAAAAGAGCCCAATACCAGGAAGCATCTCCCATGTCAACTCACAGCATGTCAGCTGTGCGTGCGTGTGCTCAGTCGCTTCAGTCGTGTCCAACTCTTTGCGGCCCTGTGGACTGGAGCCCTCCAGGCAAGAAGACTGGAGTGGATTTCCATGCCCTCCTCCAGGGGATCCTGCTGACTCAGGGACTGAACCCACGTCTCTTATGTCTCCTGCATTGGCAGCTGGGTTCTTTGCCACCAGTGCCTCCTGGGAAGTCCCCATGGTCAGATAGTGGGCTCTTCTTTATTTTCTCGTGATAAGTCCAATCTTAACCCTTCAACCTTCAAACCTTCAACTCATCTCTCAATATCATGCCAAGGTAGTCCCAGAACCTCCATTTAATTCACAGTAGGCCATCCTTGTGTCTAGGCTTCCAGGAACCATCCCAACATTTGAGGACTATCTTCAGGTGTCTGTGCCAGGATACTAAGCCACCAGTTTACAGGAGAGTGTTTCTTGGTTGATAAGGTCTCTTCAGTCCAGCCTGACACTCACCGAATCAACCCTTCCTCACCCACACGTTCTCCATCCCATCTGTACAGAACAGTGGAACCTGAAAGTCCTCTAGTACAAAGCTGTTTCCTGCAAGAGCAGGGACTCTCAATAGGAAATTTCCCTGCAGGCTTGCTGAGCCCTGGCCCTAATTATCAGCAGGGGTGGAAGGATTTTGAGGAAGGGGAGCATCACCTTATGAGGAGCTGACGAGGTGAGTTCTTTGCAGGTTTCCAGGCAAGAAGGGGCAGCTCTCCTCCTGAAAGAAGGAGCTGCTTTGTGGTCAGAAAGTTCAGGGGCGTTGGGAGTTCAGGGCTGTGGGGCTTGTGCACTAGTGTCCCTGTGGTGAATCTCAGGGCCGCTGCACACGGGTGAACTCCCCACGCCTCCAGGAGTCCCACCTTTGAGTGCCAGGAAACTCCATCCCGGGTGGGTACTGTGTAATTCTCCTGGTCGGTAGTTCTGCTTGTAGCTCATAAGGCAGAGGTGAGAGAATTGTGAAGTGGTGCACAAAATGTGTCCGGAACAAGCGTTTTCCACAGGACTTTATTGACGAGGTTAGGCCAGACAAATACTTCATTTAAACCCAGAACTTCCTGTGTGACAAATACATTCACAGCGTCACAGAAGGCCAGGTATCTTCAGGTGTATCCAACCCCCAAAGATGGATTGAGTCTTGAAGAAAGCAGTACTGAACTAGAGTCAAACACGGTTGTTTAGTCATCTAGTTGCAATAATAATAGTGGTTATTGAAAGCTGGCATCTGTATGCATTCTAGATTATTGTTGTTGAGTCCTAAGTTGTGTCCAATTCTTTCAAGACCCTATGGACTGTAGCCCACGAGGCTTCTCTGTCCATGAGATTTCCTAGGCAAAAATAATGGAGTGGGTTGCCCCCATGCATTATAGATACATGCCTTACCTCATTTCTCTAAAATAGTGTTTTTATACATGATCTTATTTAATTTTCAAAAAATTTTATCAAGTTGGTAATATATCCTGTTTACAGAAGAAGTAGCTGATACTCAGAGAAGTTAAGTAGCTTCTCTACAGTAAAATAACCAGTAAGGGATGGATCTAAATTTATCTAGCTCTAAACTGTTAACCAGCTGATTTTTTTCATTGGAGTAGAGTTGCAACCAGCTGATTTGTAACAGCTCTGCTGATACCCAACAAAACCCTGAAAATTTAGAATATACCAGTCAGAATTTTTTATACATATGTAGAAAATTTCTGGAAAAGGAGCAGTACAACAAACCAAAGATGTTCTAAAACATCATTTTTTAAAAAGTTGAAAGCAATGTGTTGATTTTTAAAAACTTCAATAAGCTACATTTAGGGAAAAAAAATAAGAGAAAAAAAGACATCAGAGGGAAGCTCTTGTTCCATAGGATCTTCTCACTGTGACTGGCATTCACCAAGATGGCCCCAGGACCACGGAGAAGAGCACCCGCTATAGGCAGTCTTTCTTCAGCCCTTGGTAATTACAGGATAACTTTGAAACTACCGTCCTGAAATGTTACTTTTAGGGAAACGTCTGATTTTGGAGTACTCCTGGCATTGCTGAGAGTGACAACTAAAAAGATCCTATTACAACTTGTTATTTGGGGGATTACATAGAATGTGTTTCAGTAACAAGGTGAGGCAGGCAGAGGGGACAGTTGATCTGGCAGGAGCTGGCTGTCGGACCATCAGAAACCATCATTATCACACTTGCTTCTGCCACCTCCAAGACGAGCAGCTTGCCCAGCAGTCTGAGAGGTGTGGTGATGGGATCTGCCTTTTTTGGGGTCCGCATCGCTGGTGGTAGCATCCTTGCTTTTACTTGAGGAAGAAGGGGGAGGCTGGGAAGGCATTCAGCATGGTTTCTTGGGGGAATGGGAGGAAGAGGGGGCAGTTTGTCCAGCCGATCCTCAGCCTACAAGCACTCCCAGCGGTAGCCCCTTGTTAAGACAGCTCGTCCTCGTGGACCCTGGAGAGAACTCTTCCCATCCCGGTTCTCTGCTCATTGATGTTTCTTCCTTTATGGCAGGATTTCCCCCTTTTGACTGAATAGCAGCCTCACCAGTTTAACTCCTTATGTAATATATAGAAAATCATACCCTTTAGTGGATAGAGGGGTCTGAGAGATGTCACTGATGAGTGTATCCCAGGAATGTCGAAAGTATGCTTGTGAAGAGCTAGTTTCTGCTATTTCTGTCACTTTAGCATCAACGCTAGTTTATTGGGCATTTTCTTTTCTCTTTTATTTGTGTGTTTATTGACGTGAAGTTGACATACAGTCGTGTGCTAGTTCAGATGTACAGCACACTGATTCAGTTATATACAAACACACACACACACATTCTTTTTCAGGTTTTTTTCCCTTTATAGGTTATCACAAAATACTGAGTATAGTTCTGTGTGCTATCAGTAGATCCTTGTTGATTCTCTGTTTCACATACGGCAGTGTGCATATGTGGGGGCTTCCTTGGTAGCTCAGCTGCTAAAGGATCCGCCTGCAGTGGAGGAGACCCTGATCTGATTCCTGGCTTGGGAAGACCCCCTGGAGGAGGGCCTGGCAACCCACTCCAGTGTTCTTGCCCGGAGAATCCCATGGGCAGAGGAGCCTGGTGGGCTACAGTCCATGGGGTTGCAGAGTCAGACTCGACTGAGCGCCTAAGCCCAGCACAGTGGTATGTGTTAATCCCAGACTCCTAATTTATCCTCCCCACCTTTCCCTTTTGGTAACCATAGGGAAAACCATTTGTTTTCTGTCTGTGAGTCTGTTTCTGATTTGTAAATAAGTTGATTTGTATCATTTTTTTTTAAGATTCTACATTTAAGTGATATCATATGATACTTGTTCTTTTCTGTCTTCCTTCACTCAATATGACAATCTATAGGTCTATGCATGTTGCTAGAAATGGCATTATTTTGGCTTTTTTTTAAATGAGTAATATTCCATTGTATATATCTGTACCACACATCTTCATTATGTATTCATCCATCAATGAACATTTAGGTTACTTTCATGTCTTGGCTATTGTGAATAATGCTTCAGTGAGTATTAGGGTGCGTATATCTTTTTGAACTATGGTTTTCTCCAGATACATGCCTGGGGTGGGATTGCAGGATCGTATGGTAGCTCTGTTTTCAGTTTCTTGAAGAACCTCTCTACTCTTCTCCATGCTGGCTGCACCAGCTTGCGTCCCCCCAGCAGTGTAGAAGGGCTCCCTTTTCTCTCCGCCCTCTCCACCATTTATTACTTGTAGACTCTTTGATGATGACCATTCTGACTGGTGGGGCTTCCCTGGTGGCTCAGTGGTGAAGAATCTGCTTGCAGTGCAGGAGACCTGGGTTCAATCCCTGGGTTGGGACGATCCCTTGGAGAAGGGAATGGCAACCCACTCCAGTATTCTTGCCTGGAGAATCCCATGGACAGAGGAGCCTGGTGGGCTACAATCCATGGGGTCGCAAAGAGTCAGACACAACTAAGTAACTAATACACTCACACACATTCTGACTGGTATGAGGTGATACCTCATTGTAGTTTTGATTTGAATCTCTCTAATAATTAGCCATGTTGACCATCTTTTCATGTGCCTTTTGACCATCTGCATTCTTCCTTGGAGAAATGTCTACTTAGGTCTTCTGCCCATTTTTGATTGGGGTGTTTTTTTTTTTTTTTTCATATTGAACTATATGAGCTGTTTCTGTATCTTGGAGCTTAATCCCTTGTCAGTTGCATCATTTGCAAATATTTTCTCCCATTTTGTAAGTTGTCTTTTCATTTTGTTTATGGTTTCCTTTTGCTGTGCAGAAGCTTTTAAGCTTAATTAGATCTCATTTGTTTGTTTCTGTTTCCATTACTGTAGGAGACAGATCCAAAGAGATATTGCTGCAGTTTATGTCAGAGAAGGTCCTATTGTTCATTTTCTATGTTTCATCACTGTCCCAAACTTTTATCACCTTGTTTTCTGAAGGTTATGCTAGTTTTTAATTGATGTGTAGTTGATGTACAATATTATCTGTTACAGGTGTACAATGTAGTGATTTATCATTTTTAAAGGTTGTACTCCATTTATAGTTATTGTAAAATATTGGCTTTGTTCCTTGTGCTGTAGAATATATCCTCGTTGCTTATCTGTTTAATACAGTTTATTTAATCTCTTATCTATTTAATACATAGCAGTTTATTGCTCTTAACCCCTTACCTCTGTCCTGCCCTGCCCCTCGCCCCACTGGTAACCACTAGTTTGTTCTCTGTGAGTCGGCTTGTTTTTGTTATATTCACTGTTTTGTTGTAATTTTTAGATTCCACATCTAAGTTTGAGTCTCACAAGCGCCATCTGAGATCATTGTTTTATTACCTCCATTTTACAGTGGAGGAGACTGAGGCTTGGAGGGCTTATTAGCATTATGTGTTCAGCAGATGAAAGTCAAATCCACATCTGATTTCAGTCACTCAGTCAAGTTATTGAGTCATAAGTTGATTTTCTTTAGAATTGTTACAATTCACATATCATAAAATTCACTCTTTTAAAACATACAATTTAGTGGTTTTTATTATATTCAGAAGGGTGTACAACCGTCACCAGTGTCTAATTTCATCACCTCACAAAGAAGCCCCAGACTCACTAACAAGCCGCTCCCCTGGCTCCCCACCTCCTACGGCAACCAGCAGTCTATTTCCTGTCTGTATGGATTTGCCCATCCCGGACGTTTGATATAAAGACTGGCATACAACATGTGACGTCTGCTGTCCGGCCCTGCTGGCTCAGATGGTAAAGCATCTGCGTGCAATGCAGGAGACCCTGGGTTCCGTCACTGGGTCAGGAAGACCCCCTGAAGAAGGGGGTTGTTGCCCACTTCAGTGTTCTTGCCTGGAAAATGCCATGGACGGAGGAGCCTGGTGGGCTACAGTCCACGGGGTTGCAGAGAGTTGGACACAACTGAATGACTAACATTTTTTTTTTCCATTTACTTAGCTTAATGTTTTCAAAGTCCATCTATGTTATATCAGACAAACATGGTTCATTCCTTTTTATGTCTGAACAGCATTTCGTTGTATGGTTATGTACTGCATTTGGTTTGCCCGTTCACCAGCTGATTGACATTTGAGTTGTTCCCACTTTTGGTGATGAATAATGCTCAGGTGGCACCTGTATGACCTCACTGGGCTTTTACTTGAAAACTTGTCTTCTTCTCAAAATATGAAATAAAACACAGCAGTGTCTGAGGCAGTGTTTGGAAGACTTCATGACGTGGAGAGGCAGGCTCTCTGAGGGGGCTTGTCCTGTGGAGCTGGGTTACTCTTGTGATGACCTTGTCCGGTGGAAAGCAGTGCTGTGAACCGCTGAGTCTCCGCGTGTGTCTGGAGAGCACCTGGTTTACATGGTAATGATGGTTATGTTTCCATTTCCCTTTCATCTCCCATCACTGGAATATATTCACGTGCTTTTTAGTCTAATTTGAGAAAAACAAGTCAGGAACTAAATGAGATGCCCTTCTCAGGGTCCTCTTTCTTCCATCACTTGGGTACTTGCTGAGGGCCCAGTGGATGGATGGGCTTCCCAGGTGGCACTAGTGGGAAAGAAACTGCCCGCCAGTGCAGGAGATGTGAGACGTGGATTCAACCCCTGGGTCAGGAGGATCCCCTGGAGGGCATGGCAACCCACTCCAATATTCTTGCTTGGGAAAATCCCATGGACAGAGGAGCCTGGTGGGCTACAGTCCGTGGGGCCGTAAAAGAGTCAAGACACAACTGAAGCGACTTGGCACGCGAGCACGCGGTGGGTGGGTGGTTTGTTGCTCTGTGGACGGGGCGAGGCTGCTGTTGCCCTAAACAGGAGGGCTGCCCTGTGTGGGGTCAGCCTCCTCTGCTGGCCACTTTTCAGTTAATGATGCTTCGGCAGTGATTGTTTTTTCTCAACATATTTATTTTTAAAAAAATAGCAAAAATGAATTAGAGTTACAGGTTTATTCTTTTTGCATGACTTGGTGACGGCATGGACTGCTTCTCAGTGGTGAGAGAAACCCAGCACCCAGCTGTCCTGCCTCTGAGACTCACACAGACCAAGACGGTACGTTTGGGAAAGACGCATAGAAACATCTGTTACACGGGAACATGCGTTTGTGTACGTAGGACCCAACGATTCCACTCTAGGTAAACGTGTGTATGTGTGGAGTCTCCTGAAGAGATGATGTAAGAATGTTTATAGCGGCACTGTTTTCAATACACAGAACACAGGACTACACAAAAGCTCGTCAGTAGAAGAATGGATACATGAACGGTGGGATATTCATTCACACGGTGGAATGTAATATATGTCAGTGAGAACGAAAGGAGTGTAACTACAAGCAGCAATGTGGAAGAAGCTCACAAATGTAGAGTGAAAGAAGCCAGGCAAGAAAGAATACGTGAGCAGAATATGAGGTTCAAAAATAGGCAGAACTAAGCTTCACATTAAAATTCAGGACAGAGGTTACCCTTGGGGTGGGGGTGGTCATTGGTCAGAAGCGGCATGAGCAGGGCTCTGGGAGGCTTTGCTAATTTCTTTTCTTGACTAAGCTGCTGTTCACACAGGTCTGTTCTGTTTTTTCTATCCCCCCCCCCCCCACACTGATCAGGACTTTATTTAAAAATTAGTAAACAATACTGTAGAATCATTGATATGTAAATTTATAAAATCCCGCATCTTAAATTTAGTTGGCAAAGACCAGTTAGTTAGTGGCTCAGTGGGAAAGAACCCACCTGCCAATGCAGGAGATGTGAGTTCGATCCCTGGGTCAGGAAGAGCCCGTGGAGGAGGAAATGGGAACCCACTCCAGTCCTCTTGCCAGGAAGATCCCATGGATAGAGGAGCCTGGTGGCTGCAGTCCACGAGGCTGCGGAGTCAGACACGACTGAGCATGTGCATACAACTTAGCCTACACAGTTAGCTATAGGCATGAGTTTAGTCTTCCCTGTAGAAATCAGATACTAAAGTGTAAAGAAAAAAAGCTTCCTCTTGTTTGAAAATACCAGTTTAAGCAGAGGACTGTAAAAATGCGTAGATGTTTAATAAAAGAATTGACTGTACAGGAGTACTCCCCTTTCACATTATTCCTTTTTACTTCATATACGAATTATTGGTTATGCTGTAGAATTTAACTGTTACAATGTTAAAAGGCAACTACTTAGGGAAGAGGCCGAAAAAGGAATGCATGTAAGGCAATATTTCTGTTAGGTACAATGAACATAATAGTGTTTTCAGAAGGCAAGATAAAAATTACTCAAGGCTAGCTTGTTTCTCAGAGAAGGCACTGGCAGCCCACTCCAGTGCTCTTGCCTGGAGAATCCCAGGGACGGGGGAGCCTGGTGGGCTGCCGTCTATGGGGTCGCACAGAGTCAGACACGACTGAAGCGACTTAGCAGCAGCAGCTTGTTTCTCGCTGAATAAAAGCAACAGGCTAAACACAGAGCTCCTGCGTGAATCTAATCACAGTGCCTTGGTCCCCGCTTCGGTGACCTCTGGGGCAGGCACCTGTGAATGTTCACCGGGTGTCCTGCCTCATAATCACCGTCACTGATTTCCGACCCATTGGCTCCCGCTCCTTGGCTCCCGCTGCTTGTGACAAGTTCCGTGGGAGCAGCACGTACTCTTGACTCCCAGGTCCGTGCACACTCATCCCTTTCTGGGAAGCGACTTTGTTGGTACCTGCCTGTAGAAGGATTGTGGAGCTGCCCACGCGTTGTAATGTCAGCATCAAGGTGTCCCTTTGGGTACCAGTGCTGACATTCTTGCCTGCCTGGCTCCCTGGTTGGTGCCTGTTTGCAGACTAACTGCGGTCTGATCCAGAGGTTTGTCAGTTTGCACTTGGGGATCACAGAGATGCCTCCTCCCCTAGGCTGTCTTCCCTGCTCGCCTGGCGCATTTGTGGGCTCCCATCTACAAACCGGGGACACTTTGGCCAGCTTTTAACTTACCTTCATCAAAACACCTTGTTTTTCTGCATACTTAGCTGCAACGTCGATGGTTGTGTGGAATCCTTTTGTTCTGGTCAGGCCTTCTAGGGCTGCGAGCAGCGTCTGAACCTGGGTGCCGTTTCCTTTCTCTGGAAGGCCATCTGCTTGAAATATGCCACGTGGCTTCATGCTGTAAGCTTGATAGCTTTAATCACATCGCAGTACTCTCCAAGTGAGGCCAGTTTAATGAGGACTCATTGACCTTCCCCGAGTCTGGCTGTGGCTTGTTCATGAGTTCCCAGAGGATTGTGCCATCTTTTAAGTCCAGCCAGCGCTCATGCCTGCCGCCTCTTCTGGCCAATAGCGAAGGTCTTCTTCTGCCCGATGGCCGCACTGGGAAGCAGTCCTGCTCTTGACCGCGGCCTCGAGCCCGCAGGAACGGCGCTTGTTGAAGTGGGTCATGGTGACTCGGGTGACGAGAAGAGGCTGGGTTCGGGTCTGGGGGTTCTCGCTCTCGGCTTCCCTGCTCCTGGCCCTGAGGGGAGGCTGCAACACAAGGGCTCGGCGCTCGCTGCTCTGGCTGGCGCAGGCGTCGCTGTGACTCCGGCGGCGGGGTGCGACCGTGCCTCGGCTGCTCAGCTGACCAGGGTCCTGCAGAGCCTCCCGGTCAGCTCCGGAGTCTTGCACCAACTACGTCTGTTCTGTTTTTGAAAGTTCCACATGCTGTACACCTAAGCTTTGTACACTTCTTTGGTAAATTATACATTTAAAATATAGAATGTATTACAGGCGTGCATGCATGCTCAGTCGCTTCAGTCCGGTCCAGCTCTTTGTGACCCTTCGGATGGTAGCCCATCCAGGCTCCTCTGTCCAGAGATTCTCCAGGCAAGAATACTGGAGTGGGTTTCCATGCCCTCCTCCAGGGGATCTTCCTGACCCAAGGATCGAACCCACATCTCTTCCATCTCCTGCACTGGCAGGCAGGTTCTTTACCACTGGCGCCGTCTAGGAAGCCCATAAAGTGTAATGTGTGTGTATATGGTTACATATGAATATATTCATATACGTAATTGTTATCAGGTTTTCTCCACCTCTAGTTTTCATTCTAAAATAAAATGTTGTAGGGACTTTCCTGGCGGTTCAGTCGTTAAGATGCCTCACTTCCAATGTATGGGGCACGGGTTCAATTCCTGGTTCAATCCCAAATGCCACGCGGAATGCCAAAAAATAAAACATTGTTAAACATCCCTGCATTCATTCCACAGATTCTGATGCAGAGACTGGGCTGGGTGGGCGGCTCCTAGCCTGGGAGGGAGTGGGAGGGGGGCGGGATCGGGCAGCGCGCCACGCCCCGTCCGCGGCTGCATCCTCCCCGGGGTGCTCCCTGTCTCCCCACGTCCCTGCTCCTCTGTTCCACCTCCCCACCGTTACCCTTCTTTTCCCCTCTACTGCCTTCCCCCTGCCATGCACCTTGTTTTGACACTGGATGTGGACGATCATCAAGAGGCCATCTGCCCGAAGTTGGAGACTGCACAGTAGTCGCCTCGCCCAGGTTTTGGGAGAAGCCCTGGAGAAGGGCTGTTAGGACAGGAGCGGTGACTCTGGAGAGAGTCTGTGGATTCTCTCCAGGGGCTGGGTCCCAGGCCCCTGAGAGCAAGGAAGAGCCAAGTCCGAGAGTGGAAGCTCCACCACCAAGTGTCGTGAGGCCAGACTCAGGCTTGGCCCAAGAGAGAGCCTGGCCTCGCGCTCTCGGAGGCCGTCAGAAGGCGGAGGGCCCAGGCTTCACCCGGACCCTGGCACAGAGGGCCTCACAGGGGGCCGTTCCTCAGGTCACCCATCTCCTGATGACTGCTGAAGCTCGACTCATTAAACATAGTTCCATTATGGAAATAACCTGACAATACTAATGAGAAAATCCCACGAGACATAACTATTTTAAGATTGTTTTAAACTCTTGGAAATGAATATCTCTGGGGCCAATTCTTGGCATATAATAAGCAAGTCAAGGTCACTGTCGTTCCCGCTGCCTTCACCGTAAGAACCTCTTCTCCCGGTAAAGAGGAGACACAGTTTTAATTTCGAATAATGCACCATGACTGATGATGATGACAATGTGGTATGTTTATCATGGGCTGTAATTATGGGCAACAGACTTTCGTGGAGTGGACTTGTTCATGGTTTATTTGTGGCTAAAACTTACAATATGAACAATCACCAATTTGAGAGAAATTCTCAGCTGGGAAATAACCTGAAATAACCAGCCTGGGGGAGAGGCTGGCGTGAGGGAAGCTGACTTCCGTGGGACCCTCCTGGGTAGCCCGCCTCTTCCTCAGTGGTCCTCGCCTTCCTGGGGGTCGGAGTCCCCAGGTGGAATGTGTCTTCTTGAGCCGTGGGCTGTGCATATGCATGTGTGTGAGCACGCGAGGATGGGGGGGAGCTGCAGAGCCTCCCAGGCTGCCGCTCCACCTAAAGTCCTGATTCCCCTCGTCTGCAGAGCTCCCAGCAAAGCTCTGTGCCCGAGCCAAACGCTGCATCGTGCTGTGTGCTGAGCAAGGCCACGGGAACTCTTAAGGAAAGGTGAAGGTGTGAGAGATGCAGGAAGGACTCAAGTCTAATTAGCAAGCTTATCCTCCAGTAGGCGTCATACACGCACACAGGCCACCTGCCTGAGTGCTCAGTCTGTGTGAGTACTGCGCTAAGTGCTTGCCATCCACGCCTGCAGCACGCAGTGGTCGTTATGTGGAGTTGCTAAGTTGTGTCGACTCTTTTGCACCCCGTGGACTGTAGCCCGCCAGGCTCTTCTGTCCATGGGATTTTCCAGGCAAAAATACTACAGTGGGTTGCCATTTCCTCCTCCAGGGGATTTTCTCAACCCAGGGATCCAACCTGCGTCTCCTGCATTGGCAGGCATTTTCTTTACTGCTGAGCCACCTGGGAAGCCCGTGAGGTCGGCAGCTACCATTTTCCCCGTCTTACAGCCGAGGACATGAAGGCCCAAGGAAGTCTGTAACTTGCGCAGAGTCATGTAGCGGCTCTGTGGGCGGAGGGTGTCCATAGACCCTCTTCTCCTCTCGCTTCTTCCCGTCCTGCCCCCACCAGGAGGAATCAGAAGGAGGTTGAGATGAGGGGGCCAGGTGTGGAGTCTCTGCAGGCCGTGGTGTGTGTGCAGCACCGGCCTTTTCAGACCAGTGCTGATGGGCACTGTTGCTATCAAATCACATCTAACCATGACATGCTGCTGAGAGCTGCACCTTTTAGGAAGAGTTTTGGACATATATAAATACAAAGAAGAAAACCAACAAGGATCTACTGTATAGCACAGGGAACTATACTCAATATTTCTTTTGTGTGTGTGTGTGTGTGTGTATATATATTCAATATTTTGTGTGTGTGTGTGTGTGTGTGTGACTGAATCATGGTGCTGGGCACCCAAAACTCACTCTATGTTGTATATCAGCTATCCTTCAATGAAAAAGTAAGTAAAGATAATAAGTTATTGGAGAAAGCTGTGTGGGTTAAAGGTGATAGGCATGGGGGAGGGTGGCATGCATCATAGCATCTGGAGTTTCTAGGATCAGATGGACAATATGCTCAGAAGTTCTTCATTGAGGGTCTTCTCTGGCTGTCCAGTGGCTAAGACTCCATGCTCCCACTGCAGGAGACCTGAGTTTGATCCCTGGTCAGGGAACTAGATCCCACCTGTCGCAACCAAAACCCAGCTCAGTCAAATAAAAATTTATTTTTTAAATGAAATACTTCATTGGCAGTGTCATTGCCTAAACCAGGACCCCTGCGATGAAAACCAGGTTTAGCCAAGATAAAAGCAACCATTTCTGGAGGTTCACTGAGTGGACATTGATAGAGAAGATCAATCTGTGAGTGGATGGTGGAGTTTAAATGGTAGTTCTCGCTGAAAGGCTATGGACTTGAGAGAAGGCCTGTGTGCTCCAAGGAGCACAGCAGAAGAAACCCAGTGGAATTACACATTACAGCGGTGAATCCCAGTTGGTGTTTACAGCTGGGTAGATGACGCTCCCGTTAATCCCAGACTTCCCTTTGCCTTATTTGGGGTTGTGTTTGTGGGGTTACATTTGGACACTTCATTCCTAGCTAGCGGAACAGCTTCGTGTTTTGTTTTTTGTGTGTGCGAAATTAGAAACCAACAGCCCGACGTGGCTTTCTCTCCGTGTCTCCTGTAGGGAGGCTGCAAGGATGCAGCCTGAGCCGGCTGCTGGCTGGAGAGACCCCGGTGTGTGAGAGCCGTTGCTCCCCGGCATCCCAGCGCCTCCTTCCCGAAAGGGTGGGTGAAGGGTGTTTCATCGGAACATGTCGTCAGTAGAACTCTCAGCCCCTGGAGCCTCATTGTCCCTCAGACAGCAGTGAGGGACCCCTTGTGCAGTCACTTATACATGTTGAAGTGACATAATGGAGTCCTGGCTTTTGGCCAAGAAGGTATGGATGTGTGTGAGTGACTTTAAAAAAAGCACAGCCTGTGGTGTTGATTGACCCAGACAGGCCGGTGGTAAAGAGCTACTGAGCATCCATTATGTATAAGGCACTTGTACTCGTTTCCTGCGGCCACTGTAACAAATTACCACAAGCTAACTGGCTTCCGACAACAGAGTTTATTCTCCCATGTTCTGGAAGCCTGAAGTCTGAAATCAAGGCGAAATCTTCTGAGAAGGACACCTAGAATCAGGTTTGAAGGATAAGGAGGAGTTTGGGAAATATCTAAAGGTCATTCTAAGCAAAAAGAACAGGATGGTGGTTTCAAAGTGACCTGAGCACCCTTGTGGCCAAGCGAAGGTACAGGATGGGTGGGTGGATGGGTCAGAAGACGTGGTGCAGACAGGCTGAGACCAGGCCGTGCATGGGTTTGTGCATCCCTGAACTCTGTGTTGGGGGATGTGAGTCGCTGAGGATTGTAGCAGAGGGAAAACGCACTCACTTTGTGCCGTGCAGAGCACGTTCTCACACCAGTGATCACAGACACCGAGGCAGGGGAGGGAATTGAGGCCGGGAGCCCAACATGGCAGAGCAGCTCCACCTGCAGACTTCAGCCCCCAGACTTCACGCCCCCAGGTGGTTTGCTCACACGAAACTGTCTTTGTCAAGAGGAGAGGTCCGCAGACAAGGCAAAATAATGGGCACCAAAGGCCCAGACCCTAACCACCCAGCAGACCCCACCACCCAGCAGACCCCACCACCCAGCAACCCCAATCACCCAGCAGACCCCTGCCCAGCAACCCCACCACCCAGCAGACCCCTGCCCAGTGACCCCACCACCCAGCAGACCCCTGCCCAGCAGACCCCACCACCCAGTAGACCCCTGCCTGGCAATAGGCACGGTGTCCATGGCCCCTGCCGCGTTGCAGCTTAGCGATCTGTGCTCCGACTTTGCCATCTTGAAACAGCTGGAGGAGAAGGCTGAGTTTCTCATGACTCCCTTTCTTCCGAAACTAGTACATCAGGCGGGAGCTTACCTGAGGTTGGCTCGGTGGCCACTAAGAGGAGAGAGACTTTGACCACTGTTGGCTCAGTGGCTCTTTCCTGAGAGTCGAGCTTAAGTAATCCTACCAACTCTCTGGTCAGGTTGGGCTGACCTCTGCAGAGTTACCTTTTATCCAAGATACATCTCAGGCCAATGTATACTCACTCTGTGAATCCTGAGTTAGTCTGGCTTTGGCTTCTAACCAGTTCCCAGGCAAAAACCCATCTACAGAGGCAGATTCTGTTAGGCAAGCAAAAGCTTATATCACCTCTTTCATTCCAGCTTCTCAGTTTAGAAGAATTTCAGGAAGCACCTTGAGTATCCAGCTGGAGATTACTGTGACAGTTCAGGTGAGAATGATGACAGAAATGAAGGCCGTGGCCGTGCAGTTAGAAATGAAAGAACAAGTCAACAGCAGTTAAGTGGTAACCATACAGCCATGTTTAATGTTTACCGAGCACTTTGTGCATGCCAGGCTGGGATAGCCTGTGTATTATCTCATTCAACCTTTGCAACAACCCAAGCAGTTAGGGATTATTATTCTCTGCTCTATACATGAGGAAGCGGGCTTAGAATCAAGTAGGTAATCTGCTCATTTTAAGTGGCAGAACTGGGATTTGAGCCCAGGAAATCCGACTTCAGAGCTTGCATTTTATTATTTTTTTTAATGTTTATTGTTTGTTAATGGATGTGTCAGATTTTAGTTGCAGCATCTTTGTTGTGGCATGTGGGATCTTTCGTTGCCGCCTGCAGACTTCTCTCTAGTTTCAGTACCTGGGTTTAGCTGCCCTGCGGCATGTGGGATCTTAGTTCCCTGACAAGGGATCGAACCCACCTCCCCTGAATGCAGGGATTGCAAGTTGGATTCTTAACCACTGGACCACCAGAGAAGTCCCCAGAATTTGCATTTTAAATCTCTGTCTTACTGTCTCAAACCAGGAGGATTTGGTAAATTGTTGGATGTGGAGTTGGGGGGAGACGCGTAACAGGAAAGATGGGGTGGTTCCAGATGATGGAAACGCGCAGACAGATGGAAGACGGGGCCCCTCACCAAAAATGGGCCACAGGGCAAGGAGTGGGTTTGGACAGAAGAACGATGATTTGGCTGTTGGCGTGTTGATGGGGAGCATCTGAGTAAGATGTCTGTTAAATGGCTGGGTGTTTAAAAAAGGGAGCTTTAGAGAGTGATTGAGACTAAAGAAGATTTGGAGCAATCCGTTTCTAGGCAGCAGAGGAGCGTGTGGGCAGCAGGGCCGGGGGCTGTGTCAGTACTGAGATCTTCTAGAGAGGAAATGAGCAGAGAAGACAATACGGGATAGAATCTCAGGAGCTGCGGCACTTAGGGGACCAGTGAAAGAAGAGCCCTTGGATGAAGAAAGAGCCCGCGGATGGGAGGAGCATGAGGAGAGAGTGAGTCACGGAAGCTGGTGGAGGAGGAAGTGTGATGAAGGAGGGATGGTGGCAACAGAGAAATCACGTAACGTGAGAGCTGAAGGTCACCCTTGCGCTTGGCAGCTGGTCAATGTAAAATCAGCTGTCGCAATGCAGATTATCACAGCCCCTTTGGAAGGCACTACAGCAGTTTCTGGGCTTCCCAGATGGTGCTAGTGGTAAAGAACCCGCCTGCAAATACAGGAGACGTAAGAGACGCAGGTTCAATCTCTGGGTTGAGAAGATCCCCTGGAGGAAAGCACATATTCTTGCCTGGAGAATCCCATGGACAGAGGAGCCTGGAGGGCTCCAGTCCGTAGGCTCACACGGAGTCGGACATGACCGAAGCAACTTAGCATGCTTCTGACACAACTATGCACCGCCCTACCGTATGATTCAGCAATTGTCTTCCGTGGTTTTTGTCCAAATGAGAGGAAGACTTAGGTACACACAAAGATACGCATGTAGAGTTTTTAAATTGAAATATAGTTGACATATGTCAGTATTGTGTTAGTTTTAGGTGAACTACACAGTGATTTGACATTTACACACCTTGTGAAATGATCAGCACAATAAATCTAGTAACCATCTGTCCCCATACAAAACTATTACAATATTATCGATGATATTCCTTATGCTGTATATTACATCCCTGTGGCTTATTTGCCCTTGGATGTTTATAGCAGCTTTATCCCTCATTGTGAAAACTTGAGAGCAACCAAGATGTCTTTTAGTGGGTGACTAGATAAACTCTGGTACATCCATACAATGGAATATAATTCAGCACTTAAAAAAAAAAAAAGAGTTATCAAGCCCTGAAAAGACAGGGAGGAACCTTAAATGCACATTACTAAGTGAAAAGAGTCAGCCTGGAAAGGTGACCTATTGTATGATTCCAACTCTACGACCTTCTGGACAAAGCAACACTTTTAGAGACAGTAGAAGGATCAGTGGTTGTCAAGGGTTGTGGGGGAGGGAGGGGTGAATGGTGGAGCGCTAATTCAATGAAGCCGTTGTGTGAGATACTGTCATGGTGGGTATGTGTCATTGTACATTTGTGCAGACCCGAGGACCCGTACAGCCCAGGGTGAACGCTATACAAAGCATGGGCTTTCGTTAGGGAGTCAATACTGACTCATCAGTTATAATAAATACAGGATGTTAAATATAGGGGACACTATGGTGAGTTCAAGGGCCAGAGTATGAGTTAAATACACTAATACAGATGTTAAATACAGGGGACACTATGGTGAGTTCAAGGGCCAGAGTGTGGGTTAAGAGCTATAAGGAACCTCTTTATGCTTTCTGTTCAGTTGTTCTATAAACCTAAAACTGCTCTAAAAAGTAAAATGTATTAACTAAAATTGAAAGAAAAAAGGAAATGCAAAAGAAATAAAAAAGCAAAGTAGAAGAGAAAGCTGTATACATACAGTCTTGAAAGTGTAGCATGAACCCATGATTATGACTAATCCAATTCTGTGTGTTTGAGTTCCAAGCTGTACACAGATCTGACCAGTCTCTCTTCTACCGACATCTAGTGTTCCCATCATGAAGCAAGTTACAGTCCAGTGTCTTTGGCGTGATGTGAACATTTTTCCACAGCCTGACTTTGCAGTGTCATCTGTGATCTTTGCCTGTATGTTGTAAGCTCCAGCTGCAGTGCCTCTCTTTTTATATATGTGTATTTTTATTTTGTATTTTGGCTTCGCCAGGTCTTAGCTGCAGAAGGTGGGGTCTTCAGTCTTTTTTGTCTGCAGCATGGGTGATCTAGTTCCTTGACCAGGGATCGAAGCCAGGCCCCCTGCATTGGGAGCGTGGAGTCTCAGCCACTGGACCACTGGGGAAGTCCTGAAGCAAGTCTCTTTGCCCCTCTGTTCCTACACTTTCAGATGACTGCCTTCCCTCTTGCTGTTTGCTCTGCCCATGCCCTCCCCCACATCTCTCCCTAACAAAATCCATGGTTGAGACCCAGCTCAACCATGACCTTCTCTGTGAGCACGTTCCTGACCTCCGTTCACCCCAGCACACCAAGCAAGAAAGCTCTCTTGCTGGGTTTCCATAGTTCTTCGTGACTGTCTCTTCAATAAATGCTTCATACACCACAGAATCAACAACCACAGCCTCAGGGATGGTTTGGCAAGAAAACTGGGGGTAGAGAGAAGCCAGACCAAAGCAAGCTGGTGTGGGTAAGAGCTGGCATATGGATGCATGGCGGGTGGACTGCTCCCTGAGGCTGGTTTTATTGTCATTTGGTATTGATTGTGTAGGGTCACCTTTAGCATTTGTGGTTTTACACAACAGAGGTTGAGGACAGCGAGACGAAAATTCTGGGGGCGGCTATGGTGCCGTCCGGTGCTGACACACACCTCTGTCACTGGAGCTTGGTAATTCTTAGGGTCCCAGGAGCTGCTGTCCTCTATTTTGAGGAGGAAGAGAGAGGGAAGAACGAATCCACCCCCCATTTGTTATCTCTTGGAGGTTTTGCAGCCATGGCCTGCTTAATCTTTGGGGAAAGGAAAAAGGAAAAATTCAACCCCCCAAAAAACAAAACAAAAAACTAGTTGACTTACTTGGCACCTCCTCTGTTTCTTGTGGGATCCACAGACTTCTGAAGACCAATTAATGCTTAGAAAAAGCAATTGATTATTAGCTTTTCTAGCATCTATTGAACAGACATTAAAGGCTAACTATGTTCTGGGAACTATGCCAGGCCCTGGAGATACAAGATAAACAAAATAGGGTTTCTGCCTTCAGGGAGTTCAGTGTAACCAGGAAGACCAACCTTGAGTGCATGCCAGCAGATTACAGAGTGAGGGGAGCTCAGGTCTCAGTCACTAGGGCTGCCATTACAAGGCACTGTAGACTGGGTGGCTTCAATGGCAAGAATTTATTTCTTCATAGTTCTGTAAGCTGGAAGCCCCTGATCAAAGTCCAGCAGAGTTTGGTTCTTTTAAGGATCTTCCTTGCTTGCAGATGACTGCTGTTTTTTGCTGTCCTTACATGGCGTTTCCTGTGAGCATGGCTTGGAGGCAGGGGTGCAGGTGTGAAGAGGGAGAGGCCGGGGAGAGAGTGAGCATAGAGACTCTTTGGTGTCTCTCCTTATGAGGACACTAATCCTATCAGATCCGGGCCCTGCCCTGAGAACCTCATGTTACCTTGCTTACGCCTGTGCTCAGCTGCTAAGTCATGTCTGGCTCTGCGACCCCCATGGGCTGTAGTCCACCAGGCCCCTCTGCCCATGGGATTTTTCCAGGCAAGAACACTGGAGTGGGTTGCCGTTTCCTTCTCCAGGGGAATCTTTCCTGACCCGGGGATTGAACCCATGTCTCCTGCCTCTCCTGCATTGGGAAGAGGATTCTTTACCACTGAGTCCCTTGGGAAGGCCCGTTTGACCTTAATCACCTCCTGACGGCTCATTTCCAAATACAGTCACACTAAGGGGTAGGGCTTCGGTTCATGAATTTGGGGGTAACACAATTCAGCCCATAGCAGGGCTCACAGGAAACTGTAGAACAGAGAAGCGCCTGATCATCTCGTCGCAGGGGAGATGGAGCAGCAGAAGGCTTGCAAGTGGGTGACACTGCATCTGGATTGTGGGGCATTTACTACGTGATGTGAGTGCCCAGCCCCAACTTGGCAGCTCTGGTTATGTAGCAGCACCAGACAACCAAAAAGTAATTATCATTGCCCTATGTAAAAAGGAGAGGTTTCTACATCACAAGCCTCCTGTCAGTCACATCTTCATTCAGTGGTGTATCCTGGTACTGCCGATAGTATTTTGACATTTGCCAGCAGCTTTTCTTGATGGTGGGGTATGTCATACGTTTCCTGAATAGTATCCAGATGTCACTCAACTTTCACTGCAACAACCTCTCTATGCCTCCTGCGGAGGTGATTCTCTGAAAAACCCAGTAAATGTCAGATTCAGAAGAGAATAGTTACTGTACGTAAGCTGTTCTCAGGAAATCAGCATAACTGTTCCTTAGCCGTGATGGGCTTGCCCAGGACGTGCATCTCCGCCCCTGCCTTTTGCAGACAGCACGTGTGAACACCAGGCTCCTGAGCAACCCGTGTTGTCCTGTCCTCGTCAACAGTGCAGTGCTGAGGGTCCCGGACTCTGGAGTCGGTTTTCTCAGAAGGAAGTGTCCCAGGACCTCTGAGCAGATGAACCGCTCCTCACTTGATACTTCTGTCACATTCGGTTAACGGCTCTCCGCTGGCCTCTGGCCTTTTGGGCCATGATCAAGGCTGATCAGATCCTGATGATGGTTTCTTCAAAGTAGGGAGCGAGTCGCATGCATCTGTGTTCTAAGCCCATTGGTCCTCCAATAGCGGCTGCAGTAACCCAGCAGTGATCACTTTTGGCTAAACTAGTATAAAAGTCTTGCATTAAAAATAAGAACGTCATTCTGCCAGCATTTGGTCTCCCCAGGGAATTCATTCTCTCTGCAGCACACCAGCCATGGTTGCTAGCTATTCCCCTGCCCTTGGTATAAGCCGAATGCTGGCCAAAGCAGAATCGGCCCCCTGCCCGTAGGAGCTCTGCCCTCGGGGGAGTGGGGGCAGGGCTTTGGGCAGAAAGGGTGTTCAGAGGGTTCATGCTGACAGTCATTTTCCCATCTCCAGGACCAACAATTCTGGCTTTAGAAATGAAGGGGAAAAAATTAGTAATATTAGCACAAGTCAAACTCAAACCCGTCTTCCTTTCTGTGATCACTCAAGTTGGGAAGTTGGTTTTCTGCTGCCTCAACAAGTGGTCTGGAAGATGCACCTGCGATGTGGAGCGCCGCTGACAGCCCTTGAAAGAGCTCCCTGTCTTCTCCCGTCCCCTTTTCCTGCAGGGACTCTGATCAGAGGAGGATTTCTGAGACAAACGATCAGTTCACGAACACTGGGAACAGCTTCTCAGCCAGCCCCTAGTCTCCTAAGCTGCTGCAGCCCCTGTGTCGGAACCCTCTGCCTAAGGCTGGGTTGGGAGACTCTCTGGGTCTCTGCTGTTCCCACAAAGCGAACATTTCCCTAACTGCTGTCCTAAAGGCAGTTCCTTACAGATTTCAACTATTCTTGCATCCTCCCTCCTTCACAACCTGTGCACTCATCGCTGAATGCTGCTGGAAGAATGCAGACTTCGTTTCTCTGTCATCTGAACATCATTGACAGGCATCCCGCCCATCTGTGAATTATCCCGACTCTGATCAGAGCAGTGTTACAGGGCCTCTGCTGGCGGGAGGGAGCAGTCCACAAAATCTGAAGACCCAGGACTTTCAGAAGCTGTGCTGGGCAGACTAGAAAACCACGAAACACTGCGTGCTGGGTGGGTGTCGTAGTATGCTTTTCCATGTGATCTGGTCGGTGTTGGCTGAGGAAGCTCAAGGGGAAAAGGCAGCGAGCATTGTAACGTAAATCACTGCGGACCCTTGGGCGTGACAGTGCTAGGAAGCGAATGATCTCCAGGAAAGAACTGACCGTGATTTTTTCCAGCAACAGAACACGATGTAGAACGGGGAGGACAGACCCCCCAGATGTGAGTACAATCTCCTCAACACAGGGTTTGGACCAGTAGGAGCAAAGAGACTCATCTTAACTGATGATGCTCCCTAACCAGAGTGCCTGTGGACCATCTCTGGGTGGGCTGTGCATAATGCCTGGCTGGGACTTGTGTGTGCAGATTTCTTCTAAAATATTCTTGCCTTGTTAGGAGACTGAATGCAGTGGCTTTGAGATATCGGTACCAGGGGACCTTGTTATAAATCTTCAAGAAAACCCCATAGACCTTTTGCTATAAAAAGAAAACGGATCACATCACAGACCAAGCAGCTCTGTGGCCCCCTGGCATTTGATGAGAGACAAAAGCACTGATGAATTGGAAAGCAATAGAAAATGGGGCAGTGGGCCGGGAGGAAGGAGAGAAATCTTAGGAAGCTAAATTCCTTTCCCAATTCATGATGCTCATTGCATATTTATGATCGTGCATTTATTTCCTTTCTGCTTAAAGAACTGGCAGCTTGTTTGCATTTAAGGTTTTTCTCCTGTGAAAAGCGCTGTGAAAGTGACAAAGAGGGATGTGATTGATAGACTTGGGGCAGAAATTCCTCACCGCCAGCCGTGGGAAGTGTCTTGGATAATAGCTGGTCTATTTGGGAGCGAAAGCTCACATTTAATGAGGGAATGGGGCTCTGCAGCCTGGGTACCCAACAGGTAGGCAGCAACTCTTTGATTGCAGACTGCTCACCACCCCTCTCTATTCCTCTGCCCTTCCTACTCACTGCTGGGGGTCCAACATCCTCCTTACCCCTCTTGCCAGCCCAGTCTCTTCTGCCGGGTCTGATTTGTCAGTTCAGAGGTATCAGAGGAAAGGAGAGTATCCCCTCACTGCAGAAGCGTGGGGATCATTGTTCTGGAAGAGAGGTCCGGATACCAAAGATGTCGGGCAATGATCATGAGAGAGGTGGAGAGGAAACTGAGCCCAGGGTGGAAGTCACAGAGGAAGACTCGGCCACTTTGATCCCTCCCTCCGCTCCCCTCTGCTGTGTGTCAGTGAAAATGCAGGTGAATGCTGGAGGTCCTTTCAGTGAGGCGACTGCTGGATTTAAATTGAGTGTGAACTTGAGATCCCCAAGGTATGTGGGTGCATCCCTGTGGGATACGGGGACTGTGCTGACAGCACAGTAGAAACCAGGAACCTGGGATTCTGTTCCTGCGTTTGCGCCCCTCTGGTGGTGGGGGGGGATCCAAAATCCCACGAGACACCTGTCCTAGAGGCACCCTCAGCCTCAGGCGGGCTGTGCGCTGGCTGTGGTGGAGGGGGTGGGTTGCCGTGGCGGCATTTCATAAGTAGCTGCCATTGAAATTTCTGGTTTTAATAAATGACGTTTCTACTTGGCCGTTTTCTCAGAAATGCAGTGTCTCTCCCTCTTAAAAAGAAACAGGAATAGCAGTGTGTGCTGGGTCTGCACAGCGCTGTTCACCAAAGGCGATCATGGGCTGTCTCAGCAGCTTGCAGCCATGCCAGGCAGGGTCCCTCACCTTCTGTCCCTGTCTGCGTGGCAGAATTTATTGCATGGGACAGGAGGGGGGGAGCAGCCGTCAGCAGAGACAGGCCCGCTGGCCCGTACTTCTGCCGCTGGGGAGACAGGACGGCACTGCTGGCCTGCGGCTGGTAACCTCAGCTGGTGGCCTGCGAGGAGATCTGTCCACAGGAGTCATTAGCTGTGGAGTGAATGGTGACATTGTAGCCATGATGATAATATTTGCATGAACTGGGAATTGTACTCGAGACTCTCGAATGCTCGTCACAGGAAAGGTTTGGGGAGGTGGGGGTGGCCTTGAAGGTCCTGTGCACAGAAATAACAAGCGAGTCAATGAAGAAGAATGTGGCTGTGGGAGCAAGGGCATTTAGGAGGCCAGGGCTAATTTTCTGCATTTTCATGTCACTGGGCCCTGGAGGGCTTCCGCAGGGTTGGGGCAGACAGATCAGAAGTTCCATGTAATTGGTGTGAAGATAACACGCTTTACCTGAATAAAGAGAGAGAGCCTGCAGTATCCTGTGTTGACAAAAGCCACTGAAAGCATTCCCAGACAGGGCGGCATTCTGGGAAACATGAAGCCCAAACTTCAGTCTTTCAGGGCCACCCTGGGAATTTCCAAAGGCTTTTCCAGCTCCATTTCTGTTTTTCATCTCAACTTCATTCTTTCATTGGCTTATTCATTCAACAAAGATTTCAGGTTCCTCCCAGCGATTTCTGACTGTGGGTGAGGGAAGGGGTCTCCTGCTTGTAGCTTCTTGAGGTTTGTTGCGCTTCTGATGAGCCTGGTGATGAGAACAGCATGGGTTTGTGAGGCTTCCTTCTGCCTCTTTCCATGTTTTTTTTTTTTTTTTTTTCTTTTTTGCGCCTTGCTTCGTGGCTTGTGGGATCTTAGTTCCCAGATCAGCCCTTGAAAGTGAAAGCAGAGTCCTGACCATTAGACCGCAAGGGAACTCCTTTTCCTTGCTGTTCTTTACCCACACTTTGGACAACAGATGGATGATGGAAATTTGGTCATTTCCAAGCCGAGCAGGGGCTTCCCATGTGCACTAGTGGTAAAGAACCTGCTTGCCAATGCAGGAGATATAAGAGATTCAGGTTCGATCCCTGGATTAGGAAGATCCCCTGGAGGAGGGCATGGCAGCTCACTCCAGTATTCTTGCCTGGAGAATCCCCATGGACAGAGGAGCCTGGTGGGCTACAGTCCATGGGGTCGTAAAGAGCCGGACACGACTGGAGTGACTTAGCACAACACAATCTGAGCAGGGATGAGAATGACCTCTCTGAAGTTGTACGGTTGACACCTGACCAACGATCGCACATAATGAAATGCTGTCTTTGCTCCCCATGGTCCTGTGGTTCTCCCGGCCACCTGGAGTGGTTGGTGACATGGCCCACCTAGATGTCAAGGTCAAGGAGAATCAGAGCCAATTCCTTACTCTTCAGAGACTGAGAGGAGCATGGGGTTTGCCTGGAAACCACTGTAAAGAATGTCTGTACCTTCTGGGTCTTCAAAATTAGAATGAGTGGTAGGGCCTTATGCTTCAGCAGTTTCTTTCCATAGCCCATGTTGGGGTTTTTAAGAAGTACCTTTGAAGGCAGAAGGAGGCCCATGCTTTCTGCTGTCCTGATAGGAATGGGTCACAGAGTCTTAAGCGTTCCTCTGGTCCCCAAACCTTCACCTTTGGCGTAACACCAGTGGTTTTGGTTTGGTTTAACAGTGGCGCAGGGCTCCCAGGAGGAGTCAATCTTTAAAATTCTGTTCATTTGGCATTTGGTGGAAAGATGGGTTTCAGTGTACTGCTAGGACTACCCCCAGATCAGTGCTGTGAGCGCACAAACCTGTGGGTGGTTTGTGTTTGCACAACCCCTCCCTAGAGTAACTGTGCGTGCTAAGTCACTTCAGTCGTGTCCGACTCTTTGTGACCCCATGGACTGTAGCCCACCAGGCTCCTCTGTCCATGGGATTCTCCAGGCAAGAATACTGGAGTGGGTTGCCATGCTGTCCTCCAGGGGATCGTCCCAGCCCAGGAATCAAACCTGAATCTCTTCTGTCTCCTGCATTGGCAAACAGGTTCTTTACCACTAGTGCCCCCTGTGAAGCCCCAATAGTAACTGTAGCATCCCTTTATTGCGGCAGTTACTGGCCAGGGGATGGCCCGGGCCTGCTTCCAGCTCCCCAGTTCTTCCAGAACTCAGGAACATGCCCTCTGAACAGTGAGAAAAGGATGAAGGTAGAGAATGGCAGGAAATGCTGGGAGAGAGTCCGTAGACATAGTCCTGCTCTCAGGGTCTCTGTGGGCCGTGGTCCATGGGCACCCAACCAGCCAGGGAGTGGGCATGCTGGCCTTGGTGAAGCCACAGAGTGCAGTCCAGAGGGCCCTTTGTGGTCACCTCAGCGTAGTTACCTGCCGAGGGGGAGCCTGGAAACCAGGCTTCGTCCAGGGGCTTTCATCGGGCCTCTGAGCCCCTCCGTTATCTGCAGGGCAGACCTTGCAGTTCCAGCCCTAGTAGTCAGGAGGCGGTGGGGTGGGGTGGGGTGGGGTGGGCAGGTTCAGCCCCCTCTTTGCCTTCCACTTGCAGATTCAGGGTTTGCTCTGCAGAGGGTGCTTCCTGAGCGTCCCGTCTCCCCCAGTTCCCCTCCCCAGCAGCGAGCGATCAACAGAGTCCCTAAAACCAGGGCTGAGAGATGCGGCCTGTCCCGGGTGCTGAGTGGCGCTGATGGCAGCTTTGTTCTGTAACCCCCAGGTCCCGAAGATGGCATAGTGACGAGGTCTCCTTCCAATGGTCAGAGCGTCTTTACCCGAGGGTGCCTGCCCGGGCCCGTGATGCCGTGTTGAGCCGAAGGGACTTGTCTACCACTTCCCCGAGAACGTCTTTCTCTCCTAATTCATGAGCCAGCAGGATGCGGTCGCCGCGCTTTCAGAACGCCTGCTCATAGCTGCGTACAAAGGCCAGACGGAGAATGTGGTTCAGCTCATCAACAAGGGCGCCAAGGTAGCGGTCACCAAGGTAACGAGACAGTAGACACTTCAGCCTTTCCCCGGGGGAAAGCCCGCGTCTTAGCCGTGGTCCGTGAAACTGTTGTGTTTGGTTCACAGTCTTCAAAGAACTGGCTCCCCCCACTCCCCCAGTGATGGAGGTTTGGGGAGAAGGAAGAAGGATGAAAAATGCTTTCATTGCTGTCTTTCAAATGGAGTCACTTGTAATTAGCATTTGACCCTCTTTAAAATCACAGCAGTCTGTGGGGTCGCAGAGTCAGATATGACAGTGGGCACCCACATCACAGAATCACAGAGGGGCCTTTTCTCACTTCTTTAGCCAAATAGACAAGAGATCTCTCTGGAGAAGCCGGGGCACAAAACCTGACTGTGTAGAGTGCTTACATGGGAACCACGTTAAGCCTCGTGAGGAGGTTTGTGGGCGAGTCAGCCACTCCAGCCTGCAGAACCTTGTTGCTCCCGTCGGAACAACGATGGGCTTGGACCAGGTGACCCTCATCCTCTTTGGACTGATTTCACTCAGGGCAGTGGGATGTTTAGCAAGCTCTGGAGGGCACTCCTGACCCCTCACCAACAGATGACACACAGGCCCAGGGGCGGCTTTTTTAGCAAAACTGAGGTCAGGCTGACTTTGCCTAGACAGGTGCAAATCCATGGACGACATAACACCGATGGCAAAACTTAGTATTGCTCAGACCACTGTATAGAACCTCTTAGAAGAGGTTCTCTTTGCACCCCCACTTTAGGCATGAGGAAACTGAGGCACAGAAAGATTGTAGTAACTTCAAGGCCCAGGGGCCCCCACCTGCTGATTGGCAAAACCACAACTTGATCCCTGTCATGGCTCCAAAGCCGCGCCCCCCGCCCCCCCACTCCAGACTACCCAGAGAGAGCTCTGGGGAGAGACGGAGTTTCGTTTTGCAAACAGTCATGTCTGTTCACCTCTGACCTCCTGTGGCAAAGATCAGCCAGCTGGCATTTTCAGTTACTCGCGGGCAGTCTCCGTATTTCCTGCTTCTGACCTGTGCTTTCTCCAGCACCACCAGGCAGGTGACTCAGCTCTGAGGGCGTCTCTCTGAAGACAGCGTCAGATATCATGGGCTGCGGGCTCAGTCCCACGAGACACCCCGCCCCTCACACCAGCTCCTGACACCGGCTGCAAGGCCGGGTTGGCTTCTGCGCTTCTGACTGACTGGTGAGAAATCAGAGGCTTCCATGACCCTCCTTGGGTCGAATTAATTTACTAAAGCAGCTCACAGAAATCAGGAAAACATTTTACTTACTAGGCTCCCAGTTTGTCATAAAAAGGTGCAACCCAGGAACAGCCGGATGGAAGAGCTGCAGAG
Source organism: Hydropotes inermis (assembly GCA_020226075.1). Lineage (NCBI taxonomy): Eukaryota > Metazoa > Chordata > Mammalia > Artiodactyla > Cervidae > Hydropotes > Hydropotes inermis. Next base: position 3,254,175 of record CM035290.1, read on the forward strand.
GGCAAGGTGTGGGGAGAGGGCTCTGGGCTTCCTGCCCTTTAAGCGCCCCATCCTCTCAGCAGCTCTGCCTCCACCAGCCCAGGCAATCCCTGACCTCTGCCCTTTGGGTGTTTACGGAGGGACGTTGACTAAATCACTGGCAGTGGTGATTGACCACCGCCAGCCTCTTTCGCCTTCCTGGACATCGGTTCAGTTGCTCAGTCGTGTTCCACTCTTTGTGACCCCATGACTGCAGCACGCCAGGCTTCCCTGTCCATCACCAACTCCTGGAGCTTGTTGAAATTCATGTCCATTGAGTCGGTGATGCCATCCAACCATCTTATCCTCTGTCGTTCCTTTCTCCTCCCACCTTCAATCTTTCCCAGCATAAGAGTCTTTTCCAATGAGTCAGTTCTTCTTATCAGGTGGCCAAAGCATTGGAGTTTCAGCTTCAGCATCAGTCCTTCCAGTGAACACCCAGGACTGATCTGCTTTAGGATAGACTGGTTAGATCTCCTTGCAGTCCAAGGGACTCTCAAGAGTCTTCTCCAACACCCCAGTTCAAAAACATCAATTCTTCGGCGCTCAGCTTTCTTTATAGTCCAGCTCTCACATCCATACATGACTATTGGAAAAACCGTAGCTTTGACTAGATAGACCTTTGTTGGCAAAGTAATGTCTCTGCTTTTAAATATGCTAACTAGGTTAGTCATAGCTTTTCTTCCAAGGAGAAAGCGTCTTTTAATTTTATGGCTGCAGTCACCATATGCAGTGATTTTGGAGGCCAAGAAAATAAAAGTCTATCACTTTTTCCATTGTTTCCCCATCTATTTGCCATGAAGTGATGGGACCAGATGCCATGATCTTAAGTTTCTGGATTTTGGGCTTTTAACCAACTTTTTCACTCTCCTCTTTCACTTTCATCAAGAGGCTCTTTAGTTCTTCTTGGCTTTCTGCCGTAAGGGTGGTATCATCTGCGTATCTGAGGTTATTGATATTTCTCCCAGAAATCTTGATTCCAGCTTGTGTTTCATCCAGCCCGGCATTTCGCATGATGTAAGTTAAATAATAAGTTAAATAAGCAGGGTGACAATATACAGCCTTGACATACTCCTTTCCCGATTTGGGACCAGTCTGTTGTTCATGTCCAGTTCTAACTTTTGCTTCTTGACCTGCATATAGATTTCTCAGAAGGCAGGTAAGGTGATCTGGTATTCCCATCTCTTGAAGAATTGTCCGCAGCTTGTTGTGGTCCACACAGTGAAAGGCTCTGGCGTAGTCAATAAAGCAGAAGTAGATGTTTTTCTGGAACTCTCTTGCTTTTTCGATGATCCAGCGGATGTTGGCAATTTGATCTCTGGAGGTCAGGAAAGTGCAACTGAACGTTCCAACCTCCAGTGACTGTTGGTTCCTCTGGCAACCCATCCTTAGGGCTTTTCGTCGCTCAGCACTCAGTCGTGTCTGACTCTCTGCGTCCCTGTGGACTGTAGTCACCAGGCTTCTCTGTCCCTGGGTTTTTCCAGGCAAAATACTGGAGTGGGTTGCCATTTCCTACCTCAGAGGATCTTCCCAGCTCAGGGATCAAAGCTGCATCTCCTGCATTGGCAGGCCGATTCTTCACCACTGCACCACCTGAGAAGCCCAGGGATTTTCATAAGTTATTGTGTTAACATAAATTCAGGTGTGGTTGAAAAGGATTTATTATGAATAGCACACTCCTTTCACATTTATGGCTCTGGAGCTATTTCAGGAGCTGACAGAAGACCAACTATAAGAACAAAAGATGCTCCCATTGCTCTCATCACTCAGGAAATTTCAAGGAGCTGTAAGGAGCTATAAGCCGAAAATGGAAACTAAGAGCAAATATATATTTCTTATTATAAGTCACAATCACAACGCTGGTCTCTACAGAGAGAACATCTTTGGCTACTGAAAGGTCTCCCATTGGCCTAGCAGCACTCTGACCTAGGTGGTGACAGGTTGTGTGGAATCCAGGGTGAACCTTCACTCAGGCCCCAGCATGATCTCCCCACAGCTCTTCAGGCCCCAGGCAGTCACACATGGGAGAAAGTGCAAGAACTCTGTGGTTAGGGCCCGTGTGCACACATTTTAACTTTGCTAATTGTGCAAGTTGCTTACCTCCTTCGAGCCTCAATTTTCTTATCTATAAAATAGGTTTAAAAATACCGACTTTTCAGAATTATTATATAGTAACTTATTAAAGCTCTTAACACAGTCTGAAATTTCTTTTTTAAAAATTAAAAAGATTTTTTTTTTGTTTATTTGCCAGGTCTTAGTTGTGGCATTTGGGATCTTTAGTTGTGACACATGGGATCATGTTCCCTGACCAGGGATGGAACCCAGACCCCTAGACCGGGAGGTCAGAGGCTTAGCCACTGAACCACCAGGGAAGTCCCTGCAAGTTCTCTTTTTTAAACAGATTTCTTTTGCTCTTTAAAAAGCAACTTTATTGAAGTGTAACTTGCATGCCAAAAAATTCACCCGTTATAAGTGTGAAATTCAGCAGTTTCCACTGTATTTGCAGAGTTGTGCGAACATCACCGTGTTCCAGGGTTTTCTGATTTTTGTTTATTTTTGGCTATGCTGGGCCTTCCCTGCTTTGTTTGGGCTTTTTCTGGCTGCGGTGAGCGCGGCCGCTGACTAGTCTTGCTGCTTTCCCTCCCGGCCCCACCTCCCCAGGGCCCTCTGCAGAGTGGATGGGCAGAAGACAGCAGGTGGCAACATGGGGGGCACAATATGGAGGGTAAGGAAGAAAGTGAGGGAGCAAGGGGAGAAAAACGAACTAAAGACCCTATGCAAACTTCACAATATCATGTGTATCTAATTTATATTAAATGTTACATTTGCATATATGTTTGTGCACAAAGAACTTAGGAAAGAGTTGCCTTTATATTGACCAGTTACATCCATTGATAAATGAAAAAGGCAAGTATCGAAGTAGTAAGTGATAGGTATGGTCTGATGCGTTTTGGTTAAAACACAAACCCACTGCTCTCTGCAGACGAGCTTGTGTTTGTGTGAGCATGAGGAGGGCTGTGCGGGAGCAAAGACACTGTTGATGCTGGTTCCCTGGCGGACAAGAGGATTAGCTTCGCTTCTAAAGATGTTTCCACTGTATTGTTCTGCTTATTGAAACAAGCATATATCACTTTAGTAATTTGTGAAACATGAAATCAAGTTTAGAAATAGTGTTGAGCGCCTGTGCCTGCACTGGACCAGTGCTGTATATTTAGCACCTCATTGAAATTCTCACAGCTCAGAAAGCCTGCACTCTTATTTGTGCAATACTTATAAGGAAAGGGGGGTATTGAGCAGGAAGCTACTCGAACAATTAAATTACTTCCCTAGTGGCTCAGACGTAAAGAATCTGCCTGCAACGCAGGAGACCAGTGTTCAATCCCAGGTTGGGAAGATCCCCTGGAGGACGGCAAGGCAACCCACTCCAGTAGTCCTGCCTGGATAATTCCATGGACAGAGGAGCCTGATGGGCTATAGTCCATGGGGTTGCAAAGGGTCGGACTGAGCAGAGAAACCAAACAACCTGGGCAGGAACCAGCAGGCCTGGCTCTGAGGCCCGCGCTTGGGACAGCACCTAAGCTGTTCCTTCAGCACAGCCCAGGGACCTCCCCCACCCCCCAGCTGCTTGTCCCCATCAGGGCTCACAGGTAGAGAGGCCATCGTGCGGGAGGGACTTCTGCCAATGGGACCTCTCTCTCCCCATCCCCAGGACCACACTTACGCCATTGCCAGGGTTTTTAAGCAACTTCAGAAATTCCTGGACAAGGAAATGTAGTGCAGAGGGTATGAACATGGACCTAGAAGCCAGACTCGCCTGTGTTTAAATGCAAGCATATTTACTAGCTCTGTGATCTTGATCCCTTTGTGATTCACATCGTCACCGCTAAAATGAGGGTGAAGTAATACTGGCTACCTCATGCGGTTGTTTCCACACTAACTGAATCCATATACGCGAGGGACTTAGAACAGCACTTGGCATGTGGCACGAGTTGAATGTGGTCGCTGTTATGAGGTGGTCCTGATGAGACAACAGCCAGCATCTTATGGCATGAGAGTCAGGGCCTGAGCAGCAGGCGGAGAGGTCTGAGCAGAGGACACAGGCTGGCCAATGTCCTCATCTGAAAAGTGAGGCTGACCCCCACCTTGCAGGGTTGCTGTGAGGATTAAATGGGACGACAGCCATGGGGCTCAGTGTCCAGCATTGAATGAAGAGAGAACTCTGCTTCCGTCTTGCCTGTCTGCCTGCAATGAGGACTTGCCAGGTCTCTACAATTGGCAAGAGCCATTTGCTTAAAGTAAACCTCTCCCCATCCAACCTGCTGAATTGATGAACATGTTGGGGAATGCTATTCAGCAACAGGAAGGACTGAGCTACCGGCAGAGGAAAGAGCATGAATGAATCTCAAAACCAAATGCGTTTGAAGCCAGACACGAAAGGCCACGTGCGATGTGACTCCCTTTGTACAACTTTCTTGTTGTTGTTCAGTCGCTAAGTCATGTCCAGCTCTTGGGACCCCATGGACTGCAGCATGCCAGGCTCCCCTGTCCTTCACTATCTCCCAGAGTTTGCTCAGACTCATGTCTATTGAGTTGGTGATGCTGTCTGTCTAATTCTGTCTTTCCATGCTATCTAACCATTGACTTTACCATCTTTATCTAACATGCTATCTAACCATTGACTTTACCATCTTTATCTAACATGCTATCTAACCATTGACTTTTCCATCTTCGTCTAACATGCTATCTAACCATTGACTTTACCATCTTTATCTAACATGCTATCTAACCATTGACTTT
>CM035290.1:3258999-3318365 GCA_020226075.1 Hydropotes inermis
ACCATCTTTATCTAACTTGCTATCTAACCATTGATTTTTCCATCTTTATCTAACATGCTATCTAACCATTGACTTTACCATCTTCGTCTAACATGCTATCTAACCATTGACTTTACCATCTTTATCTAACATGCTATCTAACCATTGACTTTTTCAGTTCAGTTCAGTTCAGTCACTTAGTCGTGTCCAACTCTTTTCGACCCCGTGGACTGCAGCGCACCAGGCTTCCCTGTCCATCACCAACTCCCAGAGCTTGTTCAAACTCATATCCATGGAGTCTGTGACGCCATCCAACCATCTCATCTTCTGTTGTCCCCTTCTCCTCTTGCCTTCAATCTTTCCCAGCATCAGGGTCTTTTTCAGTGAGTTGGCTCTTTGCATCAGGTGGACAGAGTATTGGAGCTTCAGCTTCAGCATCAGTCCTTCCAGTGAACATTCAGGGCTGATTTCCTTTAGGATTGACTGGTTTGATCTCCTTGCAGTCCAGGGGACTTTCAAGAGTATTCTCCAACACCACAGTTCAAAAGCATCAATTCTTTGGTGCTCATCTTTCTTTATGGTCCATGTACATCTGTACATGACTACTGGAAAAACCATAGCTTTGACTAGATAGACCTTTGTCAGTAAAGTAATGTCTCTGCTTTTTAATATGCTGTCTAGGTTGGTCATAGCTTTTCTTCCAAGGAGCAAGCGTCTTTTAATTTCATGGCTGCAGTCACCATCTGCAGTGATTTTGGAGCCCAAGAAAATAAAAGTCTGTCACTGTTTCCATTGTTTTCCCATCTGTTTGCCGTGAAGTGATGGGACCAGATGCCATAATCTTAGTTTTCTGAATGTTAAGCTTTAAGCCAGCTTTTTCACTCTTTCACTTTTATCAAGAGGCTCTTTAGTTCCTCTTCACTTTCTACCATAAGGGTGGTGTCATCTGCATATGTGAGGCTATTGCTATTTCTCCCTGAAGAATTAAAATTGTAGGAACAGAAAATAGATGAGTGATTGCTAGGAACCGGGGATGGTGGAAAGGGAAGAAAAAAAAAAAGCGAGTGGAATTTTGGGAAGGAAACTAAATTCTCCATTTTGCTTACACTAGTGATTTTGTCGGAGAAGGCAATGGCACCCCACTCCAGTGCTCTTGCCTGGAAAATCCCATGGACAGAGGAGCCTGGTAGGCTGTGGTCCACGGGGTCGCTAAGAGTCGGACACGACTGAGCGACTTCCCTCTCACTTTTCACTTTTACGCATTGGAGAAGGAAATGGCAACCCACTCCAGTGTTCTTGCCTGGATTATCCCAGGGACAGTGGAGCCTGGTGGGCTGCCGTCTATGGGGTTGCACAGAGTCGGATGCGACTGAAGCGACTTAGCAGCAACAGCAGTTATTTTGTGTGATTCTATACGTTGATCCAGGCACATCAAACTGAATACCTAAAAGGGATGAATTTTATTGAATGTTAATTATGCCTTGATTTTAAAAAAATAGCTGTTCTAAATATAATCATTATTATGTAAGGAAATAAACTTAAAGAGGTTTAATATCATTTGTTGGAGAGGGGACATTTCCCTACACCCTCCCCCCTAAATTTTTGTTTGGTCTAATAATTAAATTGACTCAAGACTGAGTCACAGAAAGAAAACTCACTTAATTCACACGCACAGAGTGTCATAGAAATGGGCCACCCCGACACACCTGCCCCAAGGCGACCAAAGCAGTTTGTTTCTGTGTCATGTTGAGACAAAGAAACAATCATCTGTGAAGGTTTAGCCAAACAAAGGGGCTTGTGCTTGGAGTAGCAGACTCAGGAAGAAGCTTGCTTTTACTAAAGCTTCCTTAGCCTAGAATTCTGTAGCTCTGTTGGTAAGGATGGTTACCATGGTTTATAGGGAGGATTCCTTCATGCAGATTTATTTCTTGCTTGCAGAGGGAGAGAGTGGGGGCTAGCATGTCTTTTAACAATATTTTCCCGCACTGGCCGTTTCTCAAGTAGCTTTAATTCGAAATAATCAGTGTGCATTGAGCATACTTTGGGCAGCCTGTTCCGGGCCTCAACATGTTCATAGGTTTGTGGCTCCTGGGGAGCCATTACTAGTGGGCTCCCATTACTAGTGAAAAACTATCCTCCAATAAATATAAACTTTAAACTTTTAAAAGGAGAGCTGCAAAGGGTTTAAGTTTAGTAACTTTCCCAAGCATGACACTTGATCGTGTCTGTAGAAATTAAGACATGCAGGGCTGGTAGATACTTTCTGGCAGCCTGTCCCAAGAAAAGGCTCGAACTGATGGATGATACCTTTACAGCCTCAAGAAACGCAGCCGGAGAGTGAAAACCAAGGATCTTTTTTGTTGTTTCTTCATTTACTTTGGTTTTGAACCCGTGGAAGTGTGTCTAATATTGGACTTACTGAAATGAGGGCCTGTTGGTCTGTGGTCATTTCCTAAAAGCTGCCAGTCCCCAAGAGGCAGGCAATTGGAGAAGCAGACACTTACAGGCCCTTGCTTGGGTGAGAGTGTCCACTTGAGAGACTGTGTTGTCTGTCACAGGCTTCTTCCAGAAGACTCCATATACTTGTTTTAAAAGATAGAGAAATTTTTTTAAATTTTTTAGTTTTTTAGCTGAGCTGCACAGCCTGTGGGGTCTTAGTTCCCTGACCAGGGATTGAACCCTGACCCCCTGCTGTAGAAGATCAAAGTCTTAGCTACTGAACTTGCAGGGAATTCCCTAAAAAATTAAATATTTTGAACATCCACGTGGCTCTAAAACAGAAGGTGTGAATGTTGAGAAGTCTTTCTCCCACACAGTCTCCCAGCCCCTCAGGGTCTCCTGTTCTGAAGGCACCTGTGATGTCCGTTTCTTACATTTTTTCCTTGAGATATCTCATGTGTATATGTGTAGATGGGTGTATCTCTATGTGTATCTCCAGAGTTGTTTTGACAAATGGTAGGATACTCTATATATCTTCCTTCCTTTTGCTTTTTCCTTTTTTTTTAAAAATATTAGTTTATTCCTTGGCTGTGCTGGGTCTTAGTGGTGGCACGCAGTATCTTTGATCTTCATTGCACTGTGCGGGGTCTTTTAGTTGTGGCGTGCGGGATCTAGTTCCCTGAACAGGGATCAAACCTAGGCACTCTGTGCTGGGAGCCAAGTCTTAGCCACTGGCCCACCAGGGAAGTCCCTCCCGTTGCTTTCTTCAGTGAACTGTAATTGGCTTCACCTGTCCCCTGTCCACAGGCATTTAAATTATGTTAATCTTCTGTTCTTGGAAATTACTCTGCAGCGACTGACCTCGTCCTGAGGTCCTCTTGACCAGCGTGGTTCTGTCTGTGGGACGACTTTCTCCAAACGGCGCCAACGGGGAAGGGCGTGCCTGCCCTTGTCATTTTCCAGCCGGAGCAGAATTGCTCTGCATGGAGCTTGTGCTGGCGTCCACTCTGCCGGCGCCTGCAAGCACTGCCCTCCGAGTGCGCCGTGGCCAGTGCTATGCCGGCCCTCCCTCCGCCCTCTCCTCCTGGCCTTTCTTCTGGGTTTATCCTGCCTCTCTCGCATTCTCGCCAGGAGCGTTCGGCAGTGGCTCTGTTTGGCCTTTGAACCTCTCCCCTTAAGGTGTATAGAATTTTTCTCTTTTCCACCTGCTCTGGGTTGTGTCTAATGACAACCTCCCTGGAGTCAGGGAGAAACGCGAGGGGTGGCTGGTGGGAGACCAGTGGTTGGAGTCCCCAAAGATTCTCCCCTTCCTCAGCCTCCGCTCACAGCCGGCATCCAGGGTTCCCTCCCCAGGTGGCCTGAGACTCTGCCTCTTTCCTTACCAAGAGTAGAGGCAGTGAATGACATTCATCATCTCTGTGACCCTGGCCAAGTAGTTAGCAGCTGCCTGGAACCTTGGTTTCTTGTCTGTAACATCAGCCTCACCCCTGCCTCGGGGCTGTGTGGTGCAGATCCATCAAGGTGACCCACGCAGAGCGCTTGTACAGTGTAACAAGGATGTTGGACAAGCTCAGGGGATGGTAGTTATTTTGACCATAATTACTATTTCTTCACTGGGGTCCCCAGGGGCAGAGGAGTTCTCATCGGTAGGTCAGCAGTTCCCAGGATTGACCACACGTGTGATCACCTGGAGACCTTTGAAAAATCCCGACGCCTGGTTTCGGACTGAATTGGTCTGGGGCGTGGCTGGGTTTGTTCCAGAGCCCGGGTGAACGAGTCGCTCATGGCTCCAGGCCTTCCTCCGCAGGCTCAGGAGGGGAGCCCCTCATGCGTGGTGGGGCAACGCTCTGTACGGAGCTGTGGGTGGGTCAATGGCAGATGCCTGGGATCCCCCGCGCTCTTTGTGAACCCCACAAAATAGTGGTATTCTCAATGCCGTAACACAGGCCAGAAACAAGCTTACCTGCGGGAGGCACAGTGGCTAGGGAGGCAGGTGCATGCTGTGAAAGGCATGGCTTGCCTGGGAGACCCGCCTGTTACCGGGTCAGCACCAGGAAAGTCTGGGTGAGGGTTAGCTTCTGATGGTGCAGGTGTTAATTAGGCCAGCAGCCTGGGGACTCAGGTTTGTCGCAAAGGTACGGGGTGTCCCCCGGAGATGCTCTTCGCAGGAAGGATAGGACACAGTGAGAACGGGTGTCGTGGGTCACACTGAAGTCCCTGCCTGGGCCTGAGAGGAGACAGCTGTAATTGAGAGGAACAAGCCTCGAGACTCAGGGATAGACATGCAGCTCTGACTCAGGTGTCCCAGGAGAGGCAATGGAGGCTGCCTTGGAAGGGAGCTCAGGGTGGGCGCCGATTCTCTTGGCTGCTCTCAGCCCCCGGGGACGTCCTGGGAGGGGTGCCGTCCTCTGGCTGGGTCTGCAGTGTGTTAGCTCCCGCAAAGCTCGGGCCACTTTCCCAGCTCTGGGCCGACTTGGTGGGTGGGTGGCCCAGAGACCCACTCCACACTGGGGTGTTCATGCAGCAGATCGTCTGCATCCCCCAGCCCTGGGTCTGTCTGCACAAAAATGGAGGCTTCGAGCTGCACAGCCTAGATTAATGAGCTGGTAATGCTCCTCAAGTCGTGTGTTTGATAGATCCTCAGCACCTGGAAGAGAGAGTGCAGTGTCACGGCCCAGTCGGGTGTCACCATTGGTAAATCCCCCCCCCGTATCTTTTCCTGAACAAAATGCGTTGGAGGATCACTGACCCACTGATTCCAGGCCAGGAATCAGCCTGTTGCATGACTTCCAAAGTGTCATCACCTAATCCACGCTCTGGGATTGTTGCAAAATGAGGAAGCCGGAGAGGAAAGGGGCTTTCAGAGCTGCTGAGTTGCGCACTTGCGCCTTTGCTCAGATGCCGGTGCAGACGGTCTGTTGGTGGATCCTCTATTAGTTGTCTGCTTTCTCTTTTCTTACTCTTCAAGCTGTAATGACTTCAGTTTCAGAAAATAGATGAAGCAGTAACTTGTCTAGAGACTGAAAACTCCTTCTCAGCAGGCCTCTTGGTTTGTTTCCAATGAAAGTTGGCTGTTGCGTGTTTAAGTTGTTATAAACCAAGGATATAAACCAAGATGGGTGAGGAGGAGGCAACAGTGCCTGGTCTTCTTTCAGCTGGCGTTTCCATCAAATAGAGCAATGTATAAAGAATTATGCACCACGAGCAAGTGAAATTTATTCCAAGTACGCAAGGCTGATTCTACATCAGTCAATGTGATCCTACCTGTCAATAGGTGTCTTAGTCAGCTATAACGTGATACCGTAGACTGAGTGCCTTAAACACCAAAAATTTATTTTTCACAGTTCTTACAGGTGGAAATTCCAAGATAAAGGTGCTGGCAGGTTTGGTTCCTGATGAGGGTCCTCTTCCTGGCTTACTGACTTTTTTGCTGTGGGATATTATTCAATGTTTAAAAGGAATGAAGTTCTGATACATGTTATGACATGAATGAACCTTGAAAACGTTAAGGTTCAAACCTTTCAAACGCTAAATGAAGTAAGCGAAGTGAAAGGCAAAGGAGAAAAGGAAAGATACCCGTCTAAATGCAGAGTTGCAGAGAATATCAAGGAGACATAAGAAAGCCTTTTTAAGTGAACAGTGTAAAGAAATAGAGGAAAAGAATAGAATAGGAAAGACTAGAGATTTCCTCAAGAAAATTAAAGATACTAAGGGAACATTTCATGAAAAGATGGGTACAATAAAGGACAGAAATGGTATAGACCTAACAGAAGCAGAAGATATTAAGAAGAGGTGGCAAGAAAACACAGAAGAACTACACAAAAAAGATCTTAATGACCTGGATAACCACGATGGTGTGATCACTTACCTAGAGCCTGACATCGTCGAGTGTGAAGTCAAGTGGGCCTTAGGAAGCATCACTATAAACAAAGCTAGTAGAGGTGATGGAATTCCAGTTGAGTGGTTTCACATCCTAAAAGATGATGTTGTTAAAGTGCTGCACTCAATATACCAACAAATTTGGAAAACTCAGCAGTGGCCACAGGACTGGAAAATGTCAGTTTTCATTCAAATTTCAAAGAAGGGCAGTGCCAAAGAAGGTTCAAACTACCACACAATTGCACTCATTTCACATGTAGCAGGGCTTCCCTTGTAGCTCAACTGGTAAAGAATCCACCTGTGATGCAGGAGATCCTGGTTGGATTCCTGGGTCGGGAAGATCCTGTGGAGAAGGGATAGGCTCCCCACTCCAGTATTCTTGGGCTTTTGTGGTGGCTCAGAGGGTAAAGAATCTGCCTGCAGTGCAGGAGACCTGGGTTCGATCCCTGGGTTGGGAAGATCCCCTAGAGGAGGGCATGGCAACCCACTCCAGTATTCTTGCCTGGAGAATCCCCATAGACAGAGGAGCCTGGAAGGCTACAGTTCATGGGGTCACAAAGAGTCAGACATGACTTAACAACCAAGCACAGCACAGTGCATGCCAGCAAAACTAATGCTCAAAATCCCACAAGCCAGTCTTCAATAGTACGTGAACCGAGAGCTTCCAGATGTACAATCTGAATTTAGAAAAGGCAGAGAAACCAGAAACCAAATGGCCAACATCCATTGGATCATTAAAAAAGCTAGAGAATTCCACAAAAAACATCTGTTTCTGCTTCATTGACTGTGCTGAAGCCTTTGGCTTTGTGGATTACAACAAACTGTGGAAAATTCTTCAAGAGATGGGAATACCGGACCACCTTACCTCCTCCTGAGAAAACTATATGCAGGTCAAGAGGCAACAGTTAGAATTGGATATGGAACAACAGGCTGGTTCAAAATTGGAAAGGAGTATGTCAAGGCTATAAGTTGTCACCTGGCTTGTTTAACCTATATGTAGAGTACTTCATGGGAAACGCTGGGCTGGATGAAGCACAAGCTGGAATCAAGATTGCTGGGAGAAATATCAGTAACCTCAGATATGCAGATGACACCACCCTCATGGCAGAAAGTGAAGAACTAAAGAGCCTCTTGATGAAGGTAAAAGAGGAGAGTGAAAAAGCTGGCTTAAAACTCAACATTCAGAAAAACTAGGATGATGGTATCCGGTCCCATCACTTCCTGGCGAATAGATGGGGAAACAATGGAAACAGTGACAGACTTTATTTTCTTGGGCTCCAAAATCACTGTGGATGGTGACTGCAGCCATGAAATTAAAAGAAGCTTGCTCTTTGGAAGAAAAACAATGAGAAATCTAGACAGTATATTAAAAAGCAGAGACATTACTTTGCTGGCAAAGGTCCATCTAGTCAAAGCTATGGTTTTTCCAGTGGTCACGTACGGATGTGAGAGGTGAATAAAAAGGCTGGACAGCGAAGAGTTGATGCCTTATAACTGTGGTGCTGGAGAAGATTCTTGAGAATCCCGTGGACTGCAAGGAGATAAAACCAGTCAATCCTAAGGGAAATCAACCCTGAATATTACTGGAAGAACTGATGCTGAAGCTTCAATACTTTGACCACCTGATGCAAAGAGCTGACTCATTGGAAAAGACCCTGATGCTGGGAAAGATTGAAGGCAGGAGGAGAAGGGGATGACAGAAGGTGAAATGGTTGAATGGCATCATCGACTCCATGGATGTAACTTGGAGTAAACTTTGGGAGATGGTGCAGGACAGGGAAGCCTGGTGTGATGCAGTCCAAAGGGGTCGCAAAGAGGCAGACAAAATTGAGAGGCTGAAGAACAACGAAATGAAATAAGAGAGACACAAAAGGACAAATACTGTAAAACTCCACTTATATAAGGCACCTTGAATAGTTGACTCAGTGGAACTGAGAAGTGGGGCAGAGAGGGAATTTCCTGGTTGTCCAGTCGTTAGGACTCTGCGCTTTCACTGCCAAGGGCCTGAGTTTCGGGGGAACTAAAATCCCACCAGTTGGCTGTTCGGCCCAAAAAAGAAAAATGCAAAGTAGGATAGAGGTTAGCAGGCTTCGGGAGAGGGGAGTTATTGTTTAATGCATATGGAGTTTGTGTTTGGGATAATTAAAAGTTACAGAATTGAATGATGGTGATGGTTGTACAACATTGTAAGTATATGTAATGCCGCTGAATTAAAAACTAAAAAACTGGTTTAAATGGTAAATTTTATTACGTATATTTTACCATAATAATTTTTATAAAATTCACTCAAGAAGCAGCAGAAAACATAAATAGTCGAATTACCATAGAAAAGATTAGAAATGTAATTAAACCTTTGACAAGTGCTAGGGTCAAATGGTTTCACAGCCTTGTTCTAGGCAACAGCGACAACAAAAACAGTTCCAATGTTATTTAAAGTATTGTAAAGCATAGCTCAAAATGGAGAGCTGGATTTTATGTTATGAAACCAGTGCAACCTTAATAGCAAAACCAGGTAAATATAAACGAGAGTGAGAGAAATAATAACAAGAACTGTGGAGCAATCTCAGTTATGAATTAGAAGGAAAAGTCCTTAATAGTCCTCCTTAGTAGAATACAGCACATATCAGAGTGACACAGTGTGACCAAGTGGAGTTTGATCCAGGAATGCAAGGCTGGCTGCTTAATTCATTACAGCACTAGATTAAAAGGAAAACAAACACATGATTATATTAACAGTTGCCGAAAAGGCGACGATTCCAATAAGAATCAGGAAACAAGAGAGGACGGTTCTCATCTCCCAGCCACAGTCTTCAGGCACTGGACTGATGTGCTTCCCTCTGTCCGTGTGCCGACCACCGCAAATGTCGTCTAAGGAGCGGCCGGTGAGGCGCAGGGAGGCCTTAACGAAACCTTCCAGCTTAGGAAACTGATGTACGGTGGGAACCGGTGGGGTCCTAACAGCCCGTTGAGTCGCTTGAATTGCTTGGTCCTTCTGCTGGGGGACCTTTCTAGAGACGAGCCCAAGCCTGGCAGTTCGTGCATCACCTCAAAAAGAATTCTCTTATTAATTAAGCCATTTTATTTGAATAATTGATTCCCAGTCATACACATTTTAAATCATCTCTCCAAATTATTTATGATTATTAGTCCATCCCCAAAGTAAGACTCAGAGAAGCACTATGAAGCTTTTTGACACAGGAAACTGACAGTTTTAAACGGAACGCCTGTAGTGACTTCCTCGGTGGTCCAGTGGCTAGGACTCCACTTTCGCAGTGCAGGGGTCCCTGGTTCGATCCTGCATGCCGCAAGTAAAAATTCTGTATGCTGCAACTGAGACCCAGTGCAACCAGAGAAACAATTATTCTAAAAACTAATGAAAAAATAAAAGGAAGGACTGTTCTTTCAGAGGACAGTATCCCCTGCCTGTGTGCGACTGGACTGTTGATCCCTGGGGCAGAAATCTCACCTCTGTCCCCTGATACATTTTGTCTTATTAAAATAAGCCTGTCCTTTCAATCTGATGTTATGTTGGATCCTGATTTTTGTCATTCAAGGACTTTAGTACCTTGCTGCATCTTGTCACCTACAGTCTGATTAAAATGTGATGTGTCACTCATCCATGTGGACAGGTAGATGAAACACATTTCCAAAATGGAAAGAAAGTTCTGAAGGCTTTTTTTTAAACTGTACATTTTTTAATGTAAAGATTTATTCTCTCACTCTCTTTTTGTCCATGGCACTTTTTCTTTGTCCATTTTCTCCCTGAATGTCTTTATAACTTTGTTTTTATTGAATCACAGGCCTGAGAAGGACTTTGAAGTTTTGGACCTAAATCTGTGTCACTCCAAACAGTTGGAGCTCTGGAAATACTGTTTATGATAAGGGGACCCTGGGGTCACCTAAGAAAGTTGGTGGAGATCTTCTATAATTTAAAACCTAAATGAGGGACTTCCCTGGTATTCCAGTGGTTAAGGCTATGTTAAGGCTATGTCCTCCTTCCAATGGAGGGGCTCAGGTTCAATCCCTGGTCAGAGAACTAACATCCCACATGCTGTGCAGTGCAACCAGGGGTTGGGGGAGGACAGAAAAAACCCAAACAGTTAAAAAACAATCCAATAAAGAAAAATAACCTAAAAGGCTGGGCCAAATGGCCAGCGCTCCAGCTACTGTTTGTTCTGCCACAAGTAACATTTTAGCTCTTGAAAATCACTGACTATCTACAAGCCTTACTGCCTTCATCCAAATTAAACTCTCAGAGACTCTTTTCAATCTGAATATTGTTTCTAAAATATGTGCCACTCTTAGTTCACTAACGTTACCACTTTCTTGCTTCCCATCTCTCCTATTTTCTATTCCTTCCTTAAAGCTGCATGTAATACAGACAGACTTTATTTGCCTCAAAAAAGACTGCATGACTCTGACCTATTATATTTCTCAGGATCTGAAGAAAGGAAGTGTTGTCACTGACATTATTACACTAATTTAGGTTATACCTAAATGCTTCTTGTCAAACTGTTTCCTCCCATGTGGGTGACGTCTCTGCGTCTCTGCAGCGGCCCTCCTTGTAACAATCCCCAGTTAAGACAGTTCAGTTGTTTCATTTCTTCGAGCTCATGAGCCTCGATTACTTTAGCGTCCCTTTGCCACGTGTGTCTGTTGTGACCTTGAGCAAAAGTGCATCATTCAATAAAGACGGTGTTTTGAGAATGGCTAAGGACTGATACTGAAGCTGAAACTCCAATACTTTGGCCACCTCATGCGAAGAGCTGACTCATTGGAAAAGACTATGATTTTGGGAGGGATTGGGGGCAGGAGGAGAAGGGGACGACAGAGGATGAGATGGCTGGATGGCATCACAGACTCGATGGACATGAGTTTGAGTAAACTCTGGGAGTTGGTGATGGACAGGGAGGCCTGGCGGGCTGCGATTCACGGGGTCGCAGAGTCGGACACGACTGAGCGACTGAACTGAACTGAACTGAAGCTCCTTCTTACCTCTTTGGGTCCACTGTCTTAGACCAGGAGGCTGCCTTGAGGAATCGAGGCTCAGCATCCATGGAGCAGGTGTTCGTGGTCCAAGTGTTGTCTGGGTGAAAGGCCAGCCCTTTAGTAAGGAGGACCAGCCACACTGAAGCAGGAGAGAGGAGCTGTGAACCAACCTCTAGGTCCTGGCAGCAGTAATGAGCGACCAGGGCTGTGACCCGCATTCCCCGGCACCCTGGAGTCTGTATGAAGAGAGAGACTTTTTTTTTCTGCCATTTATTTTTTAAACTGGAATATAATTGCCTTACAATGTTGTCTTAGTTAATGCTTTCCAGGTAGCTGCCAAGCAGGAGACATAAGAGACGTGGGTTTGATCCCTGGGTGTGGAAGTTCCCCTGAGGAGGGCATGGCAATCCACTCCAGGGTTCTTGCCTGGAGAATCCCACGGACAGAGGAACCACGGGGTTGAAAAACGTCAGACGCGACTGAAGCTACTCAGCGCACGTGTCGTGTTGGTTTCCGCAGTACAGTGACGTGATGCAGCCCCTCCCTCCTCCCTGGGCCTTCCTCCCACCCCGCCCCTCGAGGGCCTCATGAAGCTGCAGCCTGAGCCCCCTGTGCCCAGCAGCTTCCCACTCGCTGTGAAACAGCTCTCCCACCTCCAGCCGGGAGCTGGGCTCTTCCAAATGAGCAGCAGAGACTTTTCGTTCGGCGCGCTCTTTACGGTCACCTGCGAGTGTAATTTATGGGCCACCTGCTGGATCCGGAGTCACTCATGTTCCTCTGCAGCAGTTCTGCTGGAAATCGGGACCCACGGGGCTCAGTCTGCCAGAACAAAGCAGCAGCCGGGCCGAGTTGTTGATGGTGAGGCCACGTTTTCTGTGGTTGTTGCCTGGCAACGTCGCTAGGCCCTTTGCTGTTCACTTTGCTCAGAGTGGCTCTAAGCGCCTGCCCTTCCCTGGTCAGATCAAGGAGACGTGCTGCCTGCAGGG
This sequence comes from Hydropotes inermis, assembly GCA_020226075.1. Classification (NCBI taxonomy): domain Eukaryota; kingdom Metazoa; phylum Chordata; class Mammalia; order Artiodactyla; family Cervidae; genus Hydropotes; species Hydropotes inermis. The sequence goes on from CM035290.1 coordinate 3,271,272, forward strand.
TCCTGCACCCCCCACCCCGCTGGTCTCGGCTGGCCGGCCCTGACCCCGGGGCAGGCTGGAGAACCTGCACAGCTAAAGCCTCCTAGAAGGGATTTATAGCCTCCAGGTGTGCGTTTGTCACATGGAACTTCGAAAACACCCATGCTGAAGACCCCACCCTAGCTTGATGGAATCTGGGGGTAAATTCTGAAATTTTAAAAATATTTTCAGGTGACTCTGTGATGCAACAGGGTTGAAAACCCATCATTTATGTCATAACATAAAATGTGGTCCTAATACTAGCAGCATCTGCTTCTCCTGGGAGCTTCTTGTTTGTTGTTCAGTTACTGAGTTGCATCCGACTCTTTGTGACCCCATGGACTGCTTGCCTGTCTTTCACTATCACACAGAGTTCGCTCAGACTCATGCCCATTGAGTTGGTGATGCCATCCAACCATCTTATCCTCTGTTGACCACTTCTCCCCCTGCCCTCAATCTTTCCCAGCATCAGGGTCTTTTCCAGTGAGTCAGTTCTTTGCATCAGGGGGCCAAAGTATTGGAGCTTCAGCTTCAGCATCAGTTCTTCCAGTGAATATTCACGGTTGATTTTCTTTTGGTGGCTCAGATGATAAAGAGTCAGCCTGCAATGTAGGAGACCCAGGTTCAATCCCTGGGTCAGGAAGATCCCGTGGAGAAGGGAATGGCAACCCACTCCAGTTATTTTTGCCTGGAGAATCCCATGCACAGAGGAGCCTGTAGGCTACAGTCCTTGGGGCTGCAAAAGAGATTGGACTGAGCAACTAACATTTTCACTTGTTCACTTTCAGCCTTCTTTACGGTCCAGCTCTCACATCCACACATGACTGCTGGAAAAACCATAGCTTTGACTAGATAGACCTTTGTCAGCCAAGTCATGTCTGCTTTTTAATATGCTGTCTAGGCTGGCCATAGCTTTCCTTCCAAGGAGCAAGTGTCTTTTAATTTCATGGCTGCAGACACCATCCACAGTGATTTTGGAACCCAAGACAATAAAATCTGCCACTGTTTCCACTTTTCCCCATCTATTTGCCATGAAGTGATGGGACCGGATGCCATGATCTTCTTTTTTTGAATGCTGAGTTTTAAGCCAGCTTTTTCACTCTCCTCTTTCACCCTCATCAAGAGGCTCTTTAGTTATAGGAGCTTGTTAGAAATACAAATTGTCAGTCTCCACCCCAGACCTACAAAATCAGAAACCGTTTAACGGGGCCCAGATAGCTGTCTTTAACAAGCCTCTGCTAATAGAGAAGATGCAGTGAAAAAGTAAGGATAAAAGTGACAAATCATTGTGTGGGGTGGGAGAATCGCAAATGATTTGCTTTTATTTTCCAGGCCTTTAGTGAAGTCATTATATATTTTTATTTTATTTTTTCTTCACTGGCACGCAGGCGTTCTCTCGTTGTGCTGAGCAGGGGCTGCTCTCTGGTCGCCATGCACAGGCTTCTCATTGAGGTGCCGTTCCGCCCACAGGGAGGTCACGGCCTGGTTGGAAGTTCAGTCAGAACAGGCTTGGTGGTTTCCTGGGGGGAGCTGAGGTGCTGTGGGCGTGGAGAAGGCAGCTGCGGCCATTTCTTCTTGGAGAACAGAAGGGTGTTCCCAGTAAAGAAGGTCCTTCCCGAGAGACATGGAGACTGGATTTCAGAAATGACCGCGGATGAGATCTACCTGGTGGGACCTTCGGCCCTCCAGCGAGGCCCACTTGGTTACCTAGGTGCCCGAGATCCAGCTCCTTACCCGTGTCTGTGCCGTTCCCAGGGTCTCACGAAGGCAAAGGAGTGGGGGTGCTGAGGAGGAGGGCCAGCAGTCGGGGGTCTTCAGGGGTGAGGGCCGAGACAGAGGGAAGGAAACCCGTGCTGGGTGCTGCCTGCCTTATCCCGTCAGTGGTTGGTGGAGCCTGTTCCTATTTCCGATGAGTAACCAGGCCGAGTGTCCCGCACAGAGTCAATCAGGTGTTACTGGTCAGAGGTGGGGTTTGAACCCTGCTCGTTGGGCTCCAGTGCCTCTGGCCTGTCCTTTCTTTGGAGAGGGCACGCTGCTGGCCTTGGATGAAGAAGGTGCCTCTAGTCCAGGCCATTCTGTCAACACCTTATAGTTGCTCAAGCACCCTCCAGACGTGATCTGGTTTTAAAGCACACCCATGTTTCCTTCTCTGGCCTTCGGATTATTCGTGTCCACTTGGACAAACCCTGTTGCCTCCTTGGGCCTCAGCGTCCACGCAGTAACCCCTGGTTGCTGATGAGGATGTTCTTCGGGGCTCCCCTGACCTGCCTCCCATGGACCCCTCAGGCCTGCGGCCTCCTTCCCAGCCTCTCCCAGGGGGGCCCCCTCCGGCCATGGTCTATGCTTCTCAGATGCTCAGAAACACTGTATTCTGCCATCTTGTCAGCCTTCCTCACCGCACACGTCTTTCTCCTTATAATCACAGTGGGCTTCCCTTTGTTCAGAATGCCCCAGAAACGTTGTGAAGGTCACTGATCGGGTGTCCTGGACAAGGACCCGTGGTAGGAGGGGCCTGGGGCCAGGCCAGCGAGGGGAGCCAGGCTACCTGGCTTCAATCTGATTGGCTGTGAACACTTCGTCGGATGAATCAAGGTTAACCATCCCGCATAGAACACCATCGCCAGCCGAGGAAGGTCACGCCTCCGTCTCATCTCCGATGCTGCCTTTTTATGAAGGCTTTTTATAGCCTGTTTTCTTGGGAGAAAGTTTTTTCTTAATTAAGAATTCTAATTTTAATGTGCGCCCTGACCTCTTTCTTTCCAGATTCATTCTAATGCTTTGATTGCATTTCACAGGTTGGAATCAAAATTCTTTATTGTCTACTACCTGTTTTCCTGCCAGGCTAGTTACCCATGGCAAACTGGCCCGTGATCGGGAACACAAATGTGTTTATCCTGCTAGACCATCAATAACGGGCTTTAGGAAGCTTTATTGAGATGCAAAAAAGGACTCAGGCCGTAAGAAACCCTTGTTCCTCCAGGAGCATTTCTGTATAGGTGGGGTCTGTGGTTAAATGCTGTCTGGAAACCTTTCTTCACAGTGAACTTGAGGGAGAAAGCCAAGGGAGCAGAATGTCTCCTTCAGAAGTTGGAGAATTTGGAGCGTGGCAAGGTCAGTTTTTCGGATGGGGATTGACTTACTCTGAAGAGCGCTGCTCTGGGTGTGAGGCTGTGTCATAGCTCAGGAGCCCCTGGCAGGGGACAGTCACCTCTGTGACCCACCAGCAGGGCTGGGAGGCCCCCACTCCGGTGCACGGGAGCTGTACACACACGCGTGCTCTGTCACCCCCTGGGAGCAGCCTGGAGCTCACCAGTGACAGAATGAGTGAACATGTGGCAGTGTTTTTTTAAAACAAAAGGTAGAACGTCAGGCCCCCAAAATTGCTACATGACATTGTTTCGTTTAATACCATTTATGTAAGGTTTGAAGACAAGCAAAACAGTTTTTATCTATTGTGCACAGTTATAAACATGTAGTAATGTATAATCACAGGCAAGGGAGTGATGGATTCCAAATTGGTTGGTTACCTAGGGGTTGAGGGGAAATGAGATACGGGAGAGGTTCACAAGGAACAGCTGTGGTTTCTTTATATTTTTCCTAAAGTGTTTGGTGGAAGTGAAGGTGTTAGTTGCTCAGTTGCATCCAACTCTTTGCCACCCCATGGCCTGCAGCTCACCAGGCTCCTCTGTCCATAGAATTTCCCTGGCAAGAATACAGAAGTGGGTTGCCATTTCCTTTTCCAAGGGATCTTCCCCACCCGGGGATCGAGCCCGGGTCTGGTTTCTTTAGTTTTCTCTTAAAGTTAATGGTGGCTATGTGCATTTTCAAATATTATTCATATTTTCAAATGGTTGAAGTACTTTGTAATCTAAAACTTGTTAAATTTGTTTTACAAAGGAGAGAATCTGTTCTAACGGTTTGTCCAGCAGTTTCAGTTTTGAGGAATTACTAGCCAGACGTCTCTGGGGCTGAGTGGCTTGACACTTTGCTGCCCTCCCGTCTCTTACCCCATCAGATACACTGTGGCCACGTCAGCATCCCGGACAGTCACACCAGTGGAGAAATGAGAGAAGATGTGAAAGCCCTCACCTTTCTACTTGCCCGTTGGATGAATAGGAGTGGAAATTATGCACTAAAGGAAATCTTCATATTTTGAACATATTTTGTTCATAGCTCACAATGCCAATAGCCGAGGTTACCCGAGACAAACTTGAACTCTGAGTAAATCTAACATCGCTCGCCAGACTGAAGGCGGGGGAGGAACACCGCCGTGCAAACCTTGCTCTTGTGACATCTCGTTCTGAAATCAGTGTCTGCTTTGCATTAACAGCATGGCCGGACGCCCCTGCATCTTGCTGCCAATAAGGGCCATCTCTCTGTGGTCCAGATCTTGCTGAAGGCTGGCTGTGACCTCGATGTCCAGGATGATGTGAGTAGAAGCCATCATTCTGTCGGGGGATGGCCGTCAGCCGGGCTTGTCTGCATAGATTCCCACACGTGTAACTAGCTGTGAGGTGGGGGAGGGACAGCACTTTTTAGCTCCACCTTGGTGGGAAGAACTTCCTCTTGAAGCCCTACTCTGGGACCCATTCTCAGTAGCAGGTGTGGTTTGGTTTTCCCATCATAGTTCCTATCGAGTATTATTATTTCCTATTTAGTATTATTCAAGTGCAGGACCTTGAAGGGTGTTTTGTCTGTTTCCTTGTCTCGGTATGAAGGAGCGCACCACATATACACATGCACGCACACACACAGGTTTGGGCAAGTCTTCCTGGAAATGTGTCATTGATCAAATTTACCACTGGAGAAAAAGATGAAGCTTAAAAACTTAAATTTTTGTCTTTTCTTGCCTTGATTTCTCTTAATATACATTTAGTTTGAAGGGACCTATTTAAAGAAAAAAACAGGACACTGATCTCGTGTAATCTGAGAAAAAGGACGCCTCCAGAAAGATTCACTCCGGTGCTCTGCCGTGACTGAGAGTCACTCTCTGAGTTTCCTCAGTCAGATTATCTAGGAAGAGAGTTCACTTGGCTCTTTTGGGTTCAGGAATCCATTCCTGAGTAAATCAGCATTGGCTGGCAAGGAGTCATGTAGTGCGGGGGGGTAGCCCTGCTGGGTTGTTGGGCAGGCTAGATTCTCTAAGAAGGGGATGTGAAAAAGGTTGTGTAAATTGCCCTCCAGCGGGCTATTAGGAAAATGTCCTAAAGATAATCTGATTGGAAACTCTGTTTGGAAAGTTTCTAACTGTGATATGTACAGTAGGACTCGAAGAGGTGAGAACTCCTGTGAGGGACACAGGCTCTTGGAGACTTTGTTCTCATAAACCCCTTCAGATGCACCTTTAGTCACTGTACTTAGAGAACGTTGTCACAGTTCAGGCCCTCTGTCGGGCTAGAGTGCGGGTCACCAAAGCGCTTCTAGCCTTCTTTGAGTTCCTCTGTAGTGTCCGAAAACTTGGCAAACACACAGGTTGAGAAGGACAGCCTTCACAAAGCGATAGCTAAATGTGTCGTATCCAGGGGCAGAGGGCTGCCGGTGTCTTCCAGAAATTTCTGGTTATATTTGGAACCTGTTGAGTCATCAAGGATGTTATTTTCAAAAGATGCTGATCTAGCTTTAAGCTGTTGATTTCTACCCCGGGTCACAGTACACTTTCCTCTTTCCCAGCACTGTAGCCATCATAACGTACCTGATTATGTCTTATCCTCACATGACAGGAGCAAAAATACAGGGAGAGGGGAGGGATTCTGACCACAGGGAAGGCAGCACTCTCAATCGCTGGTGCCAGCGTGTTGGGCAGCATCCGCTCTTCTCTGCGTAATTACAGCCCTTGCCGCCTTGGTAGCAAGGCTGCGGTAATACCAGGGTGCTCACCCACCGCGACCCAGCCCTCCTGCTCAGGTCCTGAGCCCCGGGTATCGCGTGCAAGAGCCATGCAGACTTCCCAGAACTGCTGCTGTTTCTATCAGGCGAGATAGGAAGCTAAACTCGTCAGGAGTTCTCACAGGGTAGCCAGAGGGGTATATGGCGGAAGGAAAGCCAGCTCTCCCGTTAGACGGGCATTCTCTATCTATTGAAAGTATTAATATATTTTGCATCTTTCCCTTGCCGTAGACAATGCATATATTGCTTCTCTCAGATGGTTTGAAGCAAAACAAAAGCACACACACAACAACACAACAGCATAAAAACAGCTGGAAGTGGAGGTTCCTTGACTCTCACTAGTTCTGAAGTGATGCATTTGTCAGAATACGGTTCACGTGTGTCTTCTATATATTTACTCTGCTTGTCAATTGGCCTTGAAACCCATGCAGGAATTTGAGAAAGAAAACTCCTAATGGATGGTCTTTAAAGAAGCTGGGGACAGGAATCCCCTGGTGGTCCAGTGATTTCACTGCCACGGCCTGGGTTCAATCTCTGATCAGGGAACTAAGATCCTGCAAGCTGTGAGGCATGAGCAAAAAATAATTAAATAGAGAAGCTGGGAGATTAAGTATTGGGAAAAAAAACTTCAGAAGTTACCTGTCTTGGGTGATGGGCAGCAATAGAGAATGTGAATGTTATGAAGAATTTACTCCTAACTTCGTGTTCCACAGATACTGTGCTTTGTGTCATGGTAAAGACTGAGGATTAGTTGGAGAATGACCTCCAGTGCCCTGGAGCGGGATTATTATGGATTTGAACCTGTGGAAACCAGTTCTTTAGAATATGCAACTCCAGGAGCAAGTTCTCTCTTGCTTCTGCCAGCCCTGCCAACGCTCGTTGGAGCACTAATGCCATCTCTGATTGTCGATGAGCAGTCACACAGCCCCCACCTCAGAAATAGTCCAGGACCCCGTGGCCACGGGAAAAGGCACGAAGGAAGAGAAAAATCAGAAAAACCAGAGAAGACAGGCTAGGAAGAACCCCAGAAGATCAGAGAGAGAAAAAGAGGTCAGCAATTGTTTTGCGCGCCTACCCCGTCTTGGGCTTCCTTGCGGCAAGGCCGCCTGTGCCACCGGGGGGGTTCCTCCTGAAGGGGCCAGGGTCCACCCTTGCATGACTGGGGTTTCTCCCATGAGCTTGGCTTTGGAAATCTGCCTCCACTGTGCTCACTCTTTTCCACCATGTAGGAGAGAACACGTATTTCAGAACCAAGTTTTAGACCGCGGGGGTTGCAAGCCTTTTAAAATCTCTAAGTAAGAAACACCCATGTCCTAGAAAAATGGAGAGCTGGCAGTTCATGCACTTTGCGGTCACTCTGGAACATGATGTGCACGTTCCAGATCAACGTGCCAAACTACAAGTTTGCTGGGTCTTTAACTTCCAGCTTCAGCGTTTTTCTTCTGCCTCTTTGTAGTTAATCATTCAACAAATACTTCTCAGGTGCCATACTTGCCAAGGCATTGGGCTAAAGCACTCAGCTTGATGATGCCATAGACAGGCAGCCCCATCCCCCCGGAAGCACCTCATTGTTTTAAAGACCTGTTTAAGGTTAACTGACTTCGCAGGCTATAAACAGCACGGGGCAAGTGCAAAAAGCCTTGACAATTTGATTTCTGCCCCAACTGTGGGTACATTTGTGCTAAGTCTCCTCAGTCATGTCTGACTCTTTGCGACCCTATGGACTGTAGCCCACCAGGCTCTTCTGTCCATGGGATTCTCCAAGTGAGAGTACTGGAGTGGGTTGCCATTCCCTTCTCCAGGGGTCCTTCCCAGCCCAGGGATTGAACCTGTCTTTCTTACATCTCCTGCATTGGCAGATGGGTTCTTCACTATTAAGGCCCCCTGGGAGGCCCCTGTCCCAACTGTGCTACCCCAAATTAGTTGCTTATTCTAAGCTTCGCACTGAACTGCACTGGACCTTGGTTTTTTAATCAATAAAATGAGAGAATTAGATGCCACAGTGTTGGAGTGTAGTAGAGTCAGTAAATATTCACTGAATAGATAATGAGTAAATGCTGTTGAAGGTGCCAAACTTCTCCCAGCTTTTTTTTTCTCCAAAATTTTAGAATTTCATGGTTGATCTTTAAATTAGAGAGAAATAAAGATTATGTCTAAGTTGCTATTTACGTCTGTTAATAAGTATGTCTAGAAACATGAAACAGTTTGAAACATGTATAGAAACAGTATGAAACATTTTGTTTCAGTATTTGAAAACTATACTTCCTTTTATTTTTTAACTTTTTAGTTTGTACTGGGGTATAGCCAATTAACAACTCCCTAACTATCCCGTCCTGCCCCACTGGTAACTACAAGTTCATTCTCTAGGTCTGTGAGTTTCTTTCTGTTTTGTAGAAAGTATACTTTTGAAATAATACTTTTATTTCCAAAGAAGTTTCGGTTTTATAGGAGGAAGAGTTGACTCGCAGGTCATTGACCCTGTTGCAGTAACGGGTCTCAGGTGTTCATTTATGTCACGTTCTGGGGAGGAGTGGGCTGAGACAGCCCGAGGTGGCCCTGGGCTTGTAGTGTATTCATGTCTCTCAGCCCGTGATGCTCACTTGGCGGCTTCAGGGTGGCTGGTTTTTATGCTGGAGAAACCCAGCACCACCGCACCTCGTGCGAGCAGAGCTCACAGCCCCTCTTGAGGGCCATGCAGGGTGGGGAGTGGCCGGCTCTGGCCTTCACAGCCCTGTCCACCCGACATACACGGCGAGGAGCCTGGCTCTGAGCGCGTCTCTGGCGGAGGAGTGTGAAGAGGAGGGGGGCCGTGTCCTGGAGACGGGCAGGGCCGGAGGAGGGACCCGCCGGACGCATCTGTGCCAGGGGCATGGGGACCACGGGGCTCCCACCGCAGCCTCGCCTGGCCGTCAGGCCTCCCAGGTCCTGTTCATCCATCCGGAAATCTACTTTTAAGGGCCGAACTAGAACTGAGATTTAGCTTCCTACGTTGAGTTAGGATTTCATGAAGGAAAGTTACCCCCACAGAAGCAAGTACAGGAGATTCACGCTAAAAGCAAGTAATAAATCACGGTGGTGTTCTGGCTCCAAAGTAGCCTCAGCTCATGATTTAGCGGCAGCCCCTGAAGCGCAGTGAAACATTTGATCTGGAGCCAGGCCGCCAGCACAACCCACGCTTTATGCACAACAAAATGGCTACGTTTGGTTGCATAAGAGGGTCTCTAATTGGGCCGAGGAATGCAGGTTAGCATGCCCGCAGTGTGTGGGAACGGTTAAAGGCCTGTAACAGCTAGAGATCTGACCAGATTGGTGTTTACTCTGAAGAAGGGGGCTGCAGCCTCACCTTTGTTGCTGAGAGCAGGGCACCTCCTTTCTCATCAGGTCAGTAACAATATATTACGCTTGAGGTCCATTTTGGGAAAACCCATCATGACGCTGATAGGGAAACAGGCCGTCTTGAAGACTGTTACAGACGTTTTCAGAAATGGAGGCTCAGTGTTAAAGCATCTGCCTGCCTGTACAGGAGACATAGATTCGATCCCTGGTCCAGGAAGATCCCACGCGCCGTGGGGCGGCGGAGCCCGTGAGCCACCACTGTTAGCCTGCGCTCCGCGGCCTGGGAGTTGCAGCTACTGGGGCCTGCTCACCCCAGCTAGAGACTCAGCCCTGCCCCCCAGATTAATTAAAAAAAAATGAGACTGGGCAGTTTTTCATGATTATCCGTTTGGGCCTTAAGCACACCTCATCTGGAAACACTTCCTAAGTTGTTTGAAGAGGATGGCTAATGGCTTCGCCCACCTCCTGTGGCCACTGATCCAGGGGCCGTGTTCTTTTGATGACATGGCACATACAAAGGGTCCTCTTTGAGTAAGTGGTCTTGGAAAGGTGAGTGAGAAAAAAGCAAGGCTAAACCCACTTTGTAGTGGGACTCATAGCATAGGATGCCGAGCGGAGGGTTGATGACAGAAGGCACGGACAGTGGATGGAATCATGGTAATGATTACCTCTACCCTGACCCAACCAGGAAGAAATCTCTCAGATTCTACGGAATGAAGAGAAAAGCTTCTGAGACATGGACAGTCCCATCCTGTTCCTGGGATATCAATACAGCTTAGACATTTAATAAATAGCAGTTTTTTGATGCTAGAAATTATATATGTAAAAAATTGGAAAGAATTAAAAAGTTTAAAGAGGAAAATAAATATTTCCTCCCATGAATTTTTAAAGGGAGTTTCTTTTTTCAAGTTTTAAGAATGTGAATTTGTTTTTTAAGTAGGATTAAGTGCTTTTTATTTGTGATGAGCTATGCATCAAATTGACCATTTTAACCATTTTTAAGGGCACAGTTCTTTGGTATTAAGTACATTTGCATTGTTATGCAAACATCACCGCAGTCTCTCTCCAGAACTTTTCTTTGGATTAAGTGCTTTTAAAGTGCATTGTCATTTGTTACAGATCCCAGGGGTGTAAGCAGAACCAGGATTTGATGAAGGCTGTTTATAGGTAGCAGGGCAGCCCTCTGTAAAAAGCCCCGGGAGCTCCGTGTTCCAGTCGGTCTGTCCTCTCTCGGGCTGAGGAGCAGGATACCCCGGAGCATGTCCTCTGCCCCTCCTAGGTCCCACCAGAAAATTGTTTCTGCAGAACTCTTGCCACCCAGATCACAGACCCCAAGAAGGGAAGTGAAGGGCCTTGCCTCCTTTCACAGAGGAAGCACTTGAAGTCCAGCGAGGTGACAGGTGTCCCCCAAGGCTTGCGCAGCGCACATCTCCTGACCCCCTTGCCCCACGCCCCTTCCATCCCACCAGGAATTTTCCACACTGTTCTCCCATCTCCCTGTTCGAGCTTACACCCCAGGCTGGACTTGATTTCCTGAGTGCCTGTCAGAGATAACGTGTTCTCGGAGACTTCAGAACTATCTCGCTAAGGACTTCACTGTCTCACCTCTAGGATGTTAGCCCTTCTCTCAACTGCAATCGGGGGGAGTCAGCTTCCCTTTGGCACCCTGACAGAGGAGGAGGAGGCCGGCCATCCCGGGAATCTGATCACAGAGAAAAGGGTCAGGTGCAAGCCCTAACAGTGAGGATGCTGTCATGGGGTGTTCCAAGAGTCTTAGAGACATGCAGTGACAGCCTGAGTCCCCGAGTCCATCCTCAGATGTCCTGGCGGATCGCCTGCACTCTGCTCTAGGCCAGGGCCAGTCAGCCAAGGAGTCCACCCAGCCTCGGGCCCTGAGTGCTGCTGAATGCCAGAGCAGGCGTTCAGAGGACTCTGACCCTGCGGGATGAGAGGACTCAGCAGAGTAAAGATTCCAGGCATTGCTGACTGCCTCGCACAACCCACGGCCTGGCTTTCAGACCCGCTCATCACAGTTGTCACAGTCCTCTTGCCGTCCCCTGGGGTGGCGGGTAAGAGCCTGACCCTCATCCAGAGGTCAGCTCTGGGGCCCAGGGTTGCTCTCAGTTGGCTCAAGGTTACCACTGAGTTTGTGAACATCGTCATTCTTCCCGGCACGCACTGGCTGTTGACTGGATCACGGAGCCCAGCTGACCCTTGGTGACTGAGGATGATGTCCTTACTTTCTGAGTGGTGAAGCCGGGGAGCAAGTGGTGGGGGGCTGGAGCGTGCTGACCACCGTCCCTGCCTTCCCGCCCCCTGCAGGGGGACCAGACCGCCTTGCACCGGGCTACGGTGGTGGGGAACACCGAGGTCATCGCGGCGCTCATCCAGGAGGGCTGTGCCCTGGACCGGCAGGACAAGGTGAGCAGGGCAGGGGGTGCGTCAGGATTTCCTGCTGCGCCAGACGCTGTCATTCCTGAGTCTTGCCGCTCCTGATTCAGCATGAGGAAGTCAGCCCGGAGTCCCTCTGAAAGCGTATCTGGTCTCCTGGCAAAATGAACGTTTGAAAAAGCCCTCTTTTCTGCAGCAGCAGTGAACAACCACAGAAATAGAAACGGGGAAGAAAAAAGTCTGGAAGTGATGAGCTGTGGAGGCCTGCCTGGATGGGGGTTCCACATCCAGAGAGTCTGAGTGGAAGCCCCCAGACTCTGTTTCCTTTTAAAAAAAATAAAAAATAAAACAATGGCCTGAAACAGCTGGGAGGGCATTTCTACCTCTTCTCTGCGCTTCCCTTTCCCTCACCCTACCTCCAGGTCCCACCGCACTCAATTCATTGCACTTGATATTTCTCTTTTTAAGAGTAAGTTAAGTAAACACAAGATCTGTGGAACTGGCCGATTTTTATTTAAAAGTCACCTATGGAGGACACCTGTTTACCGTATTTACAAATCACTGTCCCCAGTGCCTGCTCATTTGTTTGGGGCCCTGAGGCTTCCAGATTAAACTTCGAGAAATCAGATATGGAGAAAGAAAAAAGAGCTGTGGAATCCACTTGTCTGCCCGTGGAGCTTCTGAAGATGGACTTTCCATCTGTCTGATCTTTGCAGGGTTTTCTGTGGGGCCAGGAGTGGAGCCGGGCAGCCCCTGGGGCGGGATGCCACGCCTCCCAACGTAGCTTTCTGTTCAGTGGGAGTGGTGCGTGGGGGCCTTTCTCACCACCCCAGTTCCCAGAGAGGCTTAAGCCCTAAAGCCTTAAGTCACCCACTGTGCATCATAGAGCTGAAGCTCCTCCGGAGTGGTACTTGGTAGGTACCATTCTGGGAGAACAAAGAAAACTGGCTGCTCAGATCACCCCCTGGGTTCTGCGGTTTAGGGGGGAAGCCCAGCCAAGAGAGGCCCCTGGTGGGCCTTAAAGCAGCCTGCGCTGGGCTGACGGGGAGCAGGTGGATCAGGCTTGCGTGACGGGGCTCTCTCCTGTGTGCCCCCCAGGACGGGAACACGGCCCTGCACGAGGCGTCCTGGCACGGTTTCAGCCAGTCGGCCAAGCTGCTCGTTAAAGCTGGAGCCAACGTGCTTGCCAAGAACAAGGTGAGGTCCGGCAGGTGTGAGACCGCCTGGGTCACAGTGAGGACGGCGCAGTCCGCCTTCCTTGAGGGAGCCTCCTCCTGCCGAGCAGAACTAGGGTTTGGGGCCTTGGAACCTGGTGCGATCGGAAGCTTGGAGCTCTTGGAGCGCTTCTGTGAGGGCGGCAGCCCTCCCTGCCCTCCCGTCGGTCCATGAGAGTGTGGCCACGGGAGCCAGCCCCGTCCTGCAGGGGCAGGAAAGGACCACGGCGTCTCCTCTGCCTTGCTGTCCTGTCACCCTCTTCCCTCCCTGCCGTATCCCCGGATCAGCCCCAAGGCCTCACGACAGACTGCTCTGTCCCCCCTTCTCATCTGCTCCTCCTCTTGGGAACTCTCCAGAAAGCTCCTCACCTGTTGCTGTCTTGAGCTTCCCCAGAGCAGCCTCAGCCTCTCTGGGCGACTCTGGCATGTGCTTCCCGGGCTTGCAGGGTGGGCCCGCCGTCTCTTCCCTCGCCCCCTCCCTTGGGGTACCTGGTTTCTTTCCTGCCCACTGACCCTCAGGGCGGGGACCTGCCCATCGGGTTTCTCCGGCCCCTAGGACCGCACACAGCTCTGGGCTGTGCTGACTGGTGAGTGTTTCCTCGTGGTGCCCTCACAGGCCGGGGGCTTCAGGGAAGCAGCCTGCATCTCCAGTAAAAGCCTGGCTCACTGCCTAAAGCACTGGTGGCTCTCCATTTCTTCCAGGTGGGCCATGGCCTGGCGCAGGAGTTGGTAAGTTTATACCAACTCGAAGTAGGTGGTTCCCAGTTAATGGATGGGGAGGCCGCACCTGAGTCTTATGAGGCATGTGATTCGTGTGTGGCACAGCTAGGGCTGTGAACTATCCCAGCTGGATCCACTTCACCACACTGCCACCTGTCCCCTGAAGGGCCCCCCAAATTGTGTAGGGAGCGAGTTTTCTCTCCAGATAGAGCAGCACAGGGGAGGTGTCATCCCAGGAGAGGGACGTCCATGCTCACCAGCCTCAGCCTCGAGGAAGCCTCTAGAAGGTCCTCCTCTTGTTTTCTTTTTCCCCACAAATTATAAGGTACTTAAAGTCTGCAATATTATGATTTGATAGCTCCCAAGGGTTAATGAACACATTGATCACCCCCATTTATTTACCTTTTTGTGTATGTGTGAGAGAGCATCTAAGTTGGACAACTAGCAAATTTCAATTATACAAGACAGTGCTAACAGCTGTAGGCCCCGTGTTACACGTTAGATTCGAAGACCTTCTTCATCTTAGAGCTGGAAGTTTATGCCCTTTTACCACCGTCTCTCTGTCCCCCTCCGCCCCCCGCTCCAGCTTCCTGCAGCCACTTTTCTACCCTCTTTCTACAAATCCATCTTTTTTCCCCCAGATTCCACATAGAAGTGAGATGATAGAGTATTTGTCTTTCTCTCTAACTTATTTTACTTGGTGTATCACCCCCTAGGTTCATCCATATTGTTGCAAGTGACAGGATTTCTTTCTTTTTAAAGGTTGGATAATATTCCATCGCATAAGAAAGGTCGTTAGTCAGCCAAGTATAGCAGCCCCTGCCTAGAAATCAGTCCTCATTACTCAGGGTGGGAAACATGCCTGCCCGGTATATAGCGGGTCAGTGTTTGAAATTTCAGGTTTGACATTGCAGCCTTTTGTGTCTCCTCTCATTTTACACATTGGAGAGCCTTCCATGTTATTACATGTGTGATCAGTGCATTCCTTTTGATCACTGAGCAATGTTCCACTGTGAGCATATACCATAATCTATATTCTAGCCCATGTTTTTTCGTTCTCTTCCTCCAAATGCTTTTCAGCATGATTGATATTTTCTTATTGACAAAGTAAATTTTGTTGTACAGCCATCAGATTTCAACATATATTTAACATATTTTTTTCAACATATATTTAAGTGACTCCCAGGAAGCCAACAGCTTTGGGAAAACCTTCTCTATGTGTATTGAGAATTCACTAAGCTGAGCCCTGAGCCCTGCCAGGGAACGGAGTGTTTAAAATGTGCACAGACCCTTTGTTTTGGAGGACTAAGCTGGCAGTGCCTCTATCTGGCTGCACTTTTAAACTCTCCTGGGAAAGTTTAAAAAAAAAATCAGGGGAGAGAAAAGGGGAGAAAACCAAACCCACATGATGAGCAGGCCTGGGGTGACCAGCTGTCCCGCTTTTGCCTGGAGTTAGGGAAGGAATGCATCCCAGAATAAAGGCCTTTCAGCACCTACACATGAACAGCCTGGCCCCACCCCCTGGGGCGGGGACATTGCGTTGCATCCCTGCACTGGTCTGTTGGAAGGGTGCCCCAGTTGAGTCCAACTTGCACCTGAGGCTTGATAACCAACAAACTCACTCAACTCTCAGGCTCAGAACTCACCATGTACCCGGAGGTAGCAGCGAGGAAAGAAAGACCCTGCCCAGGTTGGTTAGAGCTAAGGTCATGAGAAGGATGGTAAGCGGCCCTGCAGCACACAGCTTTCCTCTGTTTTTAAGAACCCATTCTTCTTTTCAAAGGTAAGGAATATAAACCATCCTTGAGTCTGGGCAGACAGTGCCGTGTGATCCAAAGAGGAGTGAACCGGGCCAGGGAAAAACCATAAACAGGCTGACAGCTCTGAGCCCAGAACTGCAGGCCTGACCCAGCTTTTACGCTCAGCAGAACAAACACGGAGCTTATGTGTTTAATCTCCCAAATCCTCGCACTGAATCACATTGCCTGCTTTTCTTGTCACTCTCCTAGGTGTTATCAGCAGCCTTGCAGGCCTCATTCCCCTGGTTTCAGAAAGTTCTCTCCTTGTCAATGCAGTCTTTCTGCAAGATTGTTGTCTATGTGATCCTGACCTTTGCCATTTGACCTTGAAAGTAAACTCCCAAAAGCAAGAGGGTCTCTATCTCTATGGGAAGTGATAGATGCAGTTGTATTGCGTGTCATGTGGGGGACCTTGCCCATAGCTTATATTTTGATGTTTCAAGAAAAACCCAAGATTCGGAAGAGGCTTGCAAGTTAAATCTGTTACTGTAGCCTGCTGGAATCGGCCTGTTTTACCGCCATTGGTAGGCCGTCCACAGCTGTTCCTGTTCCTCTTACAACTAAGAGGAACAGCCTTGCGCATGTGCCCAGCGCTCTGCCGTGACGAAGACAGTCTCAGCCCTCCGAATCAACCCTCACCGTCCCAGCACATGGGGGTCATGCTCCACTTCACAGGTGAGGAATCCACGGTGGCGCTTCCTCTGCTGGTATGGATTCCCAGTTCCATGCTCGCCTCTGCAGCACCCCAACTGGGTCCACCGAGCAGAAAGCGGAGCGTGGACAGTGACACTCCTGTGAGTCTTGGCCCCCTGCAAGCGGAGGTGTTGCTAACGTGTGCCCCCTCTGTTCTCCTCTCTCCAGGCAGGGAACACGGCTCTGCACCTGGCCTGCCAGAACAGCCATGCCCAGAGCACCCGCGTCCTTCTGCTGGGCGGCTCCCGCGCCGACCTCAAAAATAACGTGGGTGAACAAAAATAACATCTCTCGCACTCTCTTCCATTGCCTCTAGTACGAAAGCACACTAGAATATTCATGTGTAGAAAATGAAAATTTGTTAATAAAAGGGGTTTAGGGACTATCAAGAAAGTATTCATTTGTTGCTAATTCCTAAAGGATCCTTTTGCAGCAGTCCCCAATCTTTTTGGCTTAAGGGACGGGTTTCATGGAAGACGATTTTTTCACGGATGAGGGCAGGGTTGGGGGATGGTTTGGGGATGATTCAAGTGCATTACGTTTATTGTGCACTTCAATGCCACCGCTGATCTGACAAGAGGTACCAGTCCGTGGCCCAGAGGTTGGGGACCCCTGCATTAGGGGAATGGGAAGAGGAATCAACACTCGGAAACACTGATTTTTCTCCCACGCTTGCCCCTTGCTCCTCAGCCGCTCAGTGGGTTTTATCATTTTGTACAGCAGGTGTCTAGCAAGTGGGTCTAAGAATGAGTAATTGTTTTCAGGAAGCCTCCGCCCACACAGTGTTGCACTCTTAGTAAACACCGGCTGTCTGATGCTCCATGCCCAGGATCTACAGATCTGCCCCCGAGGCATCCCCCTTCCCTCCACGAACACTGCGTTTCCTTCATGAAGCTGATGCCACATGGCAAAACAATCTGAGGCTTCTCTCAAAAGTGACTTTGGCTGGGCAACTTCCCTGGTGGTCCAGTGGTTAGGACTCTCTGCTTCCACTGCAAGGGGCACGGATTTGACCCCTGGCTGGGGAAGCGAGTCCTACAGGCTGTACACCATGGCCAAAGAACAAAAAGGACTTTTAGCTGGGGTTCCCTGATTGGGGGCAGGCTTACCTGAAGTGGTCCTGAGAATGCTCTGAACTTCAGCTTTGAGGTTGGTTCCTCCTTAGTCCAGAGGAGAAGGTTGTGCTGAAGTGTCACCGTCTCTAGACAGAACTAGAGCTCAAGTGAGAAGTCAGGGGAGCTCCGCGAAATGTCACGACATCATCTCCAGTTCTCTCGTTTTCTCTCTGGGAGCAGTTTGGCCTGGGACCGCCAAGGACGACCCTGCTCCTGAGTGTTTCTGAATGTCCTTTTTTATGCCCAGTGATTGCTTTCTCGTCAGCTCCGTAGACTGCATTGCTCCCCATGGGATCCTGGGGTACTGCTAGAATGGGATGCACTTGAATTTTTTAGAGCACGTAATCTTAAAATCCAGCAACCCATCCCACTTTCCTAGTCCATTCAGCCACAATGGATCTGTGATGGGGAAAGTCTCATTTCCAAAGCGATGCTATTGGTCTTGGGCAGTGTCATCCAGAGCCTTTGGGTTATAGGAGAGGCAGGGGTCAGTGGAGTCTTAGTAAGTGCCTGCTAGGCAGAGCCTCTCTCAGTTTTGGTGAAGGTCTCTTGGGCAGCAGGCCTCCAGGACCTGAAACCGGAGATAGAGTCTGCATGGTGGGAAAGAGAGCTGCACGCAGGGAAGGGCTGCCAGTCGTGGAGTGAGCACCTGTGATAAAGGAGATGCTTGTCATTCAGGCCATTACCCTGTGAGGAACACATGCTTGTCTGCTAGCTTTTAAAGGATAGTTTTCTTTTAATTTGCTGTTTTGTTCTGCAACCGCCCAGACCGTGCTCAGAGTGTGGTCTCTGTCTGCAGGCAGGCGATACCTGTTTGCACGTCGCAGCACGCTACAACCACTTGTCCATCATTAAGCTCCTCCTCAGCGCTTTCTGTTCTGTCCATGAAAAGAACCAGGTCAGTGCACGTGTCCTCCCCACGGTCCGCTGGTAGGTGCGTGAGCGCTGGCGGGGACAGGGTGCTGGGAGGCGGCGCCTTCTCCCGATGTGGGGCTCGCCAGTGCTGGCCTCTGAAGAAAGTACAGGCTTCCCGTGGCCCTGGTTTCTCTGGCGTTCTGGAGAAAGCCTGCTCTGGCGTTCCAGGGCGTGTCACCACATTTGCGTCGTGAACCTTTTTGGAAATCCTGGGGGTGGGTTTTGTCGTTAGTGTGATTATTAGAAATGAAACCTGCAAGGAAGAGTGGCTTGGTAAGTAAGCACGGGCGTTTGGTGTCGTGATTCCCGAGTTCTGTTCCCCGCACCGCCCCGTTTATGTGAGCTAAGCTGATGGAGCCACTTGTTTCTGTGAAGTTCGGGGCATGGTCAGTATCTACACTGTGTAGTGAGGTTTTGAGATAAAAGCTGTGGTTATTACAGTGTCCTGTGGAAATGTGACTTTCAATAGTCATTTGGATTTTTAAAAATTGCTTGTTATTTATTGAAACCTATACTTAACAGATGCATGCTTTGGCTTTTCCGAGTTTGGGTGCATAAATCTGAAATTTAAAAAAATTAGGTCATGATTCAGATTTAAAATACCCTGTAATGATGATTATTGACCCTGGCTGCATATTGGAATCAAAAGGGAATTTAAATATGCCATTCCTGAATCCCACCCTAATGTAGATGACCAGAACATCTGGGGGTGAGTCCAGGAAACAGTATTTTTTGAAAGCTCCTGGTCTAAGTGTGGGCTTCCTTGATGACTCAGTCAGTAAAGAATCTGCAGTTCAGGAGACTTCCTGCAATATAGGAAACCAGGGTTCAGTCCCTGGGTTGGGAAGTAGCCCTGGAGAAGGAAATGGCAACCCACTCCGGTATTCTTGCCTAGAAAATCCCATGCCTGAGTGTGCAGACAGGATTGAGAACCACTGACCTAACGGCTACAGTCTGTCATTCTCCAGCCTCCCTGTGGATTCTGGTTTGTCAGATTACCCCAACACAGGCCTCACCAACCAGCGCTTCTCAACCTGGGGGGCACGTTTCAATCACCTGAGAGCTTTGAAAACTCCTCATGCCCTATCCATGCTCCAGACCAATTAAGTCAATGTCTGGGTGGGACTCGGGCGTCAGTAGTTTATAAAGCTTCCCAGCTGATTCCAGTGAGCAGCAGAGACTGGAAACCACAGCTCCAGAACATCCAATCACATACACCTAGGTAACTCAGGAATGAAATGAACACTTTCCCTGTCTACTCACCAGGGAAGGAGGCCCGAAGATGGCTGGATTTTCATACTTGATCACCTGCCAGGAATAAATGAATGAGTGGTTCCACTTCTGTATGCGTCTGACTTATTTATGTCATCCGGTTTGGGAATTAAAACCAACATTTGCATTTGTAATTGACCCACCAAGCTGCATCTGTTCATATCCTCCTTTGATTGTCTGAAACACTTTTTGTCAAAAGTAAATTACTGGCTACATTTAGTGAGGAGTTGAAAACAGCTGGTGTTAAATGAATACTGTCGTCAGTGACTCCACCCAAACAGAAAACTCCCTGGCCTGCAGGATGATCCCAGTGGCCCGTTCACATCCCTAAGAGTGGCTGCAGGGCTGGGCTATCACTCTGGGGCCTGTAGAAGTGGCTACCTTAGAAGCTCCTGCTCGTTCTAGCTCAGAAACCAAGGGGTTCTCTGCCCATCCTCTGCCAGGGCAGACAGACAGGGTCCAGAGCTACCTTTTAAAGTAAAAATGTTAAAAAGTATGAGTTAAAAGAAATATTTAAGATACATGGCTGAGATCCTGCCTCTGTGTAAGGTCAGGGCCTGCCATTCCCAACATCCCAGGCCCAGCATTGCTTGGCTTCCCTGCACTTAGCCCTGTCCTGTGATTTCTGGCATCCCACTCAGAAAGGAATGTGCTATTTGTGCGTAGTTCATTCAGTTTCCAAGATCTCTTTTAAAAAAGAACCACATTTAAACAACAGGATCCTACTCTAGCACAGTGAACTATATTCAATGTCCTGTGATAAGCCATAATGGAAAAGGACATAAAAATATATAACCGAATCACATTGCTATATAGTAGAAAGTAATACATTATAAGTCAATTACATATCAATAAAATAATTTAAAAAATAAAGTATAAGTTAAAAGAAATATTTTAAAGAAATAATAAAAAGAACCACATAATACTTTAGCCAAGGGCCACTTGTCAGTCTAAGGCAAATTTTAGTTTAACTTTGAAAAGCCACCACCAAGCCATGGGATAAAAAGCTGCAGGGCTGTGGGCCACGATCCCATGGGGTTCAGCGGGCTTTCTTCTGATGGATTCCAGGCTGGAGACACAGCACTTCATATTGCCGCTGCCCTAAATCACAAGAAGGTGGTTAAAATCTTGCTGGAAGCCGGAGCAGATGGCACCGTCGTCAATAATGTAAGTGGAGTTGCAGCCGGTTTCTAAAGCCGTGCCCACCCCTCGCAGGGTCAGCTGGTGCTGTGGCCGCCTCGCCGCCTGCGAACTCAGAGCGCCCAGCCTCGCCCAGCCTCGCTCTGGGAGAGCTGCAGCATGCCCACCCCACGACCCCGGGGCCAGAGGGCGCGGGCTCGAGGGCACCCCTGCTCTCCACAGCCCGGTGATGTTACACACCCCGAGGGCCCCTCTTCAGACAGTTCAGCATGTCCCATCATGGACATCCCCTCTTCAGCATGTCCCATCATGGAAAGGGTCAGGGCTGTCTAAGTAAACGGGCAAGTAGATGATACTGGAAGTGACTTCCAGGCCGTCTAAACAGATGTGGTCCTCAGAAAATTGGCCACCAGGTCAGTCTGCCTCAAAGCTCCAGTTCATTTCTCTCCAACATCATCTTCTGTTCCTCTTCTCAGTATTTTCCTCCGTCCCTCTCCGCCTCTCCCCTCACCTTCCCGTCCCTTGTCTGTCTGTCTGTCTGATCCTATAGCAGGCCCCAGCTCAGACGCCCTCTCTTTCTCAAGCTTGGCCCGTGGTGGGTGCGCCCCTGAAAGGGCACAGCCTCGGGCTGGTGGGGGGCAGGGGCCCCTGGGGCAGCAGAGTCGTCTGGGGCGTCGGGCATGGAAGCTGGTGAAAGGCTTCCCATCTAGCCATCCGCCGCGCTCCCAGCTCTAGTACCTGGACTGGGCACCGTTCGCTTCCTCTGAATCCGCTGTCGTCAGCTCCTGGTCTGGGGCTGAATCTCCCTCGAGCCTCTGTCACGGCCACAGCTTCTTGCTCTTCCCAATCCGGTTCTTGAGTCTCTGCGGCCAGGCCCTGGTCTGCCCTGCAGGTGTCTTCTCCGTTGTTCTCCAGGGGAAATGTGTCACCTGGCTAGAGTTTCATGATTCTGTTTCCTCAGCTGAGATGTTCCATCTTCCCCTTGTCTGTTTCGTTTCGTTTTTTAAACCTCCCTCGTCTCTTTTCCAGGAAGCCTTCCTGGCTGAGCAGCGCCCCGACCTTGGTCTCCCAGTCACTCACCGCTCACAGCGCCAGCACTTCCCTCGGGTGTGACTGGTGGTGGTTTAGTCACTGAGTGTGTCTGACTTCCCACCTGCCGATGCAGGAGATGCGGGTTCAGTCCCTGGGTTGGGGAGATCCCCTGGAGGACGGAAGGGCATCCCACTCCAGTATTCTTGCCTGGAGAATCCCATGGATAGAGGAGCCTGGCCAGGGTCGAAAAAAAGTCAGACACGACTTAGAGACTAAACACCACCACCTTCTGAAGCTGTGACCGGGCTCCCCTGTTACATGGGTGAGGCTCAGGAGCAGGGCTGTGTCAGACGCGCAGTTCTGTTTCACTGCTCACGTATCGATGCTCATGTGCCCTGCTGTGGGGTTGCCAGCCCCTGGGAGCGCTGTCCCTGCTGGGCCGCGCGCGTCCCGGCTGGGCTGCACGTACGTGTCCCGGCTGCGCACGCGTGTCCTGGCTGGGCTGCGTGGGTCCCCGGCTGCGGGTGTGTGTCCCCGGCTGCGCGCGCGCGTCCCGGCCGGGCTGCACGGGTCCCGGCTGCACGCACGTGTCCCGGCTGGGCTGCGTGGGTCCCGGCTGCGGGTGTGTGTCCCCGGCTGCGCGCGCGCGTCCCGGCTGGAGTCCCGTACTCACTGGCCCTCCCTGTGCCTCTCCGTAGGCAGGCCGGACTCCGCTGGAGACTGCCCGCTACCACAATAATCCGGAAGTGGCTCTCCTCCTCACTAAAGCACCCCAGGTAGGATCTGCCGCATTTTCCCTTGCATTGATTATGCGGGGGCTTCAGAGTTGTTGGGATTCCTTGGGTCGCGATCTCCTGAAGCCAGATCAAACCACATTATGTAAGGGATTGATGGGTTTCCTGAGCAGGTAGTGGGAAACGTAGGAATCTGCGTGAGGCTCTGGGAAACTGGAAGCAGAGACCTCAGGGCCAGCAGGCTGTTCTCATATACGGGCGTCGTTTCCTCTCTGTGGCTGGATCATGGTCACAACCAGTTTCCTGGATCGTAATTTCCTAGCCAGGGAAAAGTACCAATTTAAAACGTTGTAGGAGAGACTTCCCTGGCGTTCCAGTGGTTAAGACTCTGTGCCTCCAATGCAGGGCACGTGGGTTTGAGCCTTGGTAGGGGAACGAAGGCCCCATAGGGTGTGCAGCGCAGCCAAAAAATGAAAACAATAAAACATCATGGGAGGAGATTGTGATTGGGAGCTTGGGGCAGATGCCCAGAACAAGTGGGACAGAGGTGCGTTAGGGAGATGTTTGACCACGTGGTTACAGGAGGTATTTCCCAGAGAAAGGTGGGAATGGGCATCTGTCCGGGCAGCCATGTGTGTCCACTAGAGGCAGTTGAGTACAGTGCAGTTGTACTCCTTTTAATTAAATATTGCATGATGGTATATTGGCCATCATTCAGTTTTAATAGATGACTGATATTTGAGGTTGAAATGACCTAAGTCAGAAATTTAATCATGATAATCTATAAGCTATTTAT
Organism: Hydropotes inermis; assembly: GCA_020226075.1. Lineage (NCBI taxonomy): Eukaryota > Metazoa > Chordata > Mammalia > Artiodactyla > Cervidae > Hydropotes > Hydropotes inermis. The sequence continues at coordinate 3,294,333 of CM035290.1, forward strand.
GATTTCAGCACCCTGAAATAGCTTTGTTTATAGTACCTTCCACAGATAGATAATGTTTATATAGCTGTACCTACTATGTATATCCCCCTTTATCCTATCTGTGATAGGAAACTGTTCTGCACTCTTCACAATTATTTATCATAATGGAAGCATAATATTCTCTTCTGGTTGCTGATCAGTATTAAACCATTTCCTTAATGGTTTAATAACATTTTGGTTATTTCCCAATTGGAGCTACTCCGTTCCTTCACGGCAAACAGTGGTTGGTTTCCCACCTTCTTCCGGCTAATGCTGCAAGAAGGCACCGTCTCGGGGAGCCAAAGGGACAGCCTGGACCCCAGGTGCTGCCCAGGCCCAGGCAGCCTCGGGTTCTGGGTGGCCTTGACCCCATCTTGTCTTAAAAACATGCCTGGTGTAACTAGCAGTTTCTGGAAATAGTTAAGGTTTTATCTCTTGCGGAATCGATCACCCTCTTGTCCATGGAGTAAGTCCTTTTCAGTGGGCTCTGGAGATCCACAGATTCTCAGCAGAATCACCTCCAGAATCTTGATAGAAAAATGCTAGCCTCTCCTGGGTCAAAAAGGACAGGGTGTTCTATAAGTGTCAGAATCCATCGAAGTTACCTGGCGTTTCAGAGTCTGGCAGTTTGATGGACAGCCAGCCCTGTGCTCAGCTATATGAAGACCGTCAAGTCTTGCGGGGTGGAGGATTCCCCTGGCACACAAGGACCGAGGTGCCTTTAACCTGCCTGTCATTTATCTTCTAGAGCCCAGGGGTCTAGATTCCCAGGGATAAAGCTCACTTGTGAACAGTTTTCCTGTGTGGGTTCTCCTTTAGCCTTTACCATTTAAAAAAATGGCTTGGGACTCCCAGTGGCTAAGACCCCGTGCTCTCATTTCAGGGGGCCTGGGTTTGGTCCCTGGTCAGGAAAATAGATCCCACATGTCACAACTAAGACCCAGCAGCCAAATAAATAAATATTTTTTTTAAAAAGGCTTGAGCAAGATTTTCCACACCCATCAGGGAAGTCTCCACATCCATACTGAATAGCAAATAAATAGAATATTTTAAAAAGTTTTTTCTTTTCTTTTCTTTTTTTTTTACATAATTGTATGTACTAACCCTTATTTTTCAATGCAAAGTAAAAGCTTTGGAATATGCACAAAATTGCATGCATACTGTTCTGTTGATCTGTAGTTACAGAAATGGCCTCGGTGTTTGTCTTACCTGAAATGAGAAATCCCCTTCTCCTGGCACCTTAGTTGACCATGGATTTTGATGGTTCACAGCAGTACTATGAGGGTGTTTCCTTCCAAGACCTTAGGATTAATATTCCCTGGTTTCTGTGAAGTGGAGAAGACTGGTGATCCGTGTGGGTGGCACAGTTCTCTGAGAAAGGCTGTGAGCCATGCAGAGTTGTCACTGGCCAATAATGTGGTCAGTGGAGGGAATTTTTCTGATTATTTAGTGTCTTGTGAACTGAATGTTACTTCTCATTTTTGGTGGATGTGGTTCACAGATGCTTCGGAAAGTGACTTTTAGGCTGATTCTGGAGCTGTGTGCTGTTAAGTGTCCGTAAAGCAGATGAGCATCGGGCACTAGTTGCTTCTTTTCATCTGACTCGACTTCCTACTGAGTCTACATTTGGCTTAGGACTCTGGTTCTCAGGCCTTTTCTATCTAAAGACCCTTTAACTTTTCTTCAATATTATGGAGGCACATAATGAACTTTATGTATGTGAGTTTATATCTATCAGGTAGTTGCCAATTGAAAATAAAGTTTAGAAATATTAAATACTTTAATCATTTGAAAGTAAATCCATTTTGTAATAACATAAATAGCATCATTTTGCAAAAGAATACTTTTTAAAACAAAAATTGAGGAGAGTAGAATTGTTGAACGTTTTTCTCACATCTTAATTGTCTTACTTAGATCAGAATTCTGCCATCTTTTATTTCTGCATGCAATCTATTGTAATATCACTTACGTAGCTTCTGGCAAACACCACAGTACACTCATGAGCGAATGAGTGTGAAAAATGCCAATGTTGTAATACTATGAAAATAATCTTAACCTCATGGACACAGGGGTCCCTGGACACTTTTAGACCTGCTGGCTTTCAGGGGATGAGAATATAATTTAAAAATCCTTTTTAGCTGCAGGCATATATTTTCCATTTAGGTGGTACCCACTGCCTGTTGATGGTGCTGTTTGGTTTTTTTTTTTTTCTGTTTTGTCCTATAATGTATCATTTGAATTTAATGAACACAAGAAGAAAGTCTGACCTTGAGATGCAAATCACTAGGCTGAATTTCAGAGAACACTTGTCTATCTATGAGACAATAAAATAGTGTTTTATTGCAGAAAGAGTGTGACCTTGAAAGTGCTTCCGACTTCTTGACCTCCTTTGGTTTTTTTAAAAGGGAGTGAAGCCTGGAACTAGGAGTAGGGAGTCTGGAGGAGAAGGGTGTGGGGCTGGGCCAGAGACTGGAGGTTCCCACCAGCTCAAAGATCTGTGTTCTGTGTTCGCTTAGAAGCCTTTCTGCCAACTCAGCGATTCTAAGGCCCCCAGGCAGGTGGGAGACCCCTGACCGGGACCGATGGGCCAGGTGTGCCTGCTGCCTGCTTTGTCTTGGTTAATACCAGCAGCTCCCTGTTCTCATGTTTGAGAAGCCAGAGCGCAGAGGGGTCAGATCACTTGCCTGAAGATCTCCAGCTTGCTGCCGGGCTTCAGTCTGCAGGGCCCCGCATGTCCTTGCCCGTGTCCCTTCCATATCTCTGCACTCGAAGGGGCCGACCAAAGCCTTCCTCTGGGGGGAGAGACTCCAGCCCCGTGGCTGGTACTGTGGCTCACAGGTGCATCTCAGTTATATTTGAACGGAAGTTCTATCTGAATACGACTTGGATGCAATTCGGCCAAGAAAGGAAGTCTGGTGGGCTAGATCAGGCCCTGTATCCAAAGGCAGACTGTGCCTGGCATGGGGCTGCCGTGCCGCCCAACCCCAGGGGACTCCGGCCTGCCCTGGGCTCGGAGTGGCGCTCCCTGGAGTTGAGCAGTGCACAACCCGCTCACACCTACATGGCGGGCCTGGCCCAGACTGCGTGCCTGTTAGTGCCACTGCGGCCCGCCAGCTCCTGAAGCTCAGGAATGATGTCCTTGCATCTCTGGGACCCTGAGTGCCCAGCACAGGCTGCACGGGACATAGCAGGCGGTCTCCCCGGCTCGGCTGGAGGCTCTCGGCAGGTCCGCGCACACCGGTGGTTTGTAACGATGCCTCTTGCCTCCTTCAGGTCTTGCGCTTCAGTCGTGGGCGAAGCCTGAGGAAAAAGAGAGAGAGGCTGAAGGAAGAGAGGAGAGCTCTGTCTGTGCCGAGAGACGAGGCGGCCCAAGGCAAGGTGCGGGGCGGCCCTCCCGCCCCCGCCCGCGGGTGGGAAGCGCTCCCTGCCTCCGCTGGGCCCGCCTCGGTCTCTCCTTCCTGCTGGGTCCTTCAGAGCCTGTCTTTCCTTCCGGCCTCTTGTCTTCCACTCTCCCCAGGTTTCAGGCTGTGGGCTCGCATGCCACTGGTCTCTTCCAACACCCTGTGTATTTGCGAGCCCTGAGCATCTGTGGCCCCGGCACTTCCACGGGGACAGCACGGCCTCTGACAGCACACCCTCCAGCATGTAGAGCAGTGAAATTTGCAAAATGTGGATCCACTTGTCACCTGGAACCTTGTTAGAAATGCAAATTTGGGGGCCTCACCCCAGACCCACTGTTTCAGAAACTCTGGGGTGGGGCCCAGCCATCTGTGGCTGAACAGGCTCTCCAGGTGATTTGAATCTGGACTAAACTTGGAGGACCACTGGCATAGCTTGCCGCCTCTGTTTCCTCTTAGGGAATAAGCCCAGGCAGTGCTAGCCCACACGGCTACTCGTGCAAATTAGAAGGAGCTGCCTCCCGGACATCAGCCCAGCACAGGGCACTTACGGTGAGAAGAGCCGGAGCTGGAGTTCAGCCCCCTCTGCCTCACCCATGCCCTCGGCTTCGTGCCTTTCTGCAGTGAACAGCTTGCACAACTGTACGTGGCAGCTCTGGAATGAACCATGCCTTTCCGCTCCCCCAGGGGGAAGAAGACTAGGATTTAGAGACAATTTTGGGGACATAAAATTTTATACCAAGTACTTGTTTTTCTGTCCATTTGAGAATCTTATCAATTTCCAGGGTTAAGGCATTGTAACGTTCGTTACGTTCCTGTATGTGAATTCTACATGTTAACTTGTAAACGTTCTCAAAAGGACTAGAAATGGTGGTTCCCCCCCCCCTTCATTTCAAAGGGTTTTCATTCTCCTCTATGAATTGTGAGGGTCCAAGTTCAAAGAATGAGTGGGGTTTTCTTTTTGTTGAAATGTAAAAGATAAAAAAAAACCCTCTAATGCTGAAGTTTTTCATGTGTGCTAGCTTCCAGAAGTTCTAAAACACAGAATGAGACCCAAGGCGATATCTAGTTTGGCACCTATTAAATAAAAAGACAAATATTCAACTCCCCAGGAAAAGCTCAGATGTTCAGTTAGAATCACAATCAGTGTTCCCTGTGTCTGAAATTTGTTGTTTTTTAACGATTCCCAGGGGTCCTTTAAGTGGATGGAGTCTGGGAAATGTTATGCCATGATGGAATAAGGCTGAGGGGTCCAGTAGAGGAGGTGTCTGGGTTTCTTCCCCCCTCTGTAGGGAAGTGTCTCGGCAGGAGACACCCATAGCAGTGAACAGGCTGCACCCAGGAAAGAAGAGGCCAGAGAAGATGTCCTGTCCGCCTCCCCGGAGCCCAGAGCAAAGGACAGCAGACAGAGAAAGTCAAGACCCAAGGTCAGGAGGCACGTGAGAGCCGCCGAGAGGGCTGGGGGGTGGGCTGGCGGAGGGCCCCGGGGTAGCGTCATGGCCAGCAGTTAAAAAGCCACTTCACTTGGCTGGCTTGCTGCTTCGGAGCCAGAGCGCAGAAATTGGCCCTGGCCAGCTGCAGACCCAAGGTTAGCATGTGACAGCTCCCTTGGCACGTGGTCCCTAGAGTAGAAGGCCGCCAGAGAGCGCGGTGGGCCGGGGGGCGCCGCTGGCTGGGCGTCAGGCTCGCGGGTGTCGCGCTCACAGCGGCGGTCTCCTGTCCCACAGGTGTCAGCGTTTTCTGACCCCACCCCTCCAGCAGACCAGCAGCCCGGCCAGCAGAAGAACATGCACGCTCACAGTCACCCTAAAAAGAGGCCCAGGCATCGCTGCTCGTCGCCGCCCCCGCCGCACGAGTTCCGGGCGTACCAGCTCTACACGCTGTACCGGGGCAAGGACGGCAAAGTGATGCAGGTACCTGCTGGGCCAGTCAGGACGGGCCCGAGGGCCGCAAGCAAGGAGTCTGTACCCTGCTGCTGGGGGCTGATCTCCACTGTAGGCCGTGACTACAGGAGGCGGGAGCTTTGATGATGAGCCAGCTGGCCCTCTCCACCTAAATAGTATGCTACCCTCCTGCTGCTTAGGCCTGGAGAGGCAAGGGATGGTGCAAGGCTTTCTGCACCAACCTCGTTTAGTCGCTAACTCATGTCCGACTCTGTGACCTGATGGACGGCAGCACACCGGGCCTCCCTGCCCCTGACTGTCTCTGGGAGCTTGCCCAAATTCATGTCCACTGAACCGGTGATGCCATCCAACCATCTCATCCTCTGTTACACTCTTCTTTGCCTTCAATCTTTCCCAGCATCAGGATCTTTTCCAGTGCATCGACTCTTCGCATCAGGTGGCCAAAGTATTGGAGCTTCAGCTTCAGCATCAGTCCTTCCAATGAGTATGCAGGGTTCATTTGCTTTAGGATTGACTGGTTTGATCTCCTTGCAGTTCAAGGGACTCTCAAGAGTTTTCTCCAGCACCATCCTTAGGAGACCAGATAATTTTGAGACCAGGGAAAGGATAAAAGCAGCTTGAAGGAATTCCTTGGCAGCCCAGTGGGTGGGACTTGTTGCTTTCACTGCCAGGGGCCTGGGTTTGATCCCTTATCTGGGAACTAAGATCGTGCAAGCTGTGTGGAGTGCACACACACACAAAAAGGCATCTGAGGACGGGGACTGTACGTTCCCTTCTCTGAATCCTCTTAGCGTTTGCCAGCCCTGTAGGCTTGGCTTGCGCGACAGTCCAGAGCTTCCACAGGGGTGAGTGTCCGCCATCACCTGTGTCCCCCGGGTGACCTGACCAACACAGGACGGGTACCAAGGAGTAAACGAGCTGAACTGAGTCCTTCCTGGCTTTCCTCTTAGGCGCCAATAAATGGCTGTCGGTGTGAACCCCTGATCAACAAGCTGGAGAATCAGCTGGAAGCAACTGTGGAGGAGATCAAAGCAGAGCTGGTGTCGGTTCAGGATAAGATGAACGTGAAGCTGGGGCGCATGGAGAATAAGACCCAGCACCAAGTGAGTGGCCGCCCTTCTCCTCGCGACACCGTGTTCTGGCAGAGACTGAAATCAGAGACCTCAGCACGCCTTTCTGTCCTGCAAACTCTACCCTGAGCATGTCGGGCAGGCTGTCAGAGGAGAGGCCTGTGATTTCTTTAAAGCCATTGTGATTTCTTTCTTTAAAAAAGAAAAAAGTTTTATTGGAGTATAGTTGCTTTACAGTATTGCGTTGGTTTTTGCGTACAGCACAGTGACTCCGCCTTACATACACATGAGTCCCCTCTTTTTTGGATTTCCCTGCCATTTAGGTCCCCACAGCATTGAGTTAGAGTCCCCCGCGCTACACTCACTAGCTGTCTATATTATATTAGCAGTGTAGGTAGGTAGGTTTAGTTGCTCAGTTGCGTCTGATTCTTGCGACCCCATGTGTTGTAGCCCACCAAGCTCTTCTGTCCACGGGACTCTCCAGGCAAGAATACTGGAGTGGGTTGCCATTTCCTCCTCCATACATAGGAGTGTATATACTTGTAAATTCCAGTCTCATTTCATCCTACCCCCTCTTCCTCCCTTGGAATCCATATGTTTGTTTTCTGTTTGTATGTCTATCCCTGCCCTGCAAATAGGTTCCTCTGTACTGTTTTTCTAGATTCCATATATATGCATTAAAGTAGAGAATATTTTTCTTTTTCTGACTCATTTTCCATGACAGTCTCTAGGTCCATCCACATCTCTGCAAATGGCACAATTTCATTCTTTTTGATGGTTGAGTAATATTCCATTGTATGTATGTGCCACACCTTCTCTATCTGTTCCTCTGCCGATGGACATTTAGGTTGCTTCCATGTCCTGGCTGTTGTAAAGTGTTGCAGTGAACATTGCAGTGCATGTATCTTTTGGAATTATAATTTTCTTCAGGTATATGCCCAGGAGTGGGATTGCCGGGTCATATGGTAGATCTCCTGGCAATTTTTCAAGATTGCTGGGAGAAATATCAGTATCCTCAGATATGCAGATGACACCACCCTTATAGCAGAAAGCAAAGAACTAAAAAGCCTCTTGATGAAAGTGAAAGAGGAGAGTGAAAAAGTTGGCTTAAAACTCAACATACAGAAAACTAAGATCATGGCATCTGGTCCCATCATGTCATGGGAAATAGATGGGGAGACAGTGGAAACAGTGACAGTGATTTGGGCTCCAAATCACTACAGATGGTGACTGTAGCCATGAAATTAAAAGACATTTGCTCCTTGGAAGAAAACTTATGACCAACTTAGACAGCATATTAAAAAGCAGAGATGTTACTTTGCCAACAAAGGTCCATCTAGTCAAGGCTGTGGTTTTTCCAGTGGTCATGTATGGATGTGAGACTTGGACTATAAAGAAAGCTGAGCGCCAAAGAATTGATGCTTTTGAACTGTGGTGTTGGAGAAGACTCTTGAGAGTCCCCTGGATTCAAAGAGTTCCAACCAGTCCATCCTGAAGGAGATCAGTCCTGGGTGTTCATTGGAAGGACTGATGTTGAAGCTGAAACTCCCAATACTTTGTCCACCTCATGCAAAGAGTTGACTCACTGAAAAAGACCCTGATGCTGGGAGGGATTGGGGGCAGGAGGAGAAGGGATGACAGAGGATGAGATGGTTGGATGGCATCACCAACTTAATGGACATGAGTTTGAGTAAACTCCAAGAGTTGGCAATGGACAGGGAAGCCTGGCATGCTGCAATCCATGGGGTTGCAAAGAGTCGGACATGACTGAGTGACTGAACTGAACTGATGATAGGTCTAGTTTTAGTTTTGTAAAGAATGTCTATGCTATTCTCCGTAGTGGTTACTTCACATTCCCATCAGCAGTGTAGGAGGGCTCCCTTTTCTCCACACCCTCTCCATTGTTTATTGTTTGTAGATTTTTGATGCTGGCCATTCTGACGGGTATGAAGTGATACCTCACTGTAGTTTTGATCTTCATTTCTCTAATATTTAGTTGTGTTGACCATCTTTTCACGTGCCTCCTGGCCACCTGCATGTCTTCTTTGCAGAAACGTCTATTTAGGTCTTCTGCCCTTTGTGATCACTTTATGTGATTTCTTGAAAGCCATTGACTTAAAAAATTTTAAGACATGTTTTAATTGCTTCTGATTATAACATAATATATACCATTATGGAGCATTTTTAAAACATATGAAAACTAGGAAAGGAAAATAAATCGCCTGTGAACCTACTAGGATGAAAAAGCACTGTTCATATTTGGGTTTCTTTCCTGCAGTCCTTTTATGTCTGTGTGCCTTACTCCCCTTTCCCCTTGTACACTAAAGTAATACAATCACGTGTAGCTTTTCTATTTTTCCAACTTTATTTTGAAAGCGGTCACACACGCAGAAAGGTTGCAAGCACAGCTTCCTGAACGTCTGTGCTCAGCCAGTAGTCACTGTGTTCCCGCGTTTGCACTCGCACACACTTCTGGGTCTTTTGCTTAACCTTTTGCTGACCCTAACCTTTAAGTACTCCAGAGCACATCGACTAAGAATGGGGATCTCATCCTTCCTTACACAATGCCTTCGCATCTGAGAAGAGTAACTCTAATTGTGTGATGTGCAGTCCACATTCAGATTTCCTCAGTTCTCCTAAAATAGGTGTGTTTTGTAGCTGGTTTTTGTTTTCAATCCCAACCTAGGGTCCAGTGAATACTTTGTGCTTGTATACTATATGTGAGTGTCTCTTTTCATCTAAAACAGCCCCTGGTTTCTTCTTGTGGCTCTTGTTTTTTCCCACAACAACTTTTTAACAGAGTCCAAGCCATTTGTTTAATAGAATGTTTTATAGTCTGGATTTGTCTGACAGTTTCTTCTTGGTATTTTTAACTTGTTCCTCTATCCCTCTGTCTGTAAAGTGAAAGTTAGGTCTAGAGCAGTAATCCTCGAAGGCTTGTCCCCACGCCAGCAGCATCAGCATCATCTGGGGACTTGAGGGGGAAAATATGCAAAGTCTTGACCTCCTCCCAAATCTCCTGAATTTAACTGTAAATAAAACTCCAGGGGCAGAGTCTTAGTGACCTGTATTTTAACAGAATCTCCAGGTGATGCCGGTAAAAACAAGTTTGAGAATCATTACTCTAGATGCTTATTTAGGTTCAGGTTAAATATTTTTGGTAAGAATATTTCATAGTTAATTGTGTAAGCTTCAAATTACATCGCATCAGAAGAGACACGTCAGGATGTCTCATTATTACTGACGCTAAGTTCGATTGCTTGGCTAAGCTGGTAACCACTGTCTCTCTCCACTGTAAAGGTATGTTTTCCCTTTGTAATTAACAGATATGTGATGGATATAGGTTTTTAAATATGAAGAAACTTTTAAAAGCTTACAAAGTAACACATGTTATTTGGGGAAAACACCTCACATGCAGAACTATTATTGGAGTAACCCTGCCCAGAAACCCTCCCATTACTATGTTTTTTTCCTGTAGCTTTTTTTCTTTTATAGATATAACCTTACTAATTTTCACTTTTAATCAAAAAATGGAACTACACTGTGCTTCTTTTTTGCAGTTTACTTTTTAAGTTAGTAAAAAGAGCTAGTGTGTGCTTTTTAATGGCGGTGCACAGTTTCTATGCAGGGAAATGGGATTTTACTTCCCGCTTTTTTCACTTCGCTTTATTTTTTAATCCAGTTTTGTTTCGGTTTGACTGTGCTGGGCCTTCGGCTGCCGCGGGTTTTCTCTGGTTGCAGGGCTTGGGCTCCCAGTCATGCCGCCCCTTGTTGTGGCCACGGGCTCAGTGGCTACAGCTTGAGGCCTAGCAGCCCCACAGCACATGCGGCCCTCCTGGACCAGGGCTCACACCTGTGACTCTGGCATTGGCAGGAGGCTGAGCCACGAGGGAAGCCACTCCACTTAATTTTGTTTCTTGAGCACTTCCCCACGTCCTTGGCTTCATAATATTCCAGCACATCAATACCACATAATTTATTTAACCATACCTTTTGTTAGACACTACAGCTGCTTATAATTTTTCATTCTACTCAATCAATGCTGTGAACATTTATGTACAGAAACTTGATTGCTTCTGAGGTTATATGCTTAGAATTAGGATAATGGGACCCAAAGTTAAGAATATGTTTAAGGCTCTTGATAAGTGTTGGCAAGCTACTTAATTGAAAGGTTGTACCAATTTATATCCTACAAGCAGGATCTGAGTTTCTGTTTCAAAGCTTTGCTATCATTGAATGTTTTTTTTTTTTTAAGTATTTTCCAAATTAACTAAGGACATTTGACTTTAATTTGTATGTCTGTCCCTGTCTATTGGTGAAATTATTTTTAAGGTTTGACTTTAATTTGTATGTCTGTCCCTGTCTATTGGTGAAATTATTTTTAAGGTTTGTGGATTATTTGCATTTCATAAAAAGCCCATTTGAAAACTATCTGGGCCATAATAGATTAAACTGTTTTGTAAATAAAACCTGACTTTAGCTAGCCCAAGCACAGAGGGGAATGCATTAGGTGAATGTTGAGATGTCTCGCAGACCTCTGTTTGGTTCAAAGGAGGTGACAGACTAGGGTGTAGAACCTGAGTCCTCATTCTGGGTCTCAGGGGACTGACTCTAGTGCAGCCTGCGTCAGGAGCACGTGCCTGGGCCATCAGCTATGCCCCAGGAACACAGCTGTGTGTCAGCCTGGGCACTGTCCGGTCTAGGCAGGGGTGGGAGGTGGGAGAGCAGGCTGGCCCTGGGAAACAGGAGGGGAGCGGGTCCCAGGAGGCTGTGCGGGTGAGGGGCCCAAGCAGAGGAGCTCACCACATCTGCCTAGCCCTCCGTGCCGGCTGCCACTCACAGCGGCTGCTTTCTCCTCTGCGGAGCTTGCTGTGCACGGGGCGCTTGTCCTGCTGGGTGTCTGTCAGAGCCCCGCGGCTTAGCGACTGGAGGGGCGGAGAAGGGCACGGGACTGCAGGGGCCGGCCACCCGCTCCCCCTGAGAGAAGTCCGGGGTCCCCGAGAAGGAGAAAGGGGCCTGGGGTTCTCGAGGAGGAAAGGACAAACATCTTTTTTCCCCTCTGCATGCCTTAGTCTTAGTCACATAAAACTTTTTTTTCCTTTGAGCCTGAAACTGATGATTACACAGCTCAGTTTAAATTCTGTACCGGGGATTATATAACAACAGTGTGTCCTGCTTGAGGACAGTTTCTCTTTCCTGAAAACTTTCTGACCGTTCCTGATATTTTAGAATGTGTATTACAGGAGTGGGTCTGGTAGGATCTTTTCTGTTGTTAAGTTCTAATCCTGTTAGCCTAAAATGTAAATTGTGGGAGAGGGTCTGGTAAAGTTTTCACAAACTTGAAACATTCTTTTGCTTTATTGTAAATAGCTCCCTTGCTCACACTGGCGAGGGGGGCACTCTCTGTCCCCTCCTGGTGTCTGCGTCAGAAGCTTTCTCTTTCTCTCTTCATACCTCAGTAAAATTCTGCTACGCAAAAGCTCTTCAGCAATCAAGCCTGGTCCCTGGTCCCGAAGCTAAATCTTCTTCTTCGGAAATCACGAATCTGACATTGTTCACCATAAGCTATCACTCCCTGACGTGATCCCTTTGAACTCCGTCCACTCCCTTCTTCACAGGTGCTGTGAGAACTTTCAGTGAAGCGTCTTTCACTGGGAATGCTGGAGGAAAGTGCTGACTATTCAGTGGCTTTCCTTTCTTCTCGGGCAGCCACTCACCTTTAAAAAGGGGAAGGGGGTTAAAAAACATTTTAGAAAGGGGAGTCAGGGGACTTCCCTGATGGCCCAGTGGTTAAGACTCTAAGCTCCCAACGCAGGGGGCCCAGGTTCGATCCCTGGTCAGGGAACTAGATCCCACATGTTGCAACTAAGACCTGTTGCAGCCAAATAAATGAATAAATATTAAAAAAAAAATGGGGGGGAGTGGGATGGGAAGGGAGGTGCGAGAGGACGTGGATAAACGTTTGGCTGATCCACGCTGATGTCTGGTAGAGACCAACACAATATCAAGTATTGTGAGACCAACACAAAGCAAGTATCCTTCAATTAAAAATAAGTAAATTTAAAAAAAATTTTTTTTAAAAAGAGGAATTGGGATAGCTCCATACTCCTTGAAATAGTTTTTCCTAAAAAAAAAAAATAGTTTTTCCTTGTAACAATAGTCTTGGAAATAATTTTCAAAGGCCTATACAAATTTTCTTTTACTGACAAAGAATATATTGGCTCAAATTGTATATTTACTGTGTATTTATAGTCTCTGGACCCACTCAGGATTTTAAATGAGAGAAAGAAATCAGCACGGGCTTACACAGAAACATACTCAGGAATTCTGAAAGCGTAAAGAGGCCCATGAGGGCCGCACGGAAAGAACAGGGCGAGGAGTGGATGAGCTGGCCTTCTGTCTGGCCGCCTGCTCGTCTCGGGAGTGAAGGCATCAGGGCCCATCCTCAGGTCATCTCCGTCACCACGTCCCCTTGCCCCCTGAATCCTAGATGCGGGTTCTGGACAAGCTGATGGTGGAGCGACTCTCCGCGGAGAGGACGGAGTGCCTGAGCCGCCTGCAGCAGCGCTGGGACTCGGAGAAGCGCGACGGGGAGAGACGGCAGGTGAGAGGCGGCCTCCGCGTCTGTCCACACTCCGCGGCGGCCGGCGCGCAGGCCTGCGGCCGAGAGCGCCCGGGTCCTGGAAGGCGCTCGCATCCCAGAGCGGGTCCGTTTTACAGCCCGAAGGTAGGAGAGAGCCTGGAGTCCGGCTCCTGTTCGTGGCTGACTGTGCAGGTAGGAGGCGCAGGCCGGCAGTCTGTAGCAGGTGCTGGGAGGAGGTGGGCTCCGCCAGGGTCGCTTCTGTGCGCTGCGCCTCTGCCCTGCGCGCGGGCCACCCGGACGGCAGACGCGAAACGAGCTCCCTGGGCGTGAGCCCGCGCCCCTGCGCAGCCAGACGCGCTGCGCGTGCTGTGGGTGCTGGCTGCTCGCTCACGTCTGACTCTGCAACGAGCCCGCCAGGCTCCTCTGTCCACGGGATTCTCCAGGCACGAATCCTGGGGCGGGTTGCCTTCTCCTCCTCCAGGGCATCTTCCCGACCCGGGGATGGAACCTGAGTCTCTTGTGTCTCCTTCGTGGGCAGGCAGATTCTTTACCACTGCACCACCTGGGTGTTTGCTTTTAAGATGCCTCTAAGTCACTTAATGAAGATAATAGGTAGCTATCGGCTTCGGTGCTAGGTGAATCCCAGGCTTTGGGGGGGGCCTGTGGAAGGGAGGCAGCCCACAGCTTTGGGCCTTGTCCAGATAACAGCCTATCGTAATTGAAAAGCCCATTCTTGAGGCTTTGGTTCATAAGCTGTGTATCACAGTCCCTTGATGATTTGTGTACTAACTGTGGGATTTTTTTTTTAGATGTCCTTGGTGGATGAATTAAAAACCTGGTGCATGTTAAAGATTCAGAATCTGGAGCTGAAGCTTTCTGGAGATTCTAGGGCCTCCAGGACTAAGTCCACGCCATCCACTTGCGAGTCTTCCACAGGTAACCAGCATGCAGAGAGAGCCCCTCCACCCACAGGTGACGAAACTCCCAGGTCGAGTTCTCTTCTTGCATCTGAAGACAGCCCGTGTAATAGGGCTGCATGAAACACCAGCCTGTAGCATGATCTCTGTAGGGGCCAGGACCACGCTGTTGCTGTTTAATAATAAAGTACTCTTATTTAAGTGCTCAAAACTTTGTTGAATGAAGGAATAGAAGAATCGCTGATCAGTGATAGCAGTGCAGCACTGATAGTGTGAAAGTGGGCGCCAAAGATTAGGGTGAGGAGGGGACATGTCTGCTTGGCAGGGCGCTCGCCCGGCACCTCTCTGCCTGCCTCGTCCTTGATCAGCCCTCCACCCTTGGTCACTACACGGGTGCTCAGTCGCTTTGGTCATGTTCGACTCTTTGACCCTGTAAACTGTAGCCCGCCAGGCTTCTCTGTCCAGGGGATTCTCCAGGCAAGAATACTGGAGTGGGTTGCCGTGCCCTCCTCCAGGGGATCTTCCCGACCCATATTGAACCCACATCTCTTTACATCTGTACAGCCTCGCTATACCACAGATCATATATTGAAGTTGCCCCAGGTACTGGATAAGAGATGCTTTTAGCAGAGCACTGTTATGTTAGCTCAATGGTTATACTCAACGATGATCATTTAAGGACATGCACAGCCTTAGTAATTAGACATTCACGGGGGATTTTGATGTGTGTTGTGTATTTCATATTATCATGGACCATTTCTGTACCTTTGTGCCTTAATGGTGGGGAAAATCCTGGGCAAGTTTTTCATGCTGGGACTAGTTGTGGAACTTGTCATAGAGCTCTGGATAGGGGCATTAGGACCACCTCTCCAAACTGGGCCAAGAAACTTGTAAGTGGTGTGGAAAACCACTTGTCTGGTGTGGAAAAGGCCCAGAAATTAGAATGGGGGTGCTTACTCATCAGTAAGTGCCCAGCTCAGCTTTAGGACATACAGTGAGATGTAGCATCCTTAACTCTCAGGAAGTGGTACCCAGAGCCATCTCATGTAGATTGTTGTTGTTTAGTCACTTAGTCATGTCCGACTCTCTGTGACCTCATGGACTGTAGCCCACCAGGCTCCTCTGTCCACGGGATTTCCCAGACGAGAATACTGGACTGGGTTGCCTTTTCCTTCTTCAGGGGGATCTTCCTGACCCAAGATCGAACTGATATCTCCTGCATTGGCAGGCAAATTCTTTACCACTCAGCCACTTGGGAAGTCGTGTAGATTGAGACAGGCTAAAGGAAAGGCCAGCAACATTTTGGCTTAGATGCCATGAGTGGGTCTCACACAGTGCCCCTGAAAGCCCCAGCAAGCCAACATCGTAATCCAGGAGAAGCGGGAGGAAAGGACGGGAAAAGCTGCACAGGCGGGCGGTGATGGAGAGGCTGGCGGCTACAGGGTTCCCAAGACTCAGATGCCGGCCCAGGTGCCTGTATGAACTAGCTTCACTCTGACCTTTGCTTTCCTTCCAAAAGCAGGTGTGGATCAGCCAGTGGCGACTGCAGGCCCAGCAGCCGCCTCGGACAGCTCCCCCCCGGTGGTCAGGCCCAAGGACAAGGCCCTCAGCTCCACCGCCACCCACAGACTCCAGCAGCAGGAGCTGTCTTCCTCGGACTGTACGGGCTCCCGACTGAGGAACGTCAAGGTCCAGACAGCCTCGCTCCCCTTGAAAGAGGCAGCCAGAGGCGATCCACAGGCTGGGCCTTGTGTTGACAGAGGCACCCAGACCAAGAAGTCTGGGAAAAGTGGGCAAACGAGGCACCGAGGCCAGCAGCCAGCAGTCAGCACTGCCGGCGGGCAGCCGCCGCCTCCAGCAGCCGGCGGCGAGCAGACTGCCCCTCACGTTGGAGACACCTCCCAAGCGCTGGAGCTCACCCAGTATTTCTTTGAGGCTGTTTCCGCCCAGATGGAGAAGTGGTACGAGAGGAAGATTGAAGAAGCACGAAGCCAAGCCAGCGAGAAAGCCCAGCAAGACAAGGCCACGCTGGAGGAGCACATTAGAAGCTTAGAGGGAGAGCTCGCCAAGCTAAGGACCAAGGTGCAGAAGGAAAGCTGGGGCCCACAGTGAAAGACGGGAGCCTGGTGCACCGCCGTCCCGGCAGTCGCAAAGAGCTGGACACGACTGAGCGGCTCAACAGATTAAAAACAAATGGCCCGAGAAAGGATCCTTGAGAGTTCCCTGTCCTGCAGCTGCAGAAGAGTTATGTCCAAGGCGTCGGCTATTGTGCACATAGCAGAACCTGCCTTTAAAAAAAAATCAAAAGACTAGTTTCTAAAATGTGCCAGACACACGTTTCCTACGCCCTGAAGTTATGAAGACTTCAACAGTTAAGACTGAAACCAGGGGAAGCGTGCTTGGTTTCAGGTTTCATTATAGACTTAAAACCTCAGCCCAAGTTCATCTGAAGTTCAAAAGCTCAAACTAATTAGCTATGCTAAGAAACTGGATGATGTGTAAGCCTAAATCCTAATATTCCCGACGTGAAATAATGTCATTGAAAAGCAAGAAAAAATATTCATCCCTGTGAGCTCCAATCAAGCGGCCATTCATAGCAACACAGCTGCTGTGCCTGGACAGGGTCTTTCTGAGGAGCTGTAATAGACATGCTGAGGAACGTCAAGATCCAGCCTCCCTCAAGTTCATAGTTCTCAAGATGCTGACATTTTAACCAGGGGAAAACTCATCAAACACATTTTGAGGAGAAGGATTTTCACAATGTCACAAGATCCAGTATATCTTAAAATGTTTTGAAAAGTCAGAGTGTATTTAAATAATGAGTTAATTGGCATAATAGCACTGAAAATGTTTGTTAATAGTGAACTCAAATGAGAAAGGTTCAGATTATTTGATCATGGTGTTCGTATCTTTCAGCCAAAATATAGAAATACTACGATCAATCATAGTGATTTTCAAGTGGATTAATGGAAAACACATTCCCATAACAATTACCTGAAATTTTTATAATCTAATTCCCAGCCAGATTATCTTAAGAGTACCTTTCTGAATTTGAGCTTATTGGTCTACATTTTATAAAGACAGTATTTCATTTTGAATTGAGTTCTGTCATTGAGGAACCTCAAAAGCTTCCCACTGCTTTGTAGCAACTATGTCAAGGTAAATAATTCAATAAATTGACTTAGATTCTCCAGCATGGAGCCCTAGATTTTCACTCTGCTCTGTGGGGTGTACAAAGTTGAAAAGTAACAGTATATTGAAACTTTCAATTATCTTTCAAGCTTCTTGTCCTTTGGACTGTGGCATTATGTTTATCTCCTCAAAATCCCATATATGCATAGAAACTTTGATTCTATTTCTATAAACACAGGAACCAAGTACTGTTGTCTGTAATTTTGAATAAAGTTTTGCTCATTGAGCCAAAGAGAAAAATGTGACTTCTTGACATGGGAACACCCAGAGAAACGAAGTATGCATTTAATCCTTGCGTCTTCTGCCCCTCAAGCTGGGTTGTTTTGGGTTTGTTCTTTTAAATACAATCAATGGATCTAGGCGTTCCTGATAAATGTAGATGTATGTCATCATTCTGAAGCCCGGCCGAGGAATTAGTTTGCTGTTCTCTCAAGTTTAGCATTAGGTCTATGAGCTCATCTTGTTTCTCCCTAGTGAGGAGACAACTTCCCCCCAGAGGTTCTCGTTCGGTTGCAAACTGTAGGGGCGCTTTGCTCTCTCCATTTCCCTGTTTGTTCCCAGCGCAGCAGCATGGGGTTGTAGGGCTACATGGTACCTCGAGTTTTCTTAAATCTGTTCCCAACAAGGTATCACTAAACCTCTTCAGAATCCTTCCTCAGTATACATCACTGTATTGAGAGCTGCCAGATACGGAACTCCTGAGACGATCAGGAAGTCGTGTTCCAAGTAGAAGCTATTCTCACCCATTAAGAGATCTGTTACCTCGTGGGGTATCCCTGTTGAGAAACGCTGAAAACAGATTAATGCTTTGGTGGTATTTTGATTGTATAACTCCTGCCCATCAGAAGCAGGCAGCTTACTGTGAACTGGAAGATTCCATGAGTCAGGGAAGAGACTAGGGAGACACGTGAAAGGCCAAGTGCACCTAGTATGGCAGATTATGTGGATCTTGTTTCCCATGGAAGGAAAACCAGTGGCGGCCAGGAAACAACAGGGTCAGCCAGCTTCTAACTCAGAGATCACAGCATCTCAAGACAAATCCAGGAGTGTTTTCAACGACTCTGTTTGGTCTGCTTTTGTTCCTTAGCATTGTCAAAAACTCAACTAAGGCTCCCATGCGTATTTTTTTTTTTCCCTTGTGCTATTGCTTAAATGAGCAAATGCCACAATAGTGCTTTTCCTAAGAAGCAGAACTATTAACAACTTATGGCCAGCCATGTAGGTTGTGTTTCAAACTGAGGCTGGAATTTTCAATAGCTGTGGGGAAGATAATGTAAAATACAGAGATGTACGGTATTGCAATATTTTTTCAATTGTTAGTGCATTATTGCATTGAGTGTAGTAAATATCTGTGATCAATTGAATATTCTAATTTTACTTTAGACTTTGGGAGCCCAAAATCAAGGAAGGGGTGTTTCATGTTTATACCTTCTTTTTTTCAGTCAAGAGTTGATTCAGTCAAAAGTTGAAGCTTGAGAGGTATGTTATAGTCTATTTAATATTTCACTTTGAACTTATCTCTCTTCCAAGCATTAAATATGGTTCTCAACATTATGGAAAATATCCTGTATTTAAATATCCTGTATTTAAAGAATGAAAGAGAGAATACTTTGTTCAGCCTACAGTTTCATTTGTGTGGTTGACCAAATTTTATGGTTCCTGAAGGAGTGCTTTCACCTAACACTTCACCTTGTTTTTAAAAGAATGTAATTTAAGTACACTTGCTTTTACAGGAGAGATCAGGTGTACTGCATGAAAACATAAAAACATTTTTAAGCCTGCTGTAACATGAAAAGATTTTTCAGTGCAAGCTTAAACAAAATGCTTTCTTTAAACTGTTGACCTTTTGGAAAATACTAAACAAAGGAGAAGGGGACAAAACCTCATTGTGTGCAGGCTAAGATAATATATTGTTTTTTTTTTTTTTTAACTAACAAACTGTTTCTAAAAGCTAAATGTATTTCCTATGATATAAAAGCCGATCAATTAAGACTTAAAGGACAAATCAGTTAAAAAAAAAACCGAATGGACTTTTAGAATATGTCTTCCCAATGAGAAATTTATGAAGAATATTTTTTCAGCTGTCATTTTATTTAAGGAGAAATATTTTTTGTCTACCACTTAGCCAAATGTGACTAAATGGGAACACACTGCCTTAAATCCATGAGACACACAGAAGCAAGACACTGTTCAGCAAAGCACTTTTTTAAAGAAACAAAATGGACTGGGTCAAAGTGATTTACTCTTCTCAGCAAACAGAAGCAGCAAACTGCATTTAATCCTTAAGGTATTTCTCAAAGTCTGATTCAAGGAAGGAAACAGCCTGAGGTGATTCCCAGCTTGGCACAGAAGGACAGCTTCCTTTTGATCCTGTTCGGGTCTTACTCTACATAATCCTTATTTTCTTTTCAATATAGATGTAAGTTGCTTCCTTTTGGTTGTTTTACTTGAATTTTCCTTACTTTTCTATAAAAGATAATTGAGTTATTTAAGTTTGGCTCTCTGCCACTCAGCTTCTCCTGGGTGGAGGAGAGGCGTGACTGCAGTAATACAAATTTCAGGAAATAGGACGTCTTGCCTTCCTCGGACACTGGAAAGTCATCCATCCCGGCAGACACATCTGCAGCAAGGCCTGTGCCGCGCAGTTCAGACTCTGACATCACACTGAAATGGGGGCAGTGACAGAGGAGGGGCAGTCAGAAATTATAGCCTTAGCCACTTTTCATGTGCTAGAAAGCTTTTGTATTTAAAAAGCTTCTACTATAAAAAGACTGATTTACTGTAGTGGTGGTGGTGGTGGCTTAGTCGCCAAGTCGTGTCTAACTCTTGCAAACCCATGGACTGTAGCCCACCAGCCTCCTCTGTTCATGGGATTTTCCAGGCAAGAATACTGGAGTGGATTGCCATTTCTTTCTCCACAGCATCTTCCCAACCCAGGAAACGAACCCGGGTGTCCTGCATTGCAGGCAGATTCTTTACCGACTGAGATGAGGGAAGCACTTATTGTAGTTGATATACATAAATCGAACATTTAAACCTTAAACTTTGGGAACAGTCAACAATAGTATAGTATTGCTGACTCAATGGGCAGGTACTTGAGCAAACTCCATCAAACAGTGGAGGACAGAGGAGCCCAACATGATGCAGTCCATGGAGCTGAAAAAGAGTCGGACGTGACTTAGTGACTGAACAACAGCTAGTTTATGGGGAACACCCAGCGAGTTAATTTGTCTCATCTAAAATAGTGATAAAGATGATGAATCAAATATTTCACTAGCAGTTCTCTTTTGGCCAGTTTCTTAGTTCATGACCAAGGTTCGATGTGTGAGAGGAAACTGCTAAATAAATCTTCCTTTAGGCTAAACAACAGACTTGACTTAAAATTCAGGAGATAAAACTGTAAGTGAACGCATAAAATCAAACTGTTCATTAGAGATGAAGGGAAAAGCTTATCCCTGAGAATGATCTTAGCTTTGGAAAGATGCAAATTCAACTTTTTGTGCGTTTTATCCACTTAAAACCAAGTTAGGTTTTCTTGGGGGAGTCTGTGGTATTTTGATTCTTGCAAATACAAACCACAGTTGCTCTCACATCTTTGACATACACCACTGCTAGGATGAACATCAAAGTCACTGACTGCCACACTTCATAAAGGATGGTTTTTAGCTTCAAGATTTTAGATTAACTAGAGACAGCCTGTATTTCTGTATGTGTGTCAATCATGCCACACAGAAAAAAGGATAAATATTTCTAAGTTTGTTATTTGTTCAGAAACTGTTCACAAATGCTTTTCCTTTTGTTCATCAGATGGCCTAAAGTACATCTAGATAAAAACTGGCTCATGCAAGCATTTAAAATGTCCACATTCCCCTGTGGAAGAGTATTCAGGTTATTTTGTCTTGTGGCCTCTGAAGCTGTGGGAGGCGAAGGTGGGCCTTGGGATGCAGGTTACTGACACACCACCACAGGTCTATACAGATTTATCATCCTGTAGAAGTTCTGCATCTTTCAGGTGCTGCTCAGACCCTTGGATTAACTCTTTAGATCTGTTCTGTAGATGAACTGCCAATCCCAGCCTCTTCGGTGAGCTTTCACTTTCACTGAATTAACTGTTAAACATTTGGTTTCTTTCAAGGGTCCTGAAGTCAACTTTATATCCAGTGTATTCTTCAGACTGTTTTTTCCTGTTACCAGGGCAGAGTCTAATGCACTGAGGAGCTTCCTTAATGATTTATTTTACTTCCACATGGCTGTTGAGGTAACTGTATTTGTTTTGTCCAGAAACTGCCTCTTCCTTTTGGAAGGTTCATTAAGTTTCTCTTTCTCCTCTTTCCAACAAAGTTCTAGATTCCCTGTGGTGATCTCTTCAGAGAGTCCTCTGAGTATCAGATATGGTAATATCTGAACGACATGCCTCAACAACCCTGAGGGATAACACGGAAAGACTTCCCAAGGAAGCTCCAGACTGTTTCCTGAGGTCAGTACACCTCCAGCCCTACACCTCACAGTTTTTTAAAACAGCTTTACTGACTCACACACAAAAAATTCAGGGTGGGGGAAATGGCTTTATTGAGAGAGAATTTGCATACATGTAAAATGTATAATTCAACAGATTTTAGTATATTGAGTTGTGCATTCACGTAAATGGAATCAGACAACATGTAATCTTTGTGACTGGCCTCTTAATGTTTTCAAGGTTCATTCAGGTGTAGCACGTATCAGTACTTCATTCCTTTTCGTTTGCTAAATAATATTTTATTGTATGGGTATACCACATTTTACTTAGTCCTTAATCAGTTGACAGGCATTTGGATTGTCCACTTTGTGGCTCTTATGAATAATGCTGTTTTACTCTTTGGGCAACTGGACAGTCTGTTTCCAAAGTGGTTGCCCAATTTTATAGTCCCACCAGCCATGTATAAGGGTTCCAGCTTCTCCATCCTCGCAAACATTTGCAGTTACCTCCCTTTTTAATTACAGTCATCCTAGTAGATGTGAATAGCATCTCTTGGTGGTTTTGATTTGCATTTCCCTAACAACTGATTAATGGTGTTGAACCTCTTTTTATGTGCTACCTGTTGGACTGATTTTTGCTTCTTACAAAATACTGCTGACACATCCGAAAACATTTTCAAAATAGCGGGTGTGTTTGTCCGTGCTAAGACAATTGCTCTGATGCAGTTTTCTTGGCTCTCTCTCATATGCTATGCTCCATGTTCTGATATTTTGCTCAAGGGTTCTACATATAAACAGTTTCACTTGGCTTTGGGCTGCCCATGATTGAGCCTAAGCTCAACTAAACATATGGAGACTTTGAAAACCTTTCAGAACAATGCTGTAGTTAAGATCTGGCTAAAGCAAGTGTTTTTTCTAATTCTTTGAGCTGCATATTGCCTTGAGTAATCATCATCCGGATTGAATCCTGTAGAAGAAAGTGAAATCTGGTCAGTTTTAATTGGTAGAACAACGTACAGCTCTACCATTTCATCTGTTACAATTAAGAATTAATATTGAGAACTGGAACCGCTGTACTTTAGGAAAGTCCAGAATTAACAATCAGGGGTGTACAATTGTCTGACATGCTTTCATATATCCCAATCATACTTCCCAAACCACCATGCTATAATATTTATCATCTTTTTGTGTGTGTGCATGCAGATATGGTTTAACAGAAAAGTTGGATGATGCCACTGTAGAGTGTAGAGAGAACAAACACTGTAAAATTTAAAATACCAGTTAAGTGAAAAACCAGTGACACTGAGAGCAATGATCAAGATATATCATTTCAGTGACATATTCCCAGACAGCTACTAAATTTTTTAAAGAGCTCACTAATCAAGCATCCCAGGTGGCACTAGTGGTAAAGAACCCGCCTGCCAATGCAGGAGACCTAAGAGATGCGAGTTTGACCCCTGGGTTGGGAAGATGCCCTGGAGGAGGGAGGGCATGGCAACCTACTCCAGTGTTCTTGCCTGGAGAATCCCATGCACAGAGGAGCCTGCCGGTATTTCAGTAGATATTCCAAGATATCGTATAAAGTTAAAAAAAAACAACTCACTAATCAGTACAAGAGGGTCAGGGTCTTCCCTCACTAGTGATCTTGGTCTCACCTCTTCCGTGGCACTTTTGTTTCTCTTGAATTCTTCCCTTGCCCAGTCCTTCAGGTATTTGCGATCAGAATCATTTGGAACTTGCCGAATTGCCTGCAAAATCCTTCTGTAGAGGAGGAGGACTTGTTGCCTCCTCATGAACTGCACAGGAGAGGAGAAACAGTAATTAACAGCCGCACAATCGTCAGCTCAGTGGGTTCTTTTCTCTTTGGTCCTCAATTTCGAAAAAAGGAAAGAAAACCATTTTTTCCCCTAAGAAAACGGCAAGTAGTTTACTTGGACTGTTTACTCGTTTGTCAAATACAGGAACCCCTAAAGGGTACAAGCGACAGAGGCGTCTTTATAGGGCGTCGGCAGGCACTGAGGTACCGGGCCAGAGAGGAGGCCTCGGCCAGCCGCCCGCCGCCGCGACCGGAGAGCAGCCCCGCCGCGCGGCGGCTCCCGTCCGCCTGCGCGAAGCCCCGCCCCGCCCGAGCCAGTCAGGGGGCGGTGCCTCCCGTCCGCCGGCGCGAAGCCCCGCCCCGCCCCGCCCCGCCCCGCCCCGCCCGGGCCAGTCAGGGGGCGGCCCCTCCCGTCCGCCAGCGCCCCGCCCCGCCCGAGCCAGTCAGGGGGCGGCGCGCGAGGGGCCCCCTCCCCCGCGTCCCTCAGGCCGGCTCAACGGGGTGGGTGGAGGGAGCGGTAGAGACTCGAGCTCAGGCCCGGAAGAGCTGCCCCAGGAGGCCCGCGAGGACAGCTGGCACCTGCTTGAGCGTCGGCGTCGCTGGGGGCAGGCGGGGGGCGGCCATGTCGTCCCGGCAGCGCGGTTCCCCGACGCCCGGCGCGCAGGAGCGGAAGTGGGCGG
>CM035290.1:3318465-3454626 GCA_020226075.1 Hydropotes inermis
GGGGCGGGGCGGAGTCGGCGTCCTGGGAGACGCCTGCGCGTGCGCCCCCGAAGAACCCGGCGGGCTGTCGGTCGGCACGGAAGCCCGAGGCAGTTTCGCTCTGTCTTAGCCTGTGTTCTCGTCAGAGACGGGGTGACAGTTCCTGCGTGCTGGCTTGTTGTGAGAATGAAATAGTGGTGAGGCATTTAGCACGGCTCTTCACACGTGTTTGTTCTAGGAGATGAGAGTTAAGGGTTTTGATGGTGAAGGAGAAAACTTGTATTCCTTCTGAGATTGAGTGTATACAGCTAAAACGACCAAGCTTGTTAATTTCTCAGTGTGCGTTCTGCTCTTCTCGTTTCCGTCCTGCTCTGTTCTGTTGCATTTCCCCTGGCGCTGTAGTCTCCATGATCGTCACTAGTTACAAGGTTTTAGGTGGCTGTCCCGTTGCAGTTTTGAGAACTTGGTGTCGCTGGTGATGAGGAAACGAACATCCCCACGCCTTAAGCGTTTACTTCCCGGTGTTTGTTTTTATTCTCCGGCCACTGCTCTAGGCTCTTGCTTGTATTAGCTGTGAGGTTAGTGAATCCCTCCTACTTCCGAATTAAAGTGCGGCCTTGAATGTTCAGCGGTCGCCGGCTGGGCCCCGAGCACCTCCACTTCATTTCCTGGCTTGGACTCCTAGCCCGCCTGTTTCCTCATCTCTGGAGTGAAATGGCAGCATCTACCGGAGTGCCCTGAGAACAGAAACTAGCGCATGTAAGCACCCTAATGGCTACCACCGGGCATTGTGTGAATGTTGATGCCATAACCCACCCTTTTTCAATCCCATGGACTGTAGGCCTCCAGGGGATCTTCTTGACTCAGGGATCAAACCCGAGTCTCCTGCCTGCAGGCAAAGCCTGAAAATTCGTCTGCTAATGAGCAATTCATTTTTTTTCCTTTTAACTATTAGTGAAATATCCCTTGTCACTTTCAGTTACACTTATTTTGTGAATTGTTATGACTTTGGTCCCTTTATGACTACCTAGACTTTTATTCAAATTTTATATGCAGTTTGCCATATTTTAAAAATTTTGATCTTTATCATATAGCTTTTAAGTCTCTACACACTGTACTTTCTATTATTTTGATTCAATTTCACCTTCTCCCTTTAATTCTTAGAAAAACTTTATTGTTCATGTTTAAAATATTTACTCCACCTGGAATTTTGTCTTCTATAGCATATTGGGGATATAAGCTCTTTTCCAGTTGTAAATTATAATTTCAGCACTATTAACCATTCATTCATCTTCCTGGGCTTTGTGATGGTCTTGGTAAATTCTTCTAGTCTGAATAACCCTTACAGCTATTTCATCCAGGTTTTTGTTGTTTTCATGAAGCAGTAATACTATCCTGTAGTATCTTGGAAGTCTCTATTAACCTTTTGTATGACCTTTACAAATGTTTTGTCACTTTCCTTTAAATCATCTTAGAATCTTAATTCATTAAAGTAACTTGGGAACAGACATTTTTATACTATTTCTTCTTTTCATCCAGAAACATCTCCTTAAGCCAGACACTGGTAATGCTGTTGTGAGTCATATATGCCTTCTGTTCTCAGAATCACTCTTAAGAGTAGGAAGACATAAGTCTAAGGTAGTATTAGAGATGCTGTCACAGTTCCTGCCGTGGGAGCGCATTCTTCTTCCAGGGCTTATCTGAGCTAAGTGTCATTCAAAAGGCCAAGTGGGTAAGAGAATTCCAGGCAAAGAACATACGGAACACTGGCAGATTCTAGGGCTCCCGTGGTTTGCCGTGAGCAGATCAGATAGTGTGGTGGGGATGCGAGAGAGAAGGGACAAGGGAGCTAGGCCAGGAAACACCAAACAGCACCTTCTTCACAGGAGTTCAGGAAGCTCTCCAGGGGCACTGTATGAGGGAGTGAAGCTGGCGCAGTGACTGGTCGTTGGAGCTGCATTCTGAGAGAGCCCCAGCTGCAGTCCAGTACAGAAGAGAATAAGAGGGAAGGGGCAGAATAAGATCAGTGTCTAGAAGGGAGACCTGGCAAGGCGGGTTTGGATGGCGCCGGGAGCGGAAGGCGAGGCGGACGGAAGGGCTGAGCTCCGTGCGCGAGAGTGAGCAGGCACCCCCAGCAGCTGCTTCTCTGGCTCAGGCGCGTCACGCTTCCTGACCAAGCCCCCGGTGCCTGCGCCCGCCGCGGTGCTTCCCAGCCTCCCCCATCGCCGCACAGACTGCAGCGGCGTGCCTCGGTGACCGCTCGCTGAAATTCTCCCGGGCCGCCTGGCGGGCCGTCCTGCGGCCAAGGCCGGCACTCATGTCGGCGTCCCGGCTGGGACGCGGCAGCCTTGCTGGTCTGTCAGCTAAAGGCAGACACGATGGACTGCGTCAGTCACAGTGTTGGTTCTTACCTCCCTGCAGGAAGATTAAACTTCCTGCCCCACAGAGGCCGTTGGTCAAGAACACATCTCTTCCTCTCAGAACTCATCTTGGAGTACCACCCTTACAAGCCATGTGTCCACCATCCCGCCCTCCTTCTGCCCTGAGGCCAGCGTGCTGAGGCTCACCCGCCACAGACATGAACACAAGAAACAGACGCAGGGGCTGTCTGAGGCCAGCACTGGAGCTGCCGGTCTCGACACCCGGCATACGCTAGTGACCGCTGCCTGACCCAGCAGTCGAGACCCCTCGCGCACCGTTTACACTCTGTCACATCCCATGAAGAAGGGTCCTAAGTGACATCAGCCGTCGTATACTTTTTAATACTTTTCAGAATACAGGCTGCATAGCTTTTTAGAATAAAAAGTGATATAACCTCAGGTACATGCTTTAGGACACTTGGTTCAACAACAACAGGCGATCTGTGTCTTTGAGGACCACCTCAGAAGGGTGGCACGCTTCACAGTGTAACTAACACACACGGAGATGGGCGATGACATCCTGGCGGGTCGTCTGCAAAAGGACATTTGGACAGGCAGAGCTTAAATAAAACACAGCACAATTTCAAGTACTCAAGCACTGCTTTTTGGCCAAGTAAATAAAAAACTGCCGAAAAACCGCTGGTGGATTTCTGACTGGGGAAAGAGGTCTGGCTGCTCAGTTCTTCTGACATAGCACTTCTTTTCCAGGATGAGCCTGGCTCAGTTCAGCTTGAAAGCAGTGAGGAATGATTCTTCCTCTTAACTGTTAAGAAAAAATGAACTAAAGAAATAAATTACTATGACAACAGGAACTGTGGCATTGAGAGAATGGAATAAACAAAGGGAAAATCATCTTTCCATCATTGCATAGTCTCCCGAAGCAGCAAAGGTGAAGGAGGACAGGGAAAAGCCCCTTCCTTCATACACGACCTAAGGGGTCATTCTCTGAGGATCTGGGCTCCCATGATGTCCGATTGCTTTATGAGAACACACACAGCATGAGGTTCCTACCCTTGGAGAGAAGGTAGTTCCTTTTAAAAGAAGCACAGTAAGAAAATACGCTGACTCTCTTAAAAATAAACTGGAGCTGTCTTAGCCATCTGACGGCTTTTGGGTACACACTGCGGACTTAGCAAGGCTAAGCCAGAGTGCAGAGTCAGAAGGGCCACTCCCTTTATTTAGGCCTTTGTCCAGAGGCCTGGCACAGTCCGTGTTCCCGGCAGCATCTCCTCAAGGTGGCGTCCAGGGTCCCTGTGAGGGGAGGCAGGCAGCTGGGCCCACGGGTGGGGTGCAGCCGCCTCCTGCGCCAGGGCCGCCCCAGGCGTGAGACGCCTGCTGCTGTGGCTTCACTGCCCCGGGTTTAAGAACCGGAACCCGGCACTGCAGGGGGCATGAAGAGTTTTCTTTAGGCCCTGAAATCAAAACTTAGGTTGCGGTCATTTTTTGTGGTGAATGTTTATAAGTCAGGCCTAAGATAAAATACCATTTTCGAGCTAGGAGTTCAGAAACAGCTCTCCAGAAGGGAGCTCCTGGCAAGCAGAGTGACATTCTGGGTGCAGTTACAAGTCTCACTCGGGACTGTGGTCCTCCTGCTCTACGGGTGGTCAGAGGCCGTCACCAGCTCAAACCACTGCCTCAGCGCATCACTGAGTGTCTCGGGAAGTGCGTTCACGTCGCGGAGAATTATGTAAAACGGGAATGGGAACTCTTCCATGTACGATCGGATTTCAGGCATTTCTCCAGGCCCTTTAAATATCGGTACCTTGATGTCCAAGATAGAATCCTGGCAACAGAAGACATTTTGAAGAGAAAAATTAAATCAGCTCTTTCATGTTCTCTTTTACAGACATTAGGTTCCTGCATATTAAAGTAGCTCTTATTAAGGAAGAGGCAGATCTCTTTCTGAGTATCCCTTACAGGAGAATGGACACCAAAAGGGAGGAAAAGGGGCAGACGAGCAAACCCGACTGCCCTGTGATGGTGTTTCCTATTCTCTACTTGGAATAATTCACGTTAAGTCTTCAACTCGCTACTTAGGCCTTAATGTGACCTGGAGAGATGGGACTTCCCCTGGAACAGACCCGCCTGTGGATTCCTTTCATGTAGCCACTGGTGCCTGCTCCTCTGAGGAGGGCACTGCTGAGACACAAGTACCCGGAAGGGGCTGGCTGCGTTTCCAGCGGACAGGGCCCGTCACAAAGGCGCAATGCCTGTGGTGACGCTGTGCAGAGGGGGACGACCCCCCAGCGCACAGTCAGCACAGCGAGTGGTTCGGAGGACGGTCTCTAGGATGCACGGCTCCCGGGTCGGTACCTCCAACCTCTCGTGTCTGTCCCCTGCTGTAGTGTGGGAACAACAATGCCTGTATCACTGAGTCACTGCGCAATGATATGAGCACTTAACTATAAGAGGCCTCAAACAGCGCCCTTCAGGATGCAGTGGGTGTTAGAGGAGTTCTCGGCATGATGGTGAGACGCAGGCCTTTTTCAGATAGAACAGTTTGGAGGGAATTCTCACTTTATCTCCAGAAAAGTGGCTGTTAGTAGTCACTCACCCGTGAACTGGGACTGTCCAACACAACGAAAATAACAAAGATGTTAGCGCTCCGGGCGGCCTGAACCGCTGCTAGGACCCTGTCTTTGCCCTCGAGGAAAAGGCCGCGCCCGTCAGAGACCACGAGGAGGAGCTGGGCGGCTTCTGGAAGGAACACAGAGCAGGGGAGAAACTCAAACCACTCGGCAACTACCACGGTGAGACGAGCTAGGCAGGCTTTCTCTGGACTAGTGAAGCCAAGCCGCTCTGAAGCGATGAATTCCGGCACAAAGTGATGAATTCCAGCACAAAGCGGGTCTCCAATCACATCTACTACTTTGGATGTGTGAGGCAGCGACAGAGCTGTGCAAACACTTCTGACAACAGAACAATTTCCCAACAGTGCTTTGGGGGTATGTCACATGTAGATCCACTTTGTTGGCGAACAACATGTGAGAATGAAAACAGGTTTATAGACAAAGTATAAAAAGAGCAGTCCTGACCAGACCATCAGAAGCAAGTACCTCAATCAGAAATGGGGAACTGTGTCTTTCAGATTTCTGTCACTTTCCTGTGCCTAAATTCTGGTGTTTTTTTTTTCCCTTGAAACTGACTCATTTAAACAAAACTTAAACAGACTAGACCACTAAAATGAAGAGTGAATAAAAATGTTTAAAATTTTTTAGCACATTATATTTTCAGTGAAAATTAGCAAGTGTTGAGAGGCATGACTGACCTGCTTCAACAGGTACAGTCAGAATGGAGGATTTAGGAAAGGGCTAGAACTGGTGGCTGCGAAAGCCCCGTCAGTCACGGATGGATTAGCTGGTTTCTGAATTACATCCTCCTCTGCTTTCCTTTGTTAGTAAGATATTACAGAATACTCTTCCCATTTAATTCCACACACCTTGCTCCTTTCCTTTCTCAAGTGAACTCAAATCTACCAAATAAGAAACTCCATGAATGTTTACTGCCTCCCATCACCCCCTGCTCATGTCTTTTCCTATAGAGCATACCCTTGAACACATGGTGATGGGTACACTGAAGTGAGGCAGGCAACTTGCAAATCATACGGGAACGGAAAAGTGTTTTGTTAACAAGACCAACACACACTTACCTGGACTGGCACTTTGTGAGAGCTGCTGAGCGGCTGCAAACATGCTGACTACAGACTCCAGAAACTAAACCAAAACCAGAACCAGACAATTAGAAAACTATTTAACTCTTCCATTGTCACAGAGGCTGAAATTACATCTGGTACTTATGTGACCGTCTCAAATCTGTAGGAACCAAATTGTCCCTTCCCGTCGCCCGCAAAGGACTGAGAAGGCTTGTACTTGGCATTTACCTTGGGTGCTGGAATTTCAAGCCTAGACCTGTGTCCCTGGCATATACCCCACTCATGTTCTACTAGAAAACCCAAAGGGGGGGGGGGGGACACTTACTCTGGGGGACAGGAAGCCAATAACTCCCCGAATGAACCAAAGAGCTGTCTTTCAAGAAAGCAAAATAACGGAGCAAAAAAGGGCAAAAAACCCCTCACAACATGTCCATAAAGAAGTTAAATTAAGATAGGAATCAGGAAAGAATTACTATGCCATACTGTTCTGAACCCATGCCACCCTGAGCAAGTCACTAGCTTTATTTCACATCACTTCCCTAGGCTCAATGGTGGAGAGAAATTGGCCTTGACACACTTGATAAGCGTACTGGGAGGTGGTTCATTTTCCTAAAATGCGCCAAACTGCTCAAAAAAGTAGGGAGCCAAAAAATCAATGATGCAAAGTGAAATGATCTTTGAAAACAGAAAGAGGTCACCCTGTATTTAACAATGGATGCCAAAGGAGAGTCAGTTCCGGTGGTACACAGTCTGAGGTTTATGACTGTTCTCTGTTGTAAATTTTACCGTATTAGGGAGGAGAGTCCTAAAGAATTATGTTTTTCCTCTACCAGAAAAAAAAGGGCTTCCTTTGTGGCTCAGCTAGTAAAGAAACTGCCAGCAATGCGGGAGACCTAGGTTCGATCCCTGGGTTGGGAAGATTCCCTGGAGAAAGGAAAGGCTACCCACTCCAGTATTCTGGCCTAGAGAATCCCATGGCCTGTGTAGCCCCATGGGGTTGCAGAGAGCTGGACACGACTGAGCGACTCCCACTTTCATGCCAGAAAATAACTTGAGAAGACACACGATGGCATCAACTCGCCTGAGCAATCTTCGTTTTCTTTTGCTGGAATTTGCAGAGCCGCAGAATCTGGGACCCTGAGGAATCACTGAACTGTTCGTGGAATGGATGTAACAGCCTTACAGACTCTCCAAAACTTGGAGGAGAAAAACCAAATACAATGGGAGTTACTTTTTGTCAATCCAAAAAAGGCTCGTTTTCCCAAAGGGATTAAGAGGCACCTTTACCTGCATACCGCAATCTGACCGACTTCCAGAAGGGTGAGAGCATTTCCAATCACGGCCAGAGACTCAAAGGCAAGCTGTGAAACAGAGAGCGGAGGTGAAGGCATCAGGGTATTCTTGACACCAATGCCTTTCAATTCTTTATACCATGAATCCCACAGGAAACGCTGGTTTTTTGGCATGGCACCTGGGAGCACCATCAATATGGCTGTTCACCAACTCAGAGGCCTTGGTAGTCTTGGGCCCTGGCTGATGCCACAGGCACCAAAACCCAGTATCCATTAAAGCAGTAGGAAAGGTCTGCTTTAGCATTACCCAATAAAAGTGATATCCAGAAACTCGGTCCATAAACTATGGCTTCCCCGTGCTTTTCTGACTACACAATCTCTCATGGATAAAAGATTTTATTAGCCAATTTATTCTACTCTATGCATACATGACAGTATAGTTTTAGAATTTAAATTCAATTGAAAAGATGATATTTATAGCAACTAACATCTACTGAACATGTATCAAGTACCTGGCACTGAACCGAGTGCTTTATATATTTCATTTAGCCCTCATAACAACAATAAGTTTGAGTTAAGTATTGTTATAATCCTTTCTTAAGAAGTGAAATTACCTGCCCAAACCCATGTACCAAGTGGGGAGCTAAGAGCTGAACCCAGGCTTAGATGTATGCTTTTTTCCCAGCAAAGTGTATGTACAGACTTTAGGTCACTCACTGGCTTGTGCTGGCTATCACTGCAGAAGCCCCACCACTCTCCATGTCCGTGACAGGGGGTGGGATGTGAGGAACTATACCCAGGCTCCTAAGCCCTGTTACTACTGACAGAACACTGACTCTACATAGACTTAAAGAAATGTATGCAGAAGACATTTTCTTAGAAGAATCAGAGGTGTCAGATACTAAGTTGTGCATGGTCTCAGAGTACAGTGCATCGTGTTTTGTGGACAGTAAGCCTGTGAGACTGACCTACCCTGAAGCTAGACAGTGGCACAGCAAGGATAAGAAGCGCAACAGTCTAAAAGACCTACAATCTAAGAGACCACAATCTTTGGGACATCCTGAAATTGCTTTCAAACTCTTTTTAACGTTTAGGCCTTCTCAAGTATGGTATCACATTCTCAGAACTAACTGGTATTCCAAAGCCCTTTCTGTCCAGACCACATTCAATACAGATGCATCCAGGTGGCCCATCAAGCCGCCACTGCGCTGCTACCCCTTGCCTGCTTGGTGTGGTTGTCCACCATGCTGGAAGAGTCGTCGACCGCCAGACAGATTTGGTACTGCCGTTTACTGGGCTTGGTTCTTCGAAGCCAAATCTTGTCTTTGCGAAACTGGCTGGCAATGTAGGGAATGACCTTCCGCATGTTCAGTCGCTTCCCAGTTCGATAGTCCCCTCTGTTTGATTTAACCAAACAGAACAAAGATTAGAGCTAAAAGCACAGTAACAGTACCCGACAGCCAGGATCTTCTTGATCAGCAGCCGGAAAAAACAACAGATATGTATGTGGCAATAATGATTAGTTTTATTTCTTTTCACATTTAGAAAATGTAGAACACTTTTTAAAAAGGAAAAAAATAATGTCTGCATTGAATGTTAAGTCTTGGATTCCCTTTTCTGTTCTAAAACTGATTGTGGACACCACTTTGGGAAGATCTAGGTGAGTGATGCAGTGAGCGAGTGACCCAACATGGAGAGTGGGAGTGGCGCACATGCCCAAGGTCAGCCAGCCTCCCCACCCGCCGTTACCTAGCCCCAGAAGCTTCTCTGCAGAGACAGCAGCATGGCCACACGGTGAGGATGCCACACGGGCGCCCATGCGGTGGAAGTGGCCGCCCAGACCCTAGCACTATGGCTGGCAGGTGCTGAGCTCAGTGGGAAAGGCGACGCTGGGCATCTTCCTGGGCGCCACGAGTGCCTCCAGTGGAGGAGACTTACTTTAGTTTGGCGGCCTGGGTCGGCTCCAGTATGAGACGAAGCTGCTCACACAGCTGTTGTGACAGAGGCGCAGTTAAGACCAGGTAACTCTGCCACATCTCCGTGGCGGCCTTCTCCTGTGACGACAACATGCAAGGTGCCTTTAGAACGTCAGAGCCAGGCAAGGTTATCACAGTGAGACGAGGGCTTGAAGCAAAGCAGAGGAAAGCAACGTGCTTCTCTTGGCAAGCTGAGTTGCTTGGTTTAACATGTCTCCTCTGCCACCAGAGCCATTAATTCACAGTCCCAAAGAGAAAGAGCGAAACTGTAAGGCAGTGAAAGACTGGAATTCATGACCAGGTCAGTGCCTCACTCACATCTCCTCTGCGGGGTACATACTGTTCACATGGAGAGGGAGCTGTGATGGTTTAATTCTGGTGTCAGGAGATCCAGCCACTTAAATCACGGGCTCTCAGGGTCTTGTTTCAAAAGCACAAGGGCAAAGCTCTCAAGTATCACTTAACAGTGTGCTTACTTCCTGGGCACAAAGCTCCTTTTTTAGGCCAATTATGGCGCAGCAATCATTACATACATGTGATGAGAATGATGAGAACAGATATATGTGTGTGTACATATATACAATAAATCTAGGATGCAAGCTCGCTAAAAAGGAAATTTTCGGTTAACCTACACTTGCACTTCACGTCAGCTGGCAGTTCTCTGGGCGGTCTATTCAGAGGGTGACACGGTGTCCAGACTTCTGTCCCACATCCCAACCAGTCACCTCTGTCACCGCCATTACAGAGTGCATGACGGAAGCTAAAGTATGAGACGTCGGTTTCCCTGTTTTGATTAAGCTGCACATCCGGTGGCAAGGCAGGCTTTAAAGGTACACTCTCCGCATCCTCAGCCGCTCTCACCAAGGAGGTGGAGTTAGGCCCACGAAGTGCGCTGTGTCTTAGGACAGTCGCGGCGTTCAGCAGGAGGCCAGCGACTCACCTCTTCTGGGTTTCCAGGTTCATGGGGCTGCCACGCTTCCAGCTGCCTCTCCAGCTCCTGCCTCAGCTCACTGACGTCTTTAAAGAAGGGCTAAGAGGGAAAAGTCACAGAGAGGAGACCCAGATTGGAGCCACTAATTCATCATCCTCGGGTGCCTTCTTCCCTGCAGTATGAACTCCCACTGAGAGGCAAAGCTTGAGCAAATGTAACGGCACAAAAGATGCCAGACAGCTATTCTTCTCCTTCCCATTTTTTTGAGGGTAAGCTGGATAAACATAAACTTAACTGACCTGCAGGCTCCCAACACAAGGCTGGTGAATGCCCCCCACTGTGGCCAGGTAAGGATGCAGACCTCCCCCAGCGACCCTGGGACTGGCTGTGAGAAGTGTGCTACCTGCTTAGAGAGCTGCTCACACCCCTCAGTGCAACCTGACACATTCAGAAGCATGTCACACCAACGGTGCTCCCTGAAACACTGATACGATATGAAGCCCCCAAGCAACCAGATGCTCATAAAGTTCTAAAGAATTAAGAGCAACTCCACAATTAAAAGCAATTCCATACTGTCAACTTATTAAAGTGGTGATCTGTTACAGTTTTAGGACCTGGAAAATCGTGTCCACAAGAAACTGATGAGCCGTGTGAATGGTGGAGTCTCGGCTTCTCTCTGGCTTTTCATTCTCTGTCTCCTTGTGGGATGGGTCCCTGGGGTCTTGGTCTTCCTCTGTTTTAACAGTTTGGGCCTCCACCTCCATCTCTTCAGAGCCTGTTCTCACACAAGGACCGAGTTTTACTTAGCATAACATCAGCATTAAGACTGAGCCTTCAGTCACACGTCAACCCTACAGTCGCTCAGACGTCACTCACCCACCTCCCAGCACGTTAACATGTCAGCTCCCTGTGTTCTGAGACAGTCACTGCCAGTTCGCACCCCTTAACTCCCCTCTCTCCTGACCGTGCTGTGTTCTGGGGAGGGGAAGGTAGGAGACAGGGTTTTACCCTGGCACGCCTGGTAGAACTGTGTGATCCATTAAACTATGTGCATGCAGAACACTGACAAAATAAAAATTAAAATAAAATCATGGTTCTATCTTATAGATGAGGAAGCTGTGTCAAAGACAAATAATTTGCCTCCACCTATAAAGTACGTAAGACAAAGTCTGGATCTGAATCAAGGACAACCTAATCACAGAGCTATGTCTTTACTGTCCCATATGGCAGTCTGCGATTCTAACGCCCCTGAGAAGCAGCAAGCAGAAGCAGCAGCTGTTGAATTTAGCAGGTTACTCTGAATTTGCATTTATTTCATTGCTGATGTTCTTTATCCATGGTGTTGAATACATTTAAAAAAAATGAACTGCCTTTTAACAGCACTTGGGGTCGGTTATGAAATGGAACAGTTATAAAACATAAGAAGTTAGTGTTACTTTCTCACATGCATTTACCCTATTTCTTTAAATATTTTATTGCATTTTATGCTAACATTGCATATTTTATAATTTAAAATATTGTTTCTCTAGTAATCAAGACCATCTCTTCTGGTTATAACTGGAGTATGTGCACTGTTTTGTTTTCTTCTACATATTTAAAGATGACTGTCAGGATTCTGTCTGGAACTCGGGCTTCCCCATGAATGTCAGTGACCTGTAACACCACTCCCCCACCTTTCTGCTCCCAAAGGAAGCGTGTACAGGGGCGTTACTATGGCAAATGAGTATCTAAGTCACGAGTTAGGACGTAGAAAGAACGGGACAGGCGAGACGATAGTAGAGTCATGGAGCTCAGGGGGAAGGGGGTGTTCGCCACAGACTTGCTCACCGGGCTGGGCCGTGCTGCCCGACTTGACCTCCTCTGGCCTCAGCGGCTCTGCGTCCAGCGCTCTGAGCTCCTCCTGCTCCTCCGCGTCCATGGAGGTGTGCTCCACCTCCTCCTCTTCATGAGCCTTGCTGGAGTCCTTTGCAGACTGCTGCTGCTCCGTGCTGGCCACATCTGCCAACAAAGCACACACATACAAAGCTGAGCTCTTTGCAGAACAGTCATTGAGAGTGGGTGTGCTTTTGGTCAGAGATTCTACCACCGACTAGTTACATGGCCTGGGCACTGGACACAGTACTTGGCTTGTGAGCTGTTGACCTAAGTGTCTTATTTCCCTGTTTTCCCCAGAAACTAGGAGGATACAGTGTAACCATACCTGTGACCACAGAATAGGATGTTTAACTGCTGGGTTTTTATTGCTATGATCAGAGACTGAACCAGAATAAACATGCTGAACACATGACTCAGAGCAGCTCATGGATTATCCTCAGGGCCAAGTCGTGGGGGAGAAACTGCAGTGATGAAACATAACAGCAGAGGGTGGGAGGCACAGAAAGACAACGCGGGTATCCTAGCATCGTGACCCTGGACAAGTTCTTAGACCTCTTTGGCCTCAGGATGCTGATCTATAAAATGCAGATATCTTAGCTGGTAAAGATTACCAGAGGAACTCCATGATCAGGCTGCAAAGCTCAGAACAGTGCTAGGCACAACATAAAAGCCCCATGTAGGGCAGTCGTCATCGGTTCTGCTTCGATTTCCTTAAAGGTGGGGACAGGAAGAGAAGAGAGTAATCCACAGGAGAGCAGTCTTTTCTGTGTCATTGATAATAATCGATACCAGCTTCCGTATGAGGAACAAAACAGTGAAAAGTCACCCAGAGAGTTCAGAGGGGAGACTGAATGATATCCCATACTGAGAGCTTTTTTTCTGTCACTTACGCTCTGAACCTCTGCAGAGAGTGAAGAAACGTCTGCTCTCAGATCCCTGAGACCAGTGCTGGGTTTGGATAGCCAACTGTCACCAATAAAATTTAAGAGGCTTTACACTAGACCCAGAACCCTGAGCACTGAAACCTGCCCTTGGCTACAGATACCTTTATTTCAAAACCAAATTGTATATCCGCACAGTTCTTACTAAATGGAAACTCGTTTGAAAAGTCCTTCCCCTCCCTCCTAAGATGACTTTGTAACAACACCTGGTGGACACAGGGTCAGCATAAGCGCTCACGGAGCTCGGTGAGCAGGGAGGGCCCCAGCTCCGTACCGTAGGTCTGGGCGTCGTAGGGCTCGCTGCCCTGTCTGATGTGCTCAAACGCTTCTGCGTCCTCCGCCTGCTCCTGGGGCTGGGCCGGGCCCTGCTCGGCATGGCTCTCGGTGTCCATGGTCCTCAGCCTCTTATGCACATGCTCACTGTGATCACCCATGGAGCGTTCATTGTCGGCCTGCCCAGGTTTCCTCTTAAAACTCTGTGGGAAATATGAGGAAGTTCACCAGAACTTTGTAATACAAAAAGAACAAAAATAACGTTTATCCTCAGGGGGCTGATTAAATAAATTAGGTAGTCATACAAGAGTGGAATTTAATGCAGCTGTTGATAGAAGATCTCTAAATACACATACAAAGCAATCTCTATGATAGATACACTTTTATATCTGAAATAAAGGCAGAGAGGCAAAGAGACACTCACTCACACACAGGCACACACACATCCACCACATATGCAGTTAGTCTCCTAGAAGACAAGCCTGGCAGCACCACTGTGCTCTGAGGACAGGCCCTTGGGTGGCTTGAGCACAGGGATAA
Organism: Hydropotes inermis; assembly: GCA_020226075.1. Taxonomy (NCBI): domain Eukaryota; kingdom Metazoa; phylum Chordata; class Mammalia; order Artiodactyla; family Cervidae; genus Hydropotes; species Hydropotes inermis. Next base: position 3,332,345 of record CM035290.1, read on the forward strand.
AAGGAAGCTTTCCACGGGCTGGTTTCTGTAGACTGATTTTGTGTCACATGCATAAACAGCACCCCGTTCTTAAAATCTTGTATTTAAGACAGAAAATAGGGAATTTGCCAGCAGTGCAGCAGTTGGAACTCAGCACTTTCATCTCTGGGGCCCAGGTTTAATCCCTGGTCAGGGAACGAAGATCCCACAGGCTGTGCGATGCAGCTAAATAAACAGGATTAGGGCAGGATAGAACAGAATTGAACAGAATTAAAGAAACCAAACACAGGAGAGAAAGGACAGTGAACAGTACTTCTGGTTAGTGGCCTGGCAACACCGCCTGCTCTTAGGCTCCAGAACAAGCGCATCGCGGGATCAGGGTAAGCGCCTGTCTGTCCCCACCAAGACAAAGGGAGCGAGCCCGGCGGTCCTGCTGTGCTTGCCAAGGCTGCCATTGTGCTGCGGCAGCAAAGGCTGGGGTTTCTTTTTCAACCAGTGTATCTGGAGCATCATTTACACACAGCCTTCACCCAAGTTTAGCTGACGAGTGACAGAGACCTGTGTGTTCTTCCTGGTGTGCTCCTGGGAGGCCATCCGCGCCATGAAGCTCGACTCGTGCCCTTCTGCCTGGTTAGCATCCGCAGCCCCGCTGCCGTGTTCCTGTGAATCCCAAGCCAGAGAGTGAGCGGCAGGAAGTGGAGTCAGCACCTGGTTACCGACGGTGCCGCGTACAACTGCCCTTCGTCACGCGCAGTCGGCCCTCTGAGTCCATGGGCACGGGCGGACCACACCGGTTCACATAAGGGACTCGAGCGGCCGTGGACCTGGGTGTCCGTGGGGGTCTTGGAATCATTCCCTTTGGGAGCCCAGGGGATGACTGTGACCATCTCTGCCTGTCTGCTCTGGAACTCACCCGTCACCAACGCCTGGCCTGTGGGCAGGAAGAGAAGCACCTAGACCTGTCTGTTACCCTCTCGGGGGGCTGTGTTGTCTACAGGAGGTAATGGCTTACTCAGAAAGCAGGACAGACCTCGATAAGAAATGAGGCTTCATCATCATCCAGCTGGGTACCCCTGAGACTGTCATTTAACTTTATGGGGGCTTATTTAACTCAGATGCAAAATGGAGAACATAGTAAGAACAATAGTATTTATTTTATAGGGCCACGGTGAAGATCTACCAGAGTAATGAAATGCTCAGCACCTCATGAACAGGTGCTGAGTAAATGGGCTGGAAGGGTAAGAGGGTATAAACAGTTATAATTACTGCTGAGAAAATGGGGGTCAGAGAGGTCAAGGGAGTGGGCCGGAGAAGCACTCAGCGTCAGGCCCCTGACTTCCAGGGCTCCCCCCAGACTACCAATGCCCAACTACGGCCACAAAAGACACATCACCCCACATCAAGGGATGAAGAAGTGTTTTCTTTTTAAATTAAAATGTCTGGCAGCATGGTGAACAGTAAGGAAAAAGGATGCACTGTGAGACCCATATCACCGCATGAAAGCTCAAGTCAACCCTTCGCTTAGGAGCTTCAAAGACAGAATTTGAACGTGATTCTCCCACAGAGCACGACACTCTCGTAATTTTTTCTCCTGAAGCACATCGCTTAAATACAGCGTGTAAAAATATTCTGGGGTTTGTTCCATGCAAATATAGGCGTGCGACCATTTTCTTAAAGAATGGGAGCTGGCGTTTTAGATGTCAAGAACAAAACATTACACAGAAACCCCTGCTGCTGAGCGAACAGGCTTTCACACGGGGACAAGAGGCCCCCCCACGAGGCGCCGCGGGGCGCAGGCCTCACCTGCCGGCCCTGCTCCTTCTCGGGCGCGGCGCCTGCCAGCTCCACGGCCCGCTCGCTCTGCAGGCTCGCCAGGCCCACCTGCCCGCGGGGCTCGTGCCCCTTCCTGTCCGTGGGTGCTGGTGCCGGCTCCTCCGTGGCAGGGTTCTCCTCTTCTTTTTCCTGCGCCTGCAAGGAAATCAAAAAGCATTCAACACTCTGAGGGGAGAAGGGGAAGTGAGGGCCCCTCTCCTCACCGAGAGGAGCCTGCGGGGAGGGGATCAGCCGCAAACCCAAAACTGCTTGGCGCTACCGCCTGCTCGTGGTAAAGTACCCTAAGACAGAGTCCAGCGAGAAGATGGTACTCTTTTCTCATCACTATTACTCTTTGTAGAGGACAAGGCAGATCCGCCCTCATACCTGAGGCTGGAGGCCTTGGTCAACAGGTACGTCCTTTTCTGCGCTTTTCTCACTGGTATCTGTGTCCTTGTCCTCCGAGGACAGTGGCTCCTCCTCTGTGTCCTCTTCAGGGTGATCGGCAGCAGCCTGGTCCCCGTCATCAGCGCCAGTGTCCATCTCTTCCTCTCCCTCCTCCCCCGTGTCATCTTCACCGTGGCCTCCCTCAGGCTGGGGTTGACCCTGACCACCATCCTGATCAGCCTCAGTCTCTTCCTTTATGTCCTCAGCTTCATGACCTGCTTCTTCAGTATCCTTTGGTTGTTCTTTAATTTCCAAAGGATTCTCTTCTGGACAGATAAGACAAAAGAACGAACGGAGAATTTAAAAACTAAACAATATGATTTCTTAAGATGAGATATAGTTATACAAGCATCTTTTTATTACTCTCAAACCATAAGTTGGCAAACTATGGTCCATGGGCCAAATCTGGCCATCTACATATTCCTGTGAGTAGTTATACTGGAACACCATTGCATCCAATTGTTCACCGATGTGTCTACTCCATCCGTTTTGGATTACCTATGGCTGACTTCACACTACAAGAGCAGAACTGAGGATTTGCGACTGTGATGCAGTTTATGACTGGCAAAGACTGATCTGTTTATTATCTGACGACCCCTTCACAGAAGAATTTAGCTACATCTGCTCTTCACTATACTTATATATTGTATACAACTGTTTGGATATCCATTAAAAATCCAAAAAGCCACCACAACAATAGGAATACTTTAGAACAGACAGGAAATGCTAGTCTAATTTTCAATTACCATTCAGAATAACTGATGGACATCATTCATTCCTTACCACACACAACATATATTCAAATGGGAACAATCCTATTTGAAAAAGTTTTGTTTAAAAGAGCGTTTCTGTAATTTGGATAAGAAATCAATTACTTTGTTAGTAAATAATTCTTTAAGATAATTGTTTCTTCAGACTCAGAAAAAACTAGCGGTTATCACTGTGGCGGGGGCGGGTAGCCGGAGCAGGAGGTGTGCAGTGCGGACGGTGCTGTAAGACGGGGCCAAGCGTGTTCTGTGAAACACAGGGGCCACGGCCAGTATCTTGCAGTAACTGTGAATGGAAAGAACTGTATAATGATAACTTTTTCACAGTAACTGCTTCTTAGTTTACATACACAGTAGCTTAAAATGAGCCTGGGTATTTTTCTCAGGCAAAAGAGCTTATTAGATTCTCAGTGAACTTTAATTTTATGCTTGCTTGACTGTTGAATTTAAGGTTGAAATAAGCATCCAGTATTATAAGGTAATGAAAGCGCCTTAAAAGCAACAACTTATACTATGCTTAAAAAGGAGAACTAGAGATTCACCGGGCAAAGAATGTTCTAAGCACAGGTTATCAAATACCTTAAACGTGAAATAAGCATTCTACGTCTATGAGAGCCATATACTCACCTCCTAGACTTGAGACCTTAATATTCTGCCACAAGTGTGTCGAATCTGCCGCTTGCACTCAAGGAATAAAATAGTTCTGGACACAACTGTCAGGGCTCTGATGTCTCTGCTCTTCCTACTCCCTCAGAGCTCATGACCTGAACTCACCATGAACTATTTCTGTGCTTTCAGACATTCGATGCATCCATAAACAATATATAGTGCTGTGTCTTTTAGCAAATTTTCACATAAATAGTACCTCTCATTTATTCTTTTGTAATTTGCTCTTTTTGTCCTGACACGGTGTGTTTTTAATAGCTTTCTAAATACGGAACTGCCTCCCTGGGAAGCCGAGTGAGGCTGCTGCGACCTTCCTGTCCGGTTACGCGTCGCGACAGGGCCTCTGTCACAGCAGCCTCACCCACACCCCCTCCCGACTCAAGAGAGTGAGTCACACTCAGAGGGAACAGTGGTGACAGAAGCACTGGCTTACTGTTGTGCCAAGTGAGTTCTCTTGGGATTTTTCAAGTTCACTTCCCATCATGATTTCATATTTCAGCCTAAACACACAATATAAGCACAACAATCAATAACTGTCCTAGGAGGCAATTCCCTGGCAGTCCAGTGGTTAGGACTTGACGCTTTCACTGCAGCTGCCAGGTTCAATTCCTGGCCAGGGAACTAAGATCCAGCAAGCTGCGTGGTATAGTCAGAAATAATTAATTAAACAAAACCTTCACAGGAAAGCTCGTAAGTGGGCTCTACAAGAGGCCTGACGCTACCTGGCCTGCACAGTGTTTGTATCAAGCCGTGAGAGGGGCCCACGGTGCCACTGTAGGGAGGCAGAACCATGCCGCCGGCACCGCCCGGACAGCGGCGGAGCAGCACAGGGCAGGCGACTGCAGAGACCGAGGCTTGCTGGGTACCAGCGTCAGGCCCACTTGGAGGAGAAACGCAACAAAGACAAGCAGGCGACCTTATCAAGCCGGAACTACACTCATCAGACATGATAACGAGCTGGCCATGACGCTGGCCTGGAAAGCAATCAGTTACTGCTCACTGTCAGGGACTTTCAACAGGCCCTTTATGCTTTAAGACACACCTTCTCCATCTTCACGGTCACTGTCCCAATCACCCTCCTTGTCTTCACTGTCTAAGTTCAAGTCATCTGGGAGGTCCAAGGCCTCAGGTTCGGGCAGCTTTTCCTCATTGCCATGGTAAGGATCTACCTCGTTCTCATCATATTCCCTCTTTGGGCAAGAGAGAGATCAGGAAAAATAAAAGTAAACTTTAGAAAAACATTCACACCTAATAAGCTCTAAACACAGCTGACTCTTGAACAGCACATGTTTGAGTGGTGCAAGCCCACGGATACAGACCGCTTCTGTGGATCTTCTTCAATGAATATGTGCTATGACACCACGCAGACGTGTGGCTGTTACGGACCCGAGGCTGCAGAGCCCACGGACGCAGAGGGCCAGCCATAAAGTTACACTCAGGTTTCCAGCCCTGCAGGTGCCCACACTGCTCAAGCGCCACCTGTCCTTATGCTGAGAGAATACAACGCCTCTGCTCTCAAATCACCAGCACATATTGGGATTTTACCAGGAGGCTTACAATTTTCATCTTGGAATATCAAGCTTCACTGTTTGCGCACATTCTCCATGGATAGGAGGTGCTGTGTTACCTAATCCCAAACAGGATGTATACGTTTATAGAAAAAATATACAAAAGGACTGTGGGTTTTAGTTTCTAAACTACAACATGAATCTCAACAGCACAAAGCTCATCTCATCGGTAACCAGTGGTTAGACAGTTGAGAGGCTCTATGACACATTCCTTTATGAGGTGGTGGGAAAACAAATGGTAAGTAGAAAAAGTACGTCCTGAGACACCCTGGGAGCTGTGCGTTCACTGGCCCTGGCCTTGAGTGAGAAGAGCAGGTGGGTCTTGAATCCTCATCACCTCATCTATTTGTTCATTAATTTTTTCTTGGCCTCGTCCGTCATCATCAGCTTCTGCTTCTTCCTTTTCCTCCTTCTTATCTTGCTGGCTTTTCTCTCTGTTTGACTTGCCAGCATCTAGGTTGTCATCTTTAGCAACAAGTTCAGAATCTTCCTAAATATCAGAGGAAGAAAAAACACATCATCATCACTCTCAACCTAAAACACTGCGTTCACCTTACTGTCTAACGCAGCTCCCAGACATGTTGCTGGGCCAATCCCATGGAGCCATCCGGCAGACGGTGTACCCACCACCCTGCAGGGGCCAGGCAGAACAGCGCAGGTGGCGGTGAGACAGCAGTGTGAAGAGCAGGGCGGGGAGGGGTGTATCACACCCAGCCCTGGGGGCCCTAAGCTCAGGGCTGGGGAAGAGCAGTGACCACTGGCAGAAGCAGGTATGCATCTATACCTCCCTCCTCCATAACACAAGGGATGCCTCAGGTCAGGCTACTCCTTGAGCCCTGAATACAATCAAAAATCTAGATCGCAGGAAAAAAACAGAAAAGCGGAGACAGAAGAAAAACCAAGACAGAAAGCAAGCCATGACCGACAGGGAGTGGCAGCGGGTAGGATGACTGCCCCCTCTCATTGTGGGGACACAGTGACGGGGGAAATCTTCTACTTACCTCGTCCATCCCTGGTCCCGTTTCTTCAGTCTTACTGTCTTCCTCCTCATCTTCCTCATCGTCATCATCACCCCAAAGCCTCTCGTCTAGTTTGTCGGCCTCCTCGCCATCCAGATCGCCCATCTGTTTGTCGAGGTCTCCGGTGTCACTGTCTGAGTTTTCATCATCCTCTTCTGGAAGGGAAGGCACGGAGCTCAGTTCAGCAGATCCCCAGACTAATCTGTTCCTGGGTGTGTGGGAGAGGCAGGGACCCGGCCAGGATCCTGCCTGGGATGTGCGGCCTAATTCTGCAGAACACCCTACAGGCAGATGCTTTTAGATGTCCTGAAGCACTCCTACTGTGCCTACAGACTGGAAAAGAGGAAGTCTGGGATGTGGGGTGGTGAAGGACTGTAAGCAGGGTGGTAGAATGGCTGTCAGCATGGCTCATTCTGGTGCTGGCAGAGCTTATTATGCGACCCAGCAACCTCACTGGATTTTGGTTTCTTACCTGGGAAATAATCAAGGGTGGTCTATAATATCTCCAAGGTTCCTCCCCATCTCCAACCTATTCTATGCCAATGATTCTATCTATCTCAAATCATGTGTCTCAATCAATTAACCAGAATTTTCTTTCCTTGCTCAAATAACCAGATTTTTCTTTCCTTTGTATTTGATCAAGGTCTGCTTTGACAAAGTTTATACCCTTATACTTACTTAGGCATGCATACCTCCTTCTACTCTGAGGTTAGCTATCATTTGTGTAAGGTATTCACTTAAAATAACACACTGTATTTCAAATTAAGCTTTGGACAGACATTTAGGTCAACAGTTAAATTACGGTAATAACATGACAGGTGATAATGTGCTGTAAGAAATCATTATCAAATAATTTTCAATGACATGTAATACTCATAAGTTAAATGAAAAAAGCAGTCTATAGAACTATTCATGGTCTCTGTGTGTATGTGAATATATATGCAATAAATGGAAATATCCCAAAATTAGGTGATTTGGGTGACAGGTACAATGGTATTGATTTGGTTTCTGCATTTTTACTCCAAATCATCTACAACAAATGTCTACTGATTTTGCAATTAGAAAAAAACACATATACATTAAAAAAAAAAAAAGCCTCTCTAGAACAATTCAACTTGGGCTGAGAGCCAAGCTCGGTGAGGGTGCATCTTGCGGCTCTCCCTAGAGGACACCGCGGGTCACTCATCTGCACATGGAGCAGCCGCAACATCAGGGCCAGTGCCTCAGTTTACTCAGAGCGGAACCACCGAAAGGAGCTAGAGACATCTGACGCGCTGGCATACACACAGCAGATGCTGATGCTTCCCCCGCAGTCACACAGAGTAACCAACTTGCTCCAAGAGCATATGCTAGGCTACTTATTGGGAACATGTGGTTTCCTGGAGAAAATATTCACTTTTCAAAAGCAAGAATGAAGTGGCAGATAATCTCAAACCTTGTTCTTCCAGCTCCCCATCATGCATTTTCCCATCAAAGTCTTCTGACATCTCAATGGCATTATCCTCGCCCTTAATGTCTGATTTTGAGTCAGGATCTTCTTTATCCTTTTCTTGACCCTTCTGAAATGTATCTTCTGCCTAAATAAAAAAGCATTATAGAAACATAAATGAACATAATGTTACTAATGTTTATTCAGCTCTAAATAGAGTATAAATATATAAATGCCAAAGTCAATGGTATAAAATTTTCTCTGGGGAGAGAAGCAAGAACCAATAGAGAAAATACACATGATTTGTGACTTGCTTTAATATTTCTGTTAACTAATTTCTAGTTTTTTGCATTCGTTGTTAGAGAATATAGACTTTTACTGAGGTTTCCTTCATGTGAATTTTTTTTATTCCAGACATATTTAAAGAGTCTATGTATTCTTTATGTACGATAAAAAAATTTGCTTACTATACTGCATATAAATTTAATATCTTGTCACTTCGATCTCTCATAGACATTACCTAACTGTGAATGTAATTTCCCCCTCCTCTACTTCCTTTTTTATCTTTTTATTTGAGGTACAGTTGATTTACAATGTTATGTTAGTTTCAGATGTATAGCAAAGTGATTCAGATACTCACACTTCTTCAGATCATTTTCTAAGTTATCACACGATACTGAATACAGTTCCCGTGTTATACAGTAGGGCCTTGCTGCTCATCTGTTTTATATATAATAGTGTGTATCTGCTAATCCCAAACTCCTAATTTATCCCTCCCCCAGTAAACGCAATTTTCTTCACTCTTTCTTAAACTACATATTCCTACACATTCTATATCACATCTTGGGCAAAAGACTCAGATTGCTATCTCTTCCATTATGGTTGAATTTTAAAAGTCCTTTTTTAAGATACAAAAGTAATACAATCTCATATAAAAATTTCTAAGCCAAACAGAAAGAGTATGTTTCCCTGGCACCCCCATCCTCCAAAATTCCCAAAGAAATTACCACTGGTAATGTTCTGGCACATCTTTTTATCTATAAATATACCAACAGACACTTAGAAATATAATATATACAGTATATATCAATACCTGCCTCCGAGCATTTTTTTAAACAAGAAAGGGATCATTCTTTACAAACTGCTGTGCAATCTGTTTTTATTAAGTTAAAAAATATGTCCTAGATATACTTCCATGTTGATACTTAAAAAGTTATCTCGTTATGTTTAATTATACTATGCATAAATAGTATCATTTAAAAATAATTCCTTCCTGATGAATATATGGGTGCTTTCACAATTTTCACCAGTGTAAATAATGATGTAGTAAACATTTGTGTATAAACACACTCCCTCACAAACATATTTATCTTGGGGCCTTATGAGATTTCTGTGAAAAAACATGGAACTCCTAGATCAAAGAACACAGTGTTTAAAAGCTATTGGATACTGCCGAATTCTTCGGAAAGTTTTTTATCCCACTTAATAATGTTTTTCTGCAATGGATTTGTACTTTTCTATTAGGTTTCTTTTACTTTATTTTTTTTCCTCATTAACAAAGTACTGGGTGCTAATTAAGTTAAATCTGACAAATACAGAAAGGCCAATACATACACACACACGGACACACACGTACAGTCTGTACATTAGAGCTCTACCACATAAATGTGAGCATCACTCTTTTAGTTTTTTATATCCTCCAATTTTCCCTTCAAAGGAAGAGAGGAAATCTGGATCGGTTTGTTCCTCTGTTTTTAATAGGTATGACCATATCTTAAATAGAAATTTATGGACTGCTTTCAATTTAGAATACAGGTGATAAAACAAAATTCCACTCTCTCTTCTATCTTCAAGTCACAGTTGATTAATCTAATGACTAAATGACTAAAAGTATGTTTAAAAAAAAATCCAAATCAGATTGGAATTTTATAAAGTAAAACAAGAATCTTCATCTAAAGCATCTAAATATTTCAAAAGCATTATTGATTTCTACTAAAAAAGATACAGATATTTAAAATTTGAACATGTCAAAGACATACAACAATAAAACCTGTTAATAACAAACACTGGCACTGTTGTCTAATGTAATTGTTACTTAAAATAGCCAAACTTTTTGTCCTTAAATGAACCACTACCAAAAGTGTTCTCCAAAAAATCAACAAAAATATTCCCATTTAAAATAAAAAAATTTTAAACTATTTCCTTCCCAAATTGTAGGTACAACCAATGACTGAGCTATTATTCTATTGCTTTCAAGCTTTTAATTTACAGCCACTCCCTAAACTCCAGTTTTCTTAAGGTACCTAAATCAGTCTGAAAACCATGAACCTAGTAGGAAAAACATTTATATGTGTAATTTAAATACTGGAAAAGGAGTGTATGCTTCTGCATCCAATTTACATATTTCATGGCCATGAAAACATACCTGTTCTTCATTTTCTATCTGATCACTCACATCCTTCATGCCCTCGCCTTCTCCAATGCCTCCTCCCTCGTAGTCATGGAACTCAGTTGCCCCCTCTCCTGCTGAATCTTCCATAAACTCTTTGGGCAGGCAAAATCCCTTGAAAATAGAGTGAACATTAAGTACAAATGCAATAAAGAAGTGATTCCCAGTCCTGCTGCAGGAAAAAATACCCTACATAAATGATAAAGTCTTTTCTAACTCAGTATTTTAGATCTGATGGAAGGACAGGAGACTTTTTGACATTCTTTTCTTCCTTGGTAATAAGTTATTAGGCAGTTTCAAAGCTTGGTATCAGATTTAATATACGAGGTTTTGACTGTGGAAGCCTCTGGCATGTAGTAATCTGTCATTTGGCCAATAGAAAAATTTGAATGAGGTATATACTAGGATGGTATTTAAGGAGCAAATCACCAGGGGTGGGGAGAGTAAACCCTTTCAGTGTCTACATCCCAAAAGGCTTTTGTCCTTCTTTATCTACTTCCCAAATCAGTAAGCCAGAGAGGAAAGAGGGAAGACAAGTGCCCGTGAGGTATAGCAACTTGAAAGCACATGTTATAAGTGAGAGAATTCATTTTCTTTCATTAAGGAAAATTTTGTGTGATGTTCCTCAAATCAAGTCACGGTGTGTGCGTGTGTGTGTGGCTAAGTTGCTTCAGTCATGTCTTACTCTGCAATCCTAAGGACCACAGCCCACCAGGCTCCTCTGTCCACGGGAGTCTCTAGGCAAGAATACTGGAGTAGGTTGCTATGCCCTCCTCTAGGGGATCTGCCTGTCACCTCAGTCTGGGCCGTCTGCTTACGGCATGGGGTCTGGAGATACAGCAACGCTTGGGAAGAGTTAACAAAACTGTGTTTCATGTCAGAAGACAGCCTAAAAATAACTATCAAAAACTAGTGTGTGGGCTGAAATTGACTAAAAAAAGAAACAGAAGAAAATAATGGCTCTCAATCAGAAATTCTACCAGAGAAAAGTATAAGCTATCAAGATATGTGTCAATCTGAGGATGAGAATGTATTACGAATAAGCTGACAACAAGACCAAGATCCAAGACCAGTAAACACGGTGGCTGAGCTACAGAAACAGCCTTCTCTGGACTAAGCACTTTAATCACAACCTAGATCTGTTAACTTAGCACTGCAGCTCATCGATCTTCAGCTTCCCCCAGCATGCCTGAGCGAGAACAGGAACACAGTACAGACACTGAAAAAATTAAGGGAAAGGGAAACGCACTTTCAGGACATGTATTTTTAGAAAGGTGACTGGAAAATACATTTTGGTTAAAATAGTGAGGGAAATAAAAGCTACGTACTCCAGTATTCTTGCCTGGAGAACCCTGTGGAGAGAGGAGCCTGGTGGGCTACAGTCCATGGGATCACACAGAGTCAGACAAGACTGAGCACCTAAGACTTTCTCACACTATTTTAAAGAAATATGTTTAGATGCATGCAGAGTAAGTCATAAAAGGAGGGAGATTCAGACGTCCTTTCGCAGGGCACATTACTGCTGCAGCTGAGACAGATGCTAAGCTCACAGCACTCTGCTTTTATCAGAACCACTTCTACCCCCACAACCCCATCCGTAAACACACACAGATCTGACAGGCCACAGTCATTCTAGAACCTGTCGGACACCACCAACGGTGCAAGTGGACAATCACAGCTGACCCAAGTCTCGGGGCACATACCGTCCTGTCCCTGCCTTCTGCAGGCAGTGTTCCCTCCAGAAGTGATGGGATATAAGACTGGCTCAGTGCCCATCAGACAGAGGGGGCAAATCTGAGACTCACTCCATTACTCAATAAAGGCACACACTTATCCTCTAGAGACAAGGGCTTGCCTCCCCATTTTTTTTAACCCTTTGTAGTATTTTAGATACTCAAAACTAAGAACTTTTGACTGTTTACAGGAAGCCTAAACCTCACCTTCAGTCTCCATCAAGTGCATCCTACCTGTACCATATTTAGACTCAGGAAAGATCTGAAAATACTAGGGACTTTAAAGAAAAACACTGAACAAAAAACTATATACTTAGTTGAAGATGGTACTCACAAAAATGCGTCTCATTTTACAAACAAGGAAACTGAGGCTACGAGACTCACTCACTCTGAGTCTCGGAAGCAGATGGACCTCTGATGGGCCTTACCATGGCATGCTGAGTCTGTTAGGTCCTTCTGCTGCTCCTGAATTCCAAGGGTAGGGTCTACAGTCTCTACAGTGTCAATGCTTTTCACAGCACTGGGATCATGGCTGAATGAAGGAATGCCTTCCCTATTAAAGATGCCCACCTCTCTTAACCTTAAGAGCCCCATTACCATATCATGAATAAGTATAGATGACTTACAACTTAATAGCGTTAAAGTGAAGTTGCTCGGTTGTGTCTGACTCTTTGCAACCCTATGGACTGTAGCCCGCCAGGCTCCTCCGCCCGTGGGATTTTCCAGGCAAGCATACTGGAGTGGGTTGCCATTTTCTTCTCCAGGGGATCTTCCTGACCCAGAGATCGAACTCAGATCTCCCACACTGCAGGCAGACTCTACCCTCTGAGCCACAAGGGCTAATAGAATTAAGGACTCATTTACCCTACAGGTCTAGCTCAGAGTTATCAGAAGACTTCAAACTGGAGACAAAGAGAGAAGGGTATGAACAGAAAGCAACAGCCTTTAGATGGACTCTCTAGTCTAGGAAACTCCCCCTGTGAGGGACCTGATTTTAGTAGAAACTAAAGTAGAGACTTTAGTACAAACAAACTTAGTAAAAGAAGCACAAACAAAGCCATAAGAAATTCACAGGGAGGGCAAATCACCTCCTGCTATTTGTGAAGGTTCAGAATAAAAGCCCATCAAACCAAACACCGACAGGTATGGAATATTCCATGGACACAGTCCTTACCTTCTGGGCAAGCTCCGTGAAGATGTGGGCAAGCACAGAGAGCAGCTTCGCAGTGCTGCGGTGAGTCGCCAAAGACATGGTCAGGAAGAAGAGGACGAGGTCGGAGTACCTGGACAGCACGGGCACCAGGCGCGCCAGCAGGCGGCAGGACTGGGTGACGAGCTGGGGGCAGAGCGGAGCGAGAGGCCCGCTCACACCAGGTCTCCTCTGGGGGCGCCAGCTGAGTGCCACACGTCACTAACGGTGCATCGTGATCACACACAGGCACGCCACACGTGCCCTCTGCGATTTCCTCCTTGTTCACAGACTCTCAACGCCACACTTCAAATTCTTAGTGACTTAAGTCACTTGTTAACGTCCAGTTAACAAGGCTATTTAGCTTTTAAAAAAACCTATGTTTATAAACAAATTCTGCTGGGATTCAAAGTTCGCACTGGAATCAATGCAACAGAATAACACACAAGTCTTACAAAGTAAGCTGTTTCTCTGGACTTAGGGAGATGGCAATGTTATCCTCTCCTGGCTTACTGAAGGGAAAGGGGGTTGCCTGATATGGCCAGTGATCTTTAGTTATGGCGGTAACATCCACCATTAACATCAAACACCCAGGAGTATGTGATTAGGAGATGAAAGAATTCTAGGTACGTCAACCCTAGATACTCTAGACTGCCATCATTTTTGCACTTACAATTGTAATCCTTAGCAAGTAAGCTCTAAGTTTTCCAAAGTTTGTCAGTGAGGTCTACATGCACAAAAAGATCAAATTCTTAGTGATTCTGCCAAGGAGGCCTGCTTTGGGACCGGTATGTGCAGAGAGGTGAAACCCCGCTGGCTTCTGCTCAGCCCACAGGGACAGTGAGAAGCTTATAAGGATCTGCTGGTTACCGTGTGCTTGGCTGCTGTACCGTCCTCGCCGGATGACTTCAGCCTCTCCACCAGCTCAGAGACCGTGGAAATGATCCTCTGCACGTGCAACGTGCTCACGTCGGCCCAGAAGTCCTCCTCCAGGAGTTTTGTGAGGTGTCCTAACTGCAGGCTCCCGAAGCCTGCAGCCTCTTTCATTCACAGAAAAGAACACAGTGAATAACAGAATAAAACTCTCCTCCTCTCACTCATCCAATAATTATTCCAACATTTGTCCTTAGATATTTAAAATAATCACCAAATAAAAAAATCAAGTAAGAAACTAGTATTTTCCTGGTTCTAGACATACCATCTTCTTCTTGGGGTCTTGCCTGGTCAGTGTTCCCCTCTGTTTTTTGACTGTTTCTTTCTGCTAAATTCTGAATGGCACAAAGGATGGCCCGGATGGCGGTTTCCATTTGCTCTGAAAAATCCTCTACAAACCCTTCATCCAGCATCTGGTTTCCTAGTAAAACAACATGGTGCAGAACAAATTTTTAAAACTCAATCATTGGTTTCAGTGCCTCTGGAAATTACTAACAATCCTTTGTCATTTTAACAAACAGCCACCAGCTAAGCACTTGCTAAGGCTGAGTCACTGTCAAGCTGTGCTGGGTGTAAAGAACGAGATACATCCCTGGCGTAGATAAACCTACAAGGTTATTTCCTTGTATTAAAACAACTTTGCTGAAAGAATGCCAAAAATATGAAAACAGTTAAGATGGAGTGTATAAACACCAACTGAATCCAAACAGCATTTCCAGCCTAAAAGAGAACTTTCTGGAACAGCAGTGAGCCTCTGCTGTCTCCGTACTCGTGTGCTATGAAGTAACGTGATGGCAACCCAGAGGCAAGGTGCTCAAACGAAAGTTAAGAGCTATGTGCTTGGGCTTTGCAGGTGGCTCAATGGTGAAGAGTATGCCTGCCAATGCAGCAGACATGGGCTCCACCCCTGGTCCAGGGAGATCCCACATGCTGTGGAGCAACTAAATCCGTGTTCCACAACTACTGAGCCTGTGTTCTAGAACCCAGACCCAACTACTGAAGTCCACCTGCCCGGAGCATGTGCTCCATCAAGAGAAGTCAGCACAATGAAAAGCCCGCATGAAGCAACGAAGAGTAGCACGCACTCACTGCAACCAGAGAGAAGCCTGTGCAGATCGAAGACCCAACATAACCAAAGATGAAGAAATTTTATACATATATATACATAAAGAAAAGAGCTATGGGCTCCAACCACACTTCTTAGCCTTAGAACCCTGAACAGATACGTCTAGAACAAAATGACATTTGTTTAGGACAATGTGGACTTAAATCTACAAGACAGCGTTCCTGCACTGGGCTTTTACTCCCCTCCTGAAAAGCAGGCCTCACCTTCTTGGCTGCCTGGGGTGAGCAGGTGTGTCTTCCAGGTAGTGAAGTCATCCGCGGCTTTACTGATCTCTCTTCTTACATATTCCATGCTCTCAACTAAAGCTATTTGTGGGTCTGTTTGCTCACCCTCAACCCCTGGAAGAATGAACAAGGACTCTAGGCCTTGCAAATGCGTTGATACCTGGGACAGGCAACTCAGCCCGGAAGAGCAAACTTCAAAATCTTTCCTGCAACAACAAAAATGCCACAACGCTGAAAGCAAGGCGCCAACACCCATCCACTCCCTCCCTTCCCTGCCTCCAACCACTAACACCCAGGGCACCTAGAGACGTACAGCTGGACACGCGCCACAGAGCCCCATGCAGGTCACTGGGAGACCGAGGACGAAGCCCGCCCCTCTCGTCCCCTCGCCGCACCGCGCCCACGCGCCCACGCGGAGGCAGGGCAGGCACCCGCACACTCACCAGGAATGGAAGAGCGCCTCGCAAGACTGCTGCCTGACTCTGTCGACATCAGCCTTCACGGCTTTAACGGTCTCCAGCATCTCCGTCAACCTCGCAGTGGACCGCTGCCAGTGCGGGTCCTGTCTCCGCATCAGGCAGCCAGAGGGCAGCTGCGCTTCTGGGGCGGGGGACGGGAAGCGCGGGTCTGACGGGTCGGGCGCCGGGTCCCGGGGCCCGGGGGCGGGCTCGGCAGGCGGGCAGCAGCGGAGGAGCCAGCAGAGCTGCTCCAGCAGCACCTGCGCCTGCATCGCCACGCGCTGCAGCCTCTCCGTCCACTGCTGCACCGCGTCCTGCGGCGGGAAGGCCGCGGGGTAGACGGGCGGCCCCGCCAGCCGGCCGTCCACCTCCTGCACACAGCTGAGGAGGTTCCTGCGCAGAGAAACAAGCCCGGGGAAACACATGGCACCTTCAGCTGTGTCACGAGCCTGAGCTAGCCGTGCATGCACCCATTTCTGCGTGGAGTGTGGGCTCTTCCACGCAATCCAGAAGAGGGGCTCCCCAGAGGAGGAAAAGGTCCAGTCACACGCCCGCCGAAGTACGTAGACACGCCCTTCGGTGTCTAAAGGCTTCAGAGCAGCAGAGCGGGAACCCTGCTTACGGCCTGCCCGACAGGCCGCTCATACCCCAGGGTCACACCCCGCAGTGACCTCGGCCACTATGTTCTAAAGTAAAAAGTCTAGTAAATGTAGCATGCTTTGCTATATAAACTCCTGTGAGCAGAGATAAACTAGCTGAAGTGACTACAGTCTAGAATGTGATCTCTCAGCCAAGGATCCACTCAGCAGGTGATGACAGGCTTCTTAGCCGTCCTCATCTTTTTAAATATCTGTTTCCGTTGGGGAGCATCTGTGTATAGTTCAGCAAACTGCAACTCTGTGATCCAAAAAGCCTAACGAACTGAAATCAACTCACATCTGACCTGTGCGAGAGGCTGGGGTGCCCCGACCATGATGCAACCCTGTCCCTCTGTCTGCATGGACTGCCAACCACGGGTCCCTCTCTCCAGACCCAGGTGTGGCTCAGCTGTGACCATTTCCCCGTCTGACTCAGCCTTCAACTCATCCCCCGGAGGTGCTGCCAACACCAGGGGGAAGAAGTGCTACCAGCAAAAGTAAGGGGCCGAGCCAAGGCAACCCCAGCTGCCGCCTCAGGCCTCAGGCCTCAGGCCTCAGATCTCAACTGGCAGCAGCTCCTGCAGCTACCGTGAGCCGCACGCAATTCTCCCCATTCATGCCCAGAAACGCCGCCAGTCAGCAACACCTGAGGAGGATCCACTGCTCCGTCAGCGCCGTCAGGGCCCGCCGCTGTCGGACGAGCACCTTCATCAGATGCGCCGAGAACCCTCCACACCGCTCCACGTGGCCCGCGCCCACCTCCTGCAGGGAGAGGAGAGCATGCTGAGCGGCGCTGGTGAAGACGCCTCCGATCCGCGCCCCTGGAGGAGCCCCGTGGGGGCAGGCTGGGTGTGCTGCCCTCTAGAGGCCACACATCCTCCACCTCTGGGATGCTTCCACAGACCATGGACTTTCCGTGAGCAGGAACTAGTTTAACACCAAAACTGGGTGTCGGTGATCTTTTCTCAATTTACAAGGGGCGGGGGATCTGAGGGTGGCATTCTCAATTTGAAGTTTTTCTTCCATAATTTTCCTTAGGGATTTGGACCTGCTAGCAAACAGTGAGTAATGGAACTTGTTATCAAATACTTTCTGGATAAGCACAAAATTACATTGATTACATCACATTCTCAGGTTGATAGCTGCAAAGAGCTCAGTCACCTCCAGTGATGGGCCGTGATCATGTGACCAGGTCTGAGGACGCTGCCCTGGATGGACAGGAGTCCCCAGGTCCCGCAATCCCAAGGCTCTATCACCCTACCTTGGCGGGAGCCGCCAGGACGGCACTAAGCCTGGCGTGCCGTGCGAGAGAACGATAGAAGTACTTCTGGCAGCCCGGCCACAAAGACGCGATTTCCGTGAGCAGCCTGGAGAAGAGACCAATATGACGTGATTAATTAAAACCGCTGTCTCCACCCCAGATCCTGCGGAGTCAGGGGCTGGTCCATTCAGCCACAACCAGAAGCCACGAGTCTGATCAGATTTACTTCTGTGAGGACCCACTGAATCAAGCACTCATCAGTCCTTTACACAAAGGATGTGACAATAACATGAGGCCTCAGAAGAGGTCTGTGTACATGGCATGCTTAAGAGGTGACCATTCTCCTACAGAT
The DNA here is from genome assembly GCA_020226075.1 of Hydropotes inermis. NCBI lineage: Eukaryota > Metazoa > Chordata > Mammalia > Artiodactyla > Cervidae > Hydropotes > Hydropotes inermis. The sequence goes on from CM035290.1 coordinate 3,350,395, forward strand.
TTTCACCTGTGCATTCAAGCCAAGTGAGCAGGCCGCAGGAAAAAAATCAAAGGGCCAAAAAAGCAATGGCAGAGATGAACACGAAGAGGAAAGAGAAACGAAAAGAAGAAAACCAGCAGTTACTAACACTTGCTTTAAATGCTCAAAGTGGGCCCTTGTCTTCCTCACCCCACCAGACTCCCAACAGAGCCGAGAGACCAGTGTTTTACATTCACTCCTTTCCTTTTAAAAGGGCAGAAGGAGAGGGAAGTTTTTTCTAAAAAAAACTAGCACTTGCTAGGTGCTCACCACCTGCCAGTCCTGAGCCGGCACTCTTCTAAACGTTATCCTTATGGCGCCTCTAGGACAGAAGCACTGCTGCCCCCACTCTGGCAGATGAGGCCCTGGGGGCTCAGCGGACTCGCTCCACTTATAACTAAAAACACCAACCTAGAGTCAGCCTCCTGAGTGCTGCTGACTATAGACAATGCGCTCTGGAGATCCAATGGGCGAAGATGGAGCATTTCTTGAGGGTTTTTTGTACGGGCCCAGGAAAGACCTTTTCGATATGACAAACCTAGGAAATAAACAGCATGTTTTTAAATAAAAAACTCTGAAGAGAATGGATTAGCAATGCCACCGCTAATCAAAGTCGTGTCCTGGGAACAGCACTGCCCAGGACGCTCAGGCCCTGCCCCACACTGAGCAAAACAGAATCCACTTCTGCAAGATTCCCCAGGTAGTTCATACCCGAGTTACGTCGAGAAGCACTGCTCTCTATGCAACGCTGGAAGGATGTGTGCTGATGAAAATGAAACACATGGTTTCTGGGAAACCTCGCTGTAAAACTGTGAGACAATTTGGGAGTCACAAAAGGTTCATCATAGGATTTTCGTATGTGTAACTGGAACTCTCAGAATGGCATTTCAAAACCTTGCCTTCCACCTTATGTTTCGCACTATCTCAACGGTGTCTACAAAGTTTCCCCAAATCAACCATGTTATTTTTCTTCCTAAAAGCAGATGAGTGTACTCCATTGAGTTTCCAGTGAAAACTGTACCAGCTTTTGTCAGGTGTTTGAAGAGATCTGCTAAAGCTCGCTGCTTCTGCCTGAGAATGTGCTTGGCCTCCGACCGCTGCTTCTCCTTCTCTGCAGAGGGGTCCACCTTTAAACTCTGAAGCTCCCTCACAAAGGAGATGACTTCACCTGCAGGGAAGACAAGGGGGAAACGTGGAAATCCCCAGGAATCCTTAATATACTCAGATTACCCAAGACCAAGGATGTTTTGGGAACAAACACCAAGTGTCATTCATCTTTATATTTAACAGTCCTCAGCATTGGTAAATTCTCAGTAACAGCTGAAGACACGCATGACAAGAGAAAAATTGGAAACAATCTATCTTGAAAAACACTTATTGAACATGGATCATGTACCATGATTTACACTAGGAACTCTAAAACACTTGAATAAATTTCTTGTAACTGCGACATGAATTGAGCTTTTATGCTATACCGTGTGCTTCGAAAATGTCCTTCTAACCTGTACAGCTCCAGAACTTCTTTGTAGCCACTCCAAGAGGCTCAGAAAGTCTAGTCATTTTCCAAAGGCCATTCAGCTACAGAGCGGACCTGAAGCCAGGACTTGAACCCTGGCTGAACTGACTCCAATGCCCAGATTCTTTCTCCAGCACTGGGCTGCCAATCTGCCACAGGTACTGTCATAAGCGGACTGCATATCCTGCCAAGTCCACGCCGAAGTCCTCATCTCCCAGGACCTCAGAATACGACTGGATTGAGAGATGGGGCCTTTAAGGAGCCCATGAAGGTAAAAGGAGGCCTTGTGGATGGGCTCTAATCTAATCTGGCTGGCAACCTTAATAGACAGGGACACAGAAAAGGCAGCTACAAGCCAAGGAGAGCGCCTCGGAAAAAACCAGCCCTGCTTATACTCTCATTTTGGACTTTCAGTCTCCAGAACTGTGAGAAAACAAAATTTCTATTGTTTAAACTACCCAAGAGGTGGCATAGCTGCCCCTTGAACAATGTGGGTTTGAACTGTATGGGTCTACTTACTTACATGGGAGGTTTTTTTTTTTTTCCCCAATAGTAAATACCTCAGGGCTTACATGCGCCTGAGTGAATGAATTCGTGGATGTGGCACCTGGACACAGATGCCAGACTCTAAGTGACACTTGGATTTCCCAGCTCTGAGGGGCGATGCCCCCAGCGCCCGTGCTAGTCACAGGTCAGCTGTACGTTGCCACGGCGGCCCGAGCAGACAAACGCAGGCGGTCCGGCCTGTCAGCTGAGAGCCTGCACCCCCACACTCTCGGCACGGCAGCAGCAGAGGCCGTTGTGCGTCTCCCATAGGGCACGCCTGGGGTCTGCAGGCCACGCACCCCATCATTAGGCACAGGCAGGCAGCTTATCTTGAAAACTGGTTATCAGGCTATGGCTCTAACAAGTTGGTTTTTACTTTAGTTACTCGGCTGTGCCAGGTCTTAATTGCAGTATGTGGGATCCAGTTCCCTGACCAGGGATAGAATCTGGGTCCCCTGCATTGGGAGCACAGAGTCTTAACCACTGGACCGCCAGGGAAGTCCCGCTAACGAGTTTTTTTTTCTTCTTTTTAAATATCTTTCTGAGGTCAGACTGCAGCCTTACTGGAGAAGGACCAGCTTCACTGTGACCCCACACTCGCTGGGGCTGGGTGAAGGTGGAGAAAGTGGTGAAAGGCTGCCAATGGCCCGAACAGTCTATTAAGTTCGGACCCCCTTTCCCAGCCATCGCTGATACACTGCAGAGCAAGAACAGCAGGGGGATGAGACTGCTGTGTCTCTTCGAAGTGAAGGGAAAAAGAAAGGGGCTGTGGATGAACCCTCCTTCTCCAACTCAAGAGAGACAACATTCTGAGAGGTGGTGACAGCGTCCAGACTCTAAGGAACCCTTCACTCGCGGCCCTGAGCAGGAAGAGCCGATGTGGGCAGGGCTACTCCGGCGAATGGCTAGCGCCACCCTGGTCTGCACTAGAGGACGGCCTGGCGGTCTCCGCGGACGGGGTCAGGGTTTTGGCTGGTTTGCAGCCCATTTGCTTGTTCAATCACCTGCTCTACACTACCAGGACACAGGTAATGAGTTCCAGCTTTCCTGGGCCACCGGGGCCCCTCAGAAGGAAAGCCCCCTCGGTCCGGGCCTGCACCCACCGGTGAACTGGTCGAGGCCCTCCACGAGGCGGGGCAGAGGGCTTCCCTGGATGAGCGTCAGGCACATCTTCCTCATGCGCTTCAGGAGTTTCGGCAGGCGACGCAGAAGGGCCCCTTCCGAGGGGAGCAGGGCGCCCTGACACGGCTCTGGAGCAGCGGCCTGTGAGACGGAGGACAGCAGTCACGGCCCACCCCCACACGGGTGCGGAATTCAGTGCCATGTCCTCCGCACACGGGCTCAGCAACAGGAAGCTCCCCCGCCCCGCCCCTCAAGTCTCACAGGACGAATGAAACATCAAGAAAGCAGGACAGCACGTGCCTCAGGAGCTCAGGGGAGTGTGCTGGGGCGCGGGGCCCCTCGGGGAAGCCCCCGGAGCTGCCGTCCGTGCTCCCGCTCCCTGAAGGCGGGACTGGGCAGCCTAGCTGCTCCCTCTGAGGTAATGCGCCACACCGCGCTTCTCAGACACAGGCAGGGCAAACCTGACCGCCGAGGCCTACTTCAGCCGCCATCTCTCATCACCCTCTAATTCCTGACACTTCAAACACCAGGATCCAGATACTAGGGAAGGCAGCAGATGAAGGGAAACTAGGCAAAGGGAAAAGCGTCCGTCTGTCGAGGGCACAGTTTCACTACTTTTCTCCCCTGAGGAATCCCTGAAATTCTTGTGCTTTCATCGATAACAAAAAATTTGATTAGCATTATGAGAGGTGAGGTGATGAATACAATCAAAAGAAAATAAATTTGGCAGCCATATCACATGTGTGCAGCCATGTCACAGCTGGACGCTCAATTTCTACTAAGCTTTCTGAACTATTAAAAGACAACACAGCTTGAAGAACTGCATTGCTAACTCTCTAGACCCAGCGTGGAAAGCACGACAAGACGGCAAGAGCCATCACTCCCCTACGAGCGCTCCCCTCACCCTGTGACTCTGCAGCAGGGACACCCTCCTGTGACAGCCCTGCTCATCCAAGGTCTTGATAACTGTTTCCATTTTCAGGAATTTTGTAAGCCAGTTCTTATGTCTTGGTGCTTGAAACTGGCCGTGATGGAAGTTCACACATTTCCACACCATGGTCATCAGCAACCACTTCAAAGCAGCAATCACCACACACCATCACTCCTGGTGTGTGCAGCAGCCTCACCACTGAGGTCCCAAAGGCAGCTTCCATGTCCTATTCCTAAGATGATGCCCTAAATCTTCCCTTACGGGTAAGTGAACTGTTCACAGTTAAGTACAATGGTTTTGTACACAGGCCCATGTTAAGTTTCCAACACGAGGATTAACGCTTTTTGCCTTACTAGGCAGCAGGGTCAGAAAGACGAACACCACACCACTAGCCCAGAGAGGAAGATTTCAAAAGCATTCCCTCACCTAGCTCTCAGGGCAGGTCTCCCACAGAAAGCACAGACTGCGTCCAACCAGCTCAGAAAGAAGCAAATACCATCCCGCAAGCTAATACCTGTGCGGCTGCCGGCTGGGCTAACAGGGTCTCCCTCAGCGCCCTGTTCAGACTCTGAATGGGGGACTCCTCACTCGTGGCGGCACCTGTCGGCCTTGGCAAAGGGTCTGGCTGCTCTTCCTCGTCACCTTCCACCAGGGATGACCGGCAGGGTTCGCTCAGGATAGCTTCAAATTTCTTCATGAATTTAAAGAGGGTTCTGGCCCCCAGGTAATGGGAGATAAGGGCGGGAAAAAGTAAAAATGGAAAAGTGAGGAAATATGTAAATGACATAATGCATACACAGGCAACTTGATAACTTGTACCTTTGGTACAACAAGCGTCTTAGAAACTCGTAATCCTTTGTTGTTTTTAAAGGAAAAAGCATAGCGGGTATTCTAATCGCAACTTTAGCCGGGATCCCTTGGCTAAAGGCGAGCAGGTGGCAGAGGACTGGACCTTCGGCAGCACGCAGTCCGCTCTGCCTCCACACACATCAGCTCCTCCCGCAGTGAGACTGCGTTGGGTGGGAGGGTGGTGCTGTGCAGACAGCAGAACAGTCCAGTGTTTTTAGCAAGTTTAAGGCAGCACAAGTCAGGCCTTTGTAACAATGCAGTCATGCTGTCTACCATTCAAAAATTTTGAGTTCTGGCCATTCCATCTTTTAAAAGATGAATTACCTGTGTGTCTTTTCCACAGACTGCTTAACAGACCAGAAGCTGACATCATTCCACTTGGATATCTTAACAAATTCCTGTAAGAAAAATGACGGGCTTTTACCAAGCTGGTGGCATTCTGCCTCTTTCTAGATCACCCGTGTGATGACCAGAGTGCTCTTCATCCCTAACACGGGACGGGGTGTCAGTGAACAAGTAAAACAAGTCAAATAAAGGGACATGTGTTTATCTCACAGGGATGGAAAAACTGCTGCTACGATCGGTATGTCGCTGTGTACTCCAGCATAAAACGGTGTTGGGTCCACAACAGCTGCAAGTATCAAACAGGATTCTCACTGCTCCCCAGCACCCCCGCAGCCCGCAGCCCGCCACCAGGTGGCACTCCTCTGAGCTGGAAGAGGGAGCCGCCGTCCGGCTGAGGCTGGGAGCCGCCCCACGGAACCCTCGCACACGTGGCCAGGGCGCCGTGGAGCCCATCCCACAGAACGCAGAGGCTGCTGCTGCGATGCTCCCCTCCATTCCTCAGAGCCCCCGTCTCACTGGATTAAAACACAGGACCGGAAAAGAATTTGCTGCTTTGTTCTCCCAAGAGTGATGACGACTGCTGTTCCTCTTACCTTAAGCTCCTTTTCGAGGGGGGACCGAAGCTCCGCAATTGTGGCCTGGACCTGGCCAGAGAATTGCTTGTAATAATGGTACAGGTTCCACAGAACACTGCAGAGTGCATCTGGAAGAAGGAAGAGGAAACGAAAACCACACGTGCTGCTGCTTCTGCCTTGCGCTGCACGCTCAGAGGCGACCCTCCCCTCTGACCCTCTGGGCCACGACATCACGGCAGAGCACCCGCAGGCTACGTGACAGCTCGCAGGGGAGCCGGGCTCAACGGTTCCCAGAGGTGCAGGCTGCCAACACTACCCCCGTTTTTTTCATTTCAGTCTGCAGTGGATATTTTCTTCAATCGCACTTTTGTTCTTAAAGAAGGCATACTCAGATGTTCTACCGAACTCACAATTTCCAGCTCTTTCTCAGAATCTTACTGTACAGTCAGCAGAAACTAAGCCTGTTTTAAAAGATGGCATATTAATGGCTCACCCTGACTACTGATTCACGTAAATCTATACCTTACAGTGACACTTTTCTCTAAACTGCTGTGGTCAGGGACGGTAACTGACAGAGGTTTCCCGTGCAGTTGCTTGATATGTGGCAGTGCTCTCCTGAGATCAAAGAACCTAATTATAGCCTGGATCAAGCAGAAGCTTAGTGGGACATATGCGCCGTCTAGACAGACAGACGTGCTGCCTCAACACACCAGCTCACAGGATCTGCATCTGCTGCTTTGCCGCTGCCACAGGTCACCAGCCAGGGATTCGGTTATAACCAGTCTGCACTTGATTTCAGGGTTTTCTCTCTATCTCACCTGAATCACATCACAGTAAAAGGTAACTGAAAGTGTCTTATTTAAAACCTGGCATGCACCAAGACACCTGTCTCACGGATTCAGAGCCTAATCATTTCAACAGCACAGGGTAAAATTAAAGAAAAAAAAACTGATACACACCTATGTATATCCTCACCTTTTCCTTCGACTTGTGGCATCAGCAAGACATGACAATGGAAAACCAGTAACATCTGAAGCCGTATGTGGAACTCGCCCAGTGAGGATCCTTCAATAAATGCTTGTAAAGTGCTCACCAGCAACATCAGGGTCATCTGTTTGTCATCTTTAGAGATTCAAAGAGGAAAACACACGCATGTCTGCACTCATCACGCAGTGTCAGACTACACACAGTCTACTAAGAGATCCCCGAGGGACACCCGTCAACGTGGAGTTTGGAGCAGGGACCACAGCTAAATTCCAAGCTGGTTTAAAAACGGCAGCTGCACTACCAGCATATGTGACATGCACTCGTGGCAAACAAGGGAACTCAATTATCAGGCCCGTGTTCTAAGCATGAGATGAAACCCTTTTAACTCGGGCACTGTAACTACTACCTACCAACACAGAAACTCCCTCTCTGACTTGTCCCATGGACACAGAGAATAAGGAAGTCTTGTCTTACGACTAGCTCTCTAGACTCTGGATGAGTCACTTAAGCCTCCCTGAGTGTCACCACTGTTCTCAGTAAGAAAAGAACCACACGGCTCTTCCGGCTGACCTCTCGGGAATACGGCGGTCGCACAACACGCCCTGTGTGGAAGCAGCGGGGGGGGGGACAGGGAGCGGTAAGCCCCAGGCGCTGCAGCGCGCCAGGCCAAGCCCGGACCCTGCAGGCAAGCGGCACGTGCGGCTAGGTGGTACCTCCCTGCTCCTCTGCCTGCTCCTGCATGTGCCTCTCCAGCATCTGGTGGATGGAGAACCAGTGCCTCGTGGATTTCTCAGTATGGCGCTTCAGGGTATTATCCAAACTCACGGACCAGCAGCTGGGATGTGGGAGGAGAGGCCAAGGAGGCATGTAAGGAAACCCATTCAAACACATGAAACCTCGAAGACAGGAGCTACACGTCCATAATTCTCTCCTCCTCCATGAAGATGGAGAAGCTGCCGCTCTGCTGCCTCAGAATGCATGCTGCTCTCTGGCCTCCAGCTGACACATGACCTCAACTCTCAAGAAACAGCCCATCCAAAGACCCTGTCCCTACCATGGAACCAGGGGGGGAGTGGCAAATAAATCACTCACTTCAGTTCCAGTTTACGCCAACGGACGATCAACTGAGTGACCAAATCAAGATGTTTCCTCAGGGACAGGGCCCGACTTGCATTCTCCTCCCAATCCTGAAGAGACACAGAAGCTGTTATTCAGCCCCCTGATCACCTCCTCCCTCAGGGACATCCTTGACTTCTCTCAAGCAAAGACCACTGGGACCTTGAACAGCTTCTATACTGATGCACCAGGTGGCGGTAGTGGTGAAGAGCCCGCCTGCCAGTGCAGGAGACATAAGGGACGTGGGTTTGATCCCTGGGTCAGGAAGATCCCTTGGAGGATCTTGGCAAGCCACTCCAGGAGTCTTGCCTGGGAAATTCCACAGACAGAGGGGCCTGGTGGACTTCAAGCCATAGGGTCACAAAGAATCAGACATGACTGAAGCAACTTAGCATGCCTGCACGCACCAACACATAACCACCCTCTTATCCAGCTTGGAGATCTTCCTGGTGACCTGACTAACCTCCAGCTGAGCAAACAGCACAGGATTTGGAGACCTGAGTCTGAATCTCTGTATTGTCAGTCACGTGACCCCCTTAAAGTCCAGAACCCCAGTGTGAAAACCAGGGGAGCCCCAGCCACTTCAGAGGCTACGAGAGGGCTGAGGGGGTGAAGATGCAGCCAGTCTGAAGCCAGACTCGAACATAAGAGAACCGCCTCGCTGATGACAAACCGAGGGCTAGAGAGAGGACCCTCTCACCTGCGCCTTTGCCAGAAGGATCTCCAAGCCACTCAGGAACTTCGAGACGGGGCTGGACAGTGGGAAACTGCAGATTCGGTCCATCACAACCAGCAGCTGCAGGGGGCAGAGAAACAGATCTGCGCATGCTCACGGGGCTGTCGATCGCCCACAGTCACGGGGTACTGAAGACCGGCCTGTTTCACGCAAAGGCCCTGCTTCACAAGCACCCATGAATGCTCTGGGTAAAACTCCAGGGCTGCGGATCCTGCCCAAGAGAAACACTTTCTCTGCTGTATTACTCTGGAAGTGAGGCTGAGTTTGATAAGGTAACTGCTCTTATTACTCTGTTATAAGTTACTATAGAATTAGCTGAAGATCACAGAGCAAGGGTCTGAGTTAAAACTACCAAGCTTGAAAGAGCCAGACCCTTGTTTACGTAAGGATGTGTCTGAATCAAGAGCAATGCAGCAGCATTTCATATGTGGATGGCAAACCCTGAGCAACAGACATAGTAAGTGGAATCGCAAACACCATTACAAACGTGCACATTCATCCTACAGGCAACAGTGCTCCTCGGATCTGGTTCTGTGAAACCCCCGTGTCACCCGTGTGCAAGTCGATGCACCTGGGACAATGAGAAGCCGCCTCCCCACCACCACCCCACCTGCTCAAGTGCCGGGTGCTCCGGCCAATCCTGCAACAGCCGGTGAACAGCCTCCGAGAAGCCCTGAAGCACTGGCTGGCACTGCCGAGCTTCTGGGATGTTGGGGTGATGGTAGAAGTCGTAGGGCCCGTCAGGCCTCACCATCAGGTCTGAGGTCGCTTCCCCAAAGAGAGTGTCATGGGATAGGGTGCAGGCCAAAAGCTGGCTGCCCAAGAGCTGGTCATTCAGCTCAGCTCCTGCGAAGTCATTAACAAGATCACAGTAAGGTTGGTGTTAAGTTACAAAGATGTTGGAAACATGCTCAGAAGTAATGAATGACAGGGACTGAATGGAGCAGACATGGCCACGCCATCCTCTCAAAGCAACACAAGCCCAGGGAACTGTGACTCTGATGCCAAGTGGTCACCAAAACCTGCCGAGTTTCAGGATACACGGATGCTGCCTCCACATAATCAAAGAGGGTGCAGTTTGAAGGATTCAAATTCCCAGTGTGGGGGGCTCTTCTTGGCAGAAATGAAAGCTTCCTTCCTACTTAAACCACGGTGTTTTGTTTTCATGAGAAATAGAGGCAAAATGAAAGCTTCCTTCCTACTTGCATGGAACAAATCATGAGGTCATGTAGGAAACTACATCAAACCATACCCTGTGAAATTAATTTCTGAGTTCCCGGGCTACTCCCAGCAATACATGATTTCATTAGAAAAGCACCAAAGCTGTTAGAGGGAAATTAGAAATAATGTGGAGAAACAAGACCATTAAAGCTAATATAATAGCGTATCCTTACTTTCTTAATCCCTTTAACCCAAAGTATTCAAAGGATGGAGAAACCATGATTATGGCAGAATTTTAAATCGATTCTGGAATCAGCTCTAAGTCCCTTAAGTTAAGGAAACACCATCGATCCGAACTTAGCAAAAACAGGGAGGTAGCAGTTTTAATTGTTCCAGAAGCAGCAATCACATGACTCATTCTGATCTCCCAAGAGCTAAAGAGAAGTAAACCACCATACCCATCAGGGGGTAGACGTGTGTCACGAGAGAGGCCCCCGTCTGGTAGCAGGACAGAAACAGGCTGAGATAGTGCTCCGCCCCGTGGGGCGGCGGACTCTGCTGGTACCAGAGGGACCGGGCGAAGCCGAGGCACAGCTGCTGGTGGATGTGCATCACAGCCTGCATGGAGCTCTGCGACAGGACGGCGGGGCCGGCCTCTTCTTGCCCACCCGAAGGGCCCTTCTCCTCTAGTGTGGGTTCTGCCAAAATATCTGCGAAGTCCTGTAAATAACATTAGAGCAACTGAACTTGTGCAAATCAAAATCCAGTTCTAATCAGACCAAAAGGAATGGGGAGGGATGGAGTGTGAATGATCAAGATGAAGTAGCATTCATTATGTGCATTAAGAAGTTATTTAAAAAATTACAAAACCGTTCAAAGGGAATGTAATAGCACCTAACAAAGTGTTGCAGTCAGTTATAGAGTGAATCCTAAGAGTTCTCATCACAAGGAAAAAAGTTTTCTTTTATATCTATATGAGTGATGGGTGTTCACTATACTTATTGTGGTAATGGGTGCATGATAGATGGAAGTCAGGTCATTATGCTGGGCACCTTAAATTCAAACAGTGCTGTGTGTTAATTATATCTCAATAAAACCGGAAGCGGGGGGAAACACCCAGCCATTCAAAGGTGAGGGGTGCGGCACCAGCGCAGCACACCGCCCACCTGCTCGTGCGGCGGGAACTGGCTCCTGAACGCGCGCTCCTCCTCCTCCTCCTCGCTCAGCGCTGTCCTGCTCCGGTATCTGTACAGGCTGCTCTCCTGCGCTGCCTTCTCCTGGGCTATGCGTTCCTGCTCGTCCCACTCATTGATGATTTCCTGAAAAATCACACATGCCAGCAGAAGCTTATTTGCCTTTGCTCAGGCACTTAGTGCACAAAGGCAGGATTTGTCATCTCTTTATTTCTCATTTCTCATGAAAACAAAACACCAGGGTTCAAAAACAAACAAATGACCATGTCCAAGAAACTAAATTCCATGCAGCGGAGAGTAAATGGGCTCTGTTTTCAAACTATGTATCTGCAGCAAACTGGTTCTCCTAAATTCTTCCTTGCTGTATTGTGACAGTTTTGCAGATGCGAAAATCTGCAGACTGGGGACCTGCTGTCAGGCCTGGGTGGTGCTGTGTCAGGGGTCAGCAAAGTGGGCATGTGATGCAAACTGCACTTGGCCAGCACCTCAGGGGGATGGGTGGCCCATGGGTTCAGAAAAGAGAAAACAGACTGGGGACTGGTTGTTCCTGGGGAACCAATCAGGTAAAATTGGGCCATACCTTACCAGACATTTCCTAAATTCCCTACTACCTCTGAAGTCCTCTAATTGGCAAAAACTATCAAGAAACCACCCAGTACTGAGGAGGACCTCGGACATGAGCCTCCTCCATTCAGGAAGACAGTTTCTATAAGAAGCCTAAGCCGGCAGTTAACCTTTGTCTCCGCAATTCTGCTTTCTTGAAAGTTTACCCAAAGATCTAGCTTTAAGACTTTTCTTAGAATGGCACTGGTTTGGGTTTTTTTTCTCTTCTAAAATAGCAAAAAGACCTTACATACAAATGTAAATATTTAGTGACAGGGGTATACCAATGTGTTAACAGTTCATGTGGTTCACATGGCTTTAAGTAGCAGAATCTAACAATTTAGCTTATACTTATTCTTTTAACTATCTACAGTGAGAACAAACTGCTTTTGTTGGTAAGCAAGAAAAGCAGAAGTTATTTTCTTAACGTTAATAGAAGTTGATACCGTTACATGGCAAAACCCATCGTAAACAAAGTCAACACCAAAAAACTAGGAGAGACCATCTGCAATGTGCATCAGGAACAAAGGACTGACGTCACTAATAACTTTTTTTGACCTCTTAAAAACTAACACACACCCCTAAACCTAACAATTAAATGTGAAAAAGCAAGAAACAGCTACTCGATCCCCACTCCCTAACCACGTGATCCCATCTACGTCGGGCGCCCTGCTCGTGTCCCCGGCGTCCTGCTGGAGGTGGGCTCACCTGACAGGCGTGTCTGAAGAGCTGCAGGGCCCGCTGGTCCAGCTCTCCCTTGCACAGCGCGTGGGAGCGCAGGTATAGGAGGGCGTTCAGCAGCAGCTGTTCTCGGCTTGGGCAGGCGCTCTGGCCCTTCTCTTCCAGCTCCCGTCCTCCCGAGCGCTTGAGCATCAGCTTGCTGAGGCCACGCAGAACCTCCTCCGACTTCACAGAGCACAGAGCGTCTGCGTGGGCATAGTAGGTAGGGAAGGCAGGGCCCACCGACGGGAAAGCCAGCAGGGATGTGGCCAGGGCCCCCAGCCTGTCTGCGCCAGCCAGGCCAGCCTGGAGCAAGGCGTGGACCTCGCCCGCCACCAGCCGCATGCCATGCTGCAGCTGCAGGATGGAGGCTTGCAGCGGGGCCGTGGCGTCTGGGTACAGGGCAAACTCCTCGGCCAGCCGCCTCCGGAACTGGTGGTGTGACTGCTGCCAGGAGGCCTCCTCCTTCAGAAGGTTCTGGGCCGCCTGGGCAGCCCGAGGTCCATCTGAGCGCAGGGCCTGCAGGAGCCGCGTGAGCAGATCCTGAACGGCGGGCGCCTGGGCGATGCTGCTGACGTAGTGGTGGATCTCCTGCACCAGGGCCTCGTATGTAGGCAGCGGGGGCCGGCAGGCCTGCTTCTTGGACAGGCTGCAGATTAAGCTCTCCAGCTGATCAATTCTCTGGCGAAGCAACCTAAAGGCAAACCAACACCACAGGCAAATTCCATCAGAGGCAAAACAACAAATCTAGACTGAGCTCTTGGGAAGAAGAAGACAGGCATTTCGGTTTCTGAGGCCTAAAATGATGATATACTGACAATTACAGTGAGAATGGATTACACATCTACAGCATTTACCGTGTGTAACCCGTGTCGTCAAGCACTTTGGACGCACATCTCACTGAAGGAGGCACTATTTTATCCTGCTTTTACAGAGAGGGCGCTGCAGTGTTGAGGCACTGAGCGATCTACCCGAGGTCTCAAGCTGATGGAACTCAGAACCCACTAAGCAGCACTCCCTCAGGTACCAGGTGCCCGGGTGCCTGGCATGGCACCCGACTCCTCCCACACCGAGAGGAAGCTCTGCCTTCAATCCGCCCAGCTCCCTGCGGGTCCTCCCCCTCCTTGCAGAGTCTACTCTTCCTGATTATAACTGTGGCTTTGGGATCTACTCGCTAACAGAGCTCACAGATGTCGATCATAAGCTCAGCTTGACACTGTAATTAAACTGCAGAATGTCTTCTTGAAAAGATCCTAGCTGGTAATCCAGTTCCAGTGATCATCACTGCGCTGCGTCACCTGATGTGAGGGTGAGAGTGGCTGAGGATGACGTCATCGTCCAGGTCTCTTCCGGTCCGCAGCTGGAGTGAGAGGCTCCGCGTCTTCCACTCACACTGCAGCTGGTGTAACTAGCACAGACGGAGAGACTGGCTCGCTGCGCCCAGCTAGGACCAGGCCCGAGACACGCAGCCCTGCGGGAGGGTCGCTCCCTGGATGGAAGGAGCCTGGGCTCCCGGGTGACCCAACGGCTGGGGGGCGGCTTCTGCTTCACTAATCTGGACCACTCACCTCAGAGCTCTCAGGTGAAAAGGAACTGTCTCACTGATGCCAATGAACTGCTGAGTCTCTGCTATAGCAGCTTGCCCTTCACCCCAACCAATTTAATTTTCCTTCCTCCAAATATAGGCCTAATAAATCACTATTTAACATACTCAGTTCCTGAGTTTGGTTGGGAGTTCAAATAGCAAGAAGCACATCACATTATCGGAATCTTCCTAATTCCTGACTTTTGGATAACAAACACCAACAGTTCAAAACCTAAAGTCTACTCATTGTTGTTGCCTAGTCACCAAGTCATGTCGGACTTTCTTACGACCCCGTGGACTGTAGGCCGCCAGGCTCTTCTGTCCATGGGGATTCTCCAGGCAAGAATACTGGAGTGGGTTGCCATGCCCTCCTCCAGGGGATCTTCCCAATTCAGGGATCGAACCCACGTTTCCCGCGTCTCCTGCATCGGCAGGCAGATCCTTTACCACTGCTCCACCTGGGATGGCCCTGAGGAATACTGGACGCTATCTAAAGGAGTTACTCACATCCAAGTATCCAAAACTGAATCTAGGTAGGGGGTCCCGATGGTGAGGGACAGTATGAGCGTTAGGCAGCTCGTGCTCCGAGCACCCAGGAGGGCGGCGGCGGAGCGACGCGCTGACCGGGCGCGGCCCGCACGCCAGCCCTCCCGCCGTACCTCTTCCTCGGCGTACTTGAGCTTGTACTGCCTCTTCACGGCGGGGTCGAAGCGCGCCTGGGGCAGCCAGGTCTGGATCTGGAGCAGGCCCAGGCTCACCCACAGGCTCCCACGGCGGGCCGGCTCGGGCAGGTCGCGCTTGCCCTCCACCTCCCCGAACGAGTGGCGCAGGGCGGCAAGCAGGAGGCCCAGCAGGTCCTTGGGCAGCGCCCCCTGCCTGGCCAGCTCCCCCAGAGTCTCGCCCACGCGCTGGAAGGCCTGGCCGTCCCCGAGTAGCAGCTGCCGGCAGGCGTGCCGGTGCTCTTGCTGGCGGGCCGCGGGCAGCAGCTCGGCCAGGCCGGCCAGCTGCCGGCAGAGCACCAGGCCCTGGAGCCGGGAATCCGTGCGCCTGCGGGCCAAGGGAGCGCTCACTGGGTCTGCACCGCGGTCACCAGCATTCCTTTCTGACGCTGGCGCTCGTCCTTCCAGAGCACAGCGAGGCAGCCCACGCTGCTCTCCAGACCACGGCTGGCGGTGAACTTCCGCTCTCGGCCTGACGGTTTCCGGGGCACCGCCTCGCGGTGGCAGCCGCTGACAGCTGGCAGCGCCAGCTCACAGCAGTCTCTTATGGGCTGAAAGCCCGCTGCTCCAGCCAAACCCCTGTCCTCCACCCACCGGAAACAGCCGCTACCCAAGCCAGCCCGCCCGGTCCGCAGGACACACCCTGGAGGAAAGGCGGGCGGCGCGTCCGCCGGGGAGGCCATACCTGAACTCTGCCGCCACCGGGACGGCCATGTTGGTCCAGAGCATCGCGCTGACGTCCCGGAGCTGCCGGCACCTCTGGACCCACTGGCCCAGGGGGACGCGCGGGGACGGCAGGGCGGGCAGGCCGCTCACGTCCCAGGGGCCTGCTCCGCAGGGGCTGGCCACGATCTCAAAGCAGCACTTGGCGAACACGGCTCTACTGAGACCGCCGGGACCCTGAGGGAGGGAGGGAGGGAGCCAGGTCAGCTTTTAGAAGTTAACGAACGGGGTTTCAAGGAGCAGCACTGGGCCGCCTCAGGCTGTCAGGAACAGGCAGCCGCCATCCTCAGACAGGACCAGGCTGGCCGAGGGCGGCCGGTGCAGTGGGCCCCGAAGGACTCCCTTCTCCACGAACGAAGAGCGGGGGTTGCTTCTGTCAGGCGGGAGAAAACGCCTCGCTCCCGGGCCTCAGGAGGGCCATTTCCGCGGCAGGGCCGGGGGCGCCGCTTCCGGGACTGTTAAAGGGACACAGCACAGTGCCCATGACAACAGGTGAGGGGTGCGGCCCACAGGAGAGAAACCCCGGCTGTGCGCGCCTCCGGGTGAGCCGTGAGGCTCAACACGGAAGGAAGGCTCTGAGACGTCCTATAGTAAAGGAACCAGTTTTGATACAGGTTTCCTACATCCACGAAACTTGTGAGAGTAAAGTGCTGTGTCAGACGTGGCACTTCAAATAAGATGCAAAGAATGAACTAGGTGAAACTATGTTGTTAATACTGCTTTCGGATATATTTGTTTGTAGATTAAAAAATTCACATCCCTACCTCACAAAAGAAGATATTCTGATGAGACTGACATAAACATGAAAATGAACAAATGGTTTTTCACTCTATGCGTAGTGAACAAAGACTTATTTAAAAGCATGTCAAAGCCACAAAGTAAAAAGTGGCTGGTGTATTTGCAAACTATAAAACGTGTGTGATAAAAACATCCTCAAACCTGAGAGACAATAGAAATATATTTCCTTCAAACCTGCGATATACTAGAAATACATTTCCAACCATGTTAGGTGAAGGTTTAATATGCATAATATATAATGAGATCTTCATTAATAAAATGACATTTAATGACCCTTTTAAACAAAGTAGGCAATAAACATGACTGGAAAATTCAGAGAAAGAAATAAAAACAATCAATATACATATGTAAAGATGCTCTATCTCAATAAAAATCAAAGGAATACAACTTAAAACAAGTTCTAAAGTGAATGACTGGTAATAATTCAAAGTATTAATGACACCAAGTGGGGCAAAGATATGGAAACGCAGGATATGAGAAGTGATCCTGACTTCATGTCTTCCCTCTTCACCGTCTCCTAGCAGGAAGAGTGAAAAACAAACCTGCTTCCCTAGATGTTCTGATAACATATATAAATCTCTTTAAATGTGCAGACACTTTGGCCAAGGGTTAAATCCCAAGCCTCATCACGATCCATCGGAATAGCAGACAAGTAGAAGAGGCTTGGACAAGGTAGCTGATGCAGAGGTGCTTACTACAGGAAGCGGGAGAAGGCAAGAAATCTCAGTGCTTATCAATAAGAAAGTGATAAATGCTTTGCAGCACAGCAGTACAGTGGAATACCTTAAAAAGGCAGAGCGGGTGACAGGCGCAAATGTTCATGACACAGACTGTGTGAGCCAAGGAAGTAACCTTGCTTTTGATTACACGAGAGAAATTTTTTCTGCTGTCAAACATTTTTATAATTTTCTGCCAACAAACCTTTAATGTGGGGTCCAAAAGAGATCTGGGGGTCTCCCTGCGCTGTTCACCAGGCAGTGGGCTCCACGTCAGCCAGTACTCTGGATGTGTGGTCACAGTGCTGCTCCAGAAAGACGAAAACGTGGAACTGAATAACTCGGACCACAAAGAGATCCTTTCTTCAGCGGTCATCTAGAGATAAAGGATTAATCAGGTAAGAGAGTATTTGAGAAAGATTCTATAAATCCAGTTATAAGATCTCCATCTTGTAATATCATCCAGAACTAACATGGATTTAAAGATTATTAATCCTAATGTTTCTGATTTTCTGCTACCCCAGACATCTTAGTCACATTATTTAACCTATTTATACTTTGATAAAACAAACATGAGATCTGATTCTGTAAGACTGCATGTGAAAATGTAATAAAAATAATCACATAATTATGTATCAAAATAAATGAATAAAAAATTATCAAAAAAAATTTAAGGCTGTACTAATGAAGTAATAGTAACTACAATTCACAACTATTCATATTCAACAAGTTACTCTCTATGGAAGAGTAAAAAACACTGATTATACATTTTTGAGCAAATTAAATAAACATCAGCAAGTATTTTAGCCTCATCTAACTGGGGACCAAAGGGAATGAAACTATTAAAATGCCTAGAATATTACTGCAAAAAACATTCAAAGTTCTCCTCTTTGAAACTTAATTCAGAAAAGATTAGTTTTACAACATGCAATTTTTGAGATTATTCTGCAATGTTCTGCAACTAGTGTGCCACAGAAAATCTAATCAGTTCACAGTGCAAAGGCGGCTTTTTGATTTTGGCTTTTATTTTTACCTTTTGATGGTGTGCTAAGGACCAAAGATCTCGAAGCTCTTGAGGAGCAACTGGTGTGTGCTTAAGACAAAATGTGATGTGATGGCTTATCTCCTCATCTACCTGAGGCTGCTGGTTGCTTGACCTGCTCAAGAAATAGAGATGGGGAGAGAGTAAGCTGTGGGCTTTCCATGAACTGCCAGAAAACTGCTACAGGAGGGGAGACGGAATACACACAAAATAGGCAAAGAATCAAGAATTTTTGGCTTTCCAAGTGGCAAATGACCTCCCTCTGCTTCAGCAACTACTCCCCCCTCAAGACAAGGCTGCGCTTCGTTTTAAATGTAGGATACACAGAATACACGTCCGTGAAAATAGGCTGCCCTAAAGGGAAACACCTGAAGGAAAACACCTGGCTCACCTTCTCAGACACGCCTGTGTCATAAAATCTGCTGTGATTCTGTACTGCCAGAGCATGGCCAGGTACTCCATCGCAGGCCACAGCTGAACACTCCTGGTGAGCTGGATTAAGGAGCTAAAGTCTGGCTGCGACAGGGAGGAAGCTTCACTGTGCTTTTTCTCCAGAAAACCAAGTGAAATTCCTTTGGCTTTTAGTTCTAAACACTGAGCATTCACAAGATTCTTCAATGCATCTAGACAAAAAGATACACAGCAGTCAGTGGTCAGGCTCAGATTCCCAACAGCCAGTTATGTGACTGAGCTTAACTTGAGTTCAACTTCACCTGAGCTCGAGTTTCTCATGTGTTAAATAACGCTATTAATACCTGCACAATTCCAATGACAGAATTAAATAATGTATGTAAAGTTTAGCCTTATGCCTGACACTTATTTAGTGGTTACTATAGTACATGGGGGGGGCGAAGAAGGAGAATATCCAAGGGAGAAATTTTTTAAACTTACAAAGAAAAAGAAAAAAAACCAACAACTTATTGGCTGCAGAGAGCATGCTTAGAACCACTGTAAGCTAGCCACACACCTGAGTCAACATCTTTCAGAATATTAGCTCGGAGGACCAACCCCCAGGCCCGGAGGAGACTTTTCTTTAATGTCCCTTCAGAGGCAACCATCTGGAGCCGACTGATATCTTCCCGCCATCCACTCTCCCCAAGAGCAGGCATCCACTCTCTGATGCTAAGAGCTTTGTTAAAGATCTTCAGTTGTGAAAAACACTCTACGACCAGCTCGTCCTGAAACAATAAAACCCAGGAGAGCCTATTACAGAGGAGAAAAGTGGTTCTTTTTAGAAGCCTGTTCATGTCTGAAACAGTTTTTTTTTTTTTTTTTTGAAACAGTTTTTAAATATTTCCTCAATGCTTCTACAAACATAAAGTTGGTTAACTCCTGTTGCTCTAAGGATATTTTACAGTAATCAAGTTAAAAGTCTATTCAACCTTAAAAGTCTCAAGACTAAGCAAAACAATAACACTCAACAAATCAGTAAATAGTGCTCACTGAACATTCAAAAATTTGCAGGCAGGGCTGAGTCTAGTTAAATGGCAGTGCACACATTCCAAGAGAGCTTGAGAAAAGGTCAAACCTCTGTGTTAACTACATGCTTCCAAATTGTACCTTAAAAGGAAAGGGTCGTCCCAGGAACTTCTGCAACTTCTTTACACCTGTGAATCCACCAGTTGGGCTCTCCAAGCAATTCTGAATATGTTCTGAAATGGTCTGAACCTCTTTGTAGTATCTTTAGCAGAGGAGATAAAAGGGCAGAAGGGAGGTGAGGAAAGGGGGAAGTGCTGATATTAAGGGACACTGCATATACTTTATACTAGGTTTACATTCACCGACAAGTCAAGGATGGAACAAACCAAAGTAAAGTAGGAAGAAACACATTTCCTTTCCAAACATCAATCCTGTAGATACTGATGTCATTTCTCTAAATATGAGTCTTACTTGTCTTCATGGTTCATCAGGAGTTGGGGGATCCGACAGACCAAATGTTTTAAAACCCAGTGCCAGTGAAGGCCAAGCAAGGCCAGGCCCGAGGCATCTACTTTTACTGTGTCGGCCACAGTCCAAAACCGGTCCCGCCATCGCACAGAACCCAAGATCTAAAAACAAAGCAAATCAAGACTGGTCACAAACATCTCACAGTAAAGGACACAAAACACAGACTTCAATTGTGAATCAATACGCAACATATACATGTTAAAGAGCTAGCATCTGACTGGAAAATTTTTTAGGGGTATCGAGGCAGTCAGAGAAGGCAAAGATCTTTCATCCTATCGCTGGAAGTTCAGAGCTATTGGGGAAAACAGAGTCACTGGGCCATGTGGTAAGTGTGCTCCCCATGTTATAAGAAATCACAACCTGCTTCACAAAGAAGCTGCACCCTTGAACCCCCACCAGCAGAACAGGCAGGTTTCCATTGTTGACCTTGGTGGTTCTGGTGAGCGGGCCTGTACTGCGGTTTCAATTTACATCTCCTGGGTAACTAATGACACAGAAATTTCCAAGTGCTCAGGGGGCATTCATTATCTTCTGAGAAACATCTATACAAATTCTCTTGCTCCTTTTTAAAGCTGGGCTATCACTTTGGCTTAAATAATTTACATACAATTTATAAGCTGTGTCTCCTCATGTTTTTATTCTCTTAAAGCTGTCTATTAACAACCATTTTTAATTTTGACAAAACTGAATTCATCAATTTTTTCTTTTATGAAGAATGCCCTGAAATCTCTGCCTATCCTCAGGCTGTGAATATTTTCTATGATTTCTTTTAGAGGTTCATTAACTTTAGCTTTTAGACACAGGTCTATAATCTGTTTTGATGTTAACTTTTCTGACATGAGGCAGGAGTAAAGGCTCGTATTTATTACGTGGATATCTAGTTTTTTCATCACCGTTTGTTAAAGAACGGTTTCCCTCATTAAATTAATTTACCATATATTAATATTTGAGGGTCTGCTTCTAAATTCTCTTTTATTAGTCTATGTCTATCCTTATGACAATAACTACTGTTTTTACTAATGTAGTGTTGTAATGCAAAAGTCAGGTACTCTGAGTTTCCAACATTGCTGTTCTTCTAACTGTGTATTTTTATGGCAAAGCAGTCTCCAGATTAGTGATAATCTTTCAGGTTTTATGGTGTTAAAGCTATTTTTATAATAATATCATATTATTTGCCCTCTTTACTTTGGTGACACCTGCACTGATGGTACCAAAAAAAGGGCAGGGGATGGGGTGGCATGCAAGCCGTGACTGGGTGTCTGGCAAACAGCGTGTAGAAAATGAAAGGATATGTCAGTTCAAGAGAAACAAGACTGCCGAAAATAAAGCTCAAAACTTTTAAGCAAAGCTCAGAACTCTGAAAAACTAAGAGCGTGACAAATTCCCAATACTTAAAGATTTTCTGATGAAGTCCTGCAGTAATTTTTCAAGAGTATGACTTCTTAATTTATATTGGAAAATGAAATGAGCCAACATTTGGAAGATCTGACAACTCACTTAACAATACTTTCCAAATTGCCAATGCGTGAGCTGCGGATACACACAGGCGCAACGTGCAAGGACAAAGCCCATCCACGTGCAGACCGGGCAGTGAGTTTCAACACGTGCCAAGATCGCTGTTTTTCCAAATTCCACGTTATAAGTGACCTTTACAAAACTGTCACTTGGCAAGCTGTGGTATAGGATCAAAGGACATTCACAATTACATGGGAATGTTTGTTAAACTAGCCTTCACTTTCCCAGCTCTTAGCAACATGAAATAGAGGTCAGCTTCTCTTCATAAACTTCAACCCCTACAACATACCATAAGACAGCAAATCAGGGGCAGGTGTGAAAAACCGGCCTTCCTTCTGTTAAGCCCGACATGGAGAGATGTGCAGAAATGTAACACCATTCCACTCTTAATTTTTGTTTTGGAAAATGGTTGGTTTTTTCATTAAAAATGTTATTCATGTTAATATGAATTTGTTACTGTGTCTTTAAACAGACTAACACATAATTTTTTACATTTCTCAGATTTATTTCCTAATACGGTAAATATACATGTAACCACATATGCAAAAGTTCTTTGAGATTTGGGAATGGCGGGGGCGGGGGCTGGAGGGGCGGGTCTTGAGACTAAAAAGTTTAACACCTACAATTCTACAGTGACTGGAATAAACTGGATTCAATCCCAGTTTAGTCCACATGTGAGAATCATGTCTAAGAAGGCTTAAGGGAACTAAAATATAACAGTTAAAATTCTAATTTTTAGCAACAAATGGATGGACAAATAAGTTATAGTATGTATACAAATAACAGACTATTACTTGGCAATAAAAAGGAATGAATTGAGACACAAAACAATATGGATGTATCTCAAAATGACTTTAAATGAAAGTGGACAGATAAAAACAATATAAAATGCCAGAAATAGAAATATAAAAGCAATATAAAATGCTGTAGTAGCAAAAAGCAGGTCAATGGATACCCGCTGGAGGTGGAAGGCAGAAAAAAGGAAGAGAAAACAGAAGATGAAAGGTTTGAGGGTGATGGATGGGTTCACTGTCATGATTGTAGTAACAGCATCAATGTATACACAGGTCAAAATGTATAAATCTGTACACTTTAAACATATGCAAATTATTATCTCAATTACACCCTTATACAGCTTTAAAATATGTGTATCTATTTAAAATTCACAAGAACAATTTCTCAAATAATATTGGACATATGACTACACTGAAGTTAGTTGTTCCCCTAAAAATTTCTGTGCCAAGAAATATGTCACTTAAAAGAAAAACAGGTGCATCTCCTCACCTCATTAACACTGGCATCAGACACCGTGCCCTGAGAGGACTGTACCCACAGCAGGATTAACGCATCACAAAGTTCAAAGAAAGCAGCAAGATTGACCACGATTTCATGGGGCAGGCTGTGATAGCTCTCTGGATCTTAGAGGTGGTATAAACAAGAACATGTGATCAGTTTTAATTCTGTGGACATTTTCAAAGTTAACAGCAGTCTAGAACTTAATATTATCCTCAGCACAAAGGTCAAGGTCAAAGTTGAAAGCAAATCTTTGCCTAATATTATTAAGTTAGGTGTGTATACATAGAGATGTTCATGTCTCAATTAAAAAAAAAAGCATTTGTTTAAATACAAAACAAATTCTAAGATGTTACATATATGACCAGATGGATAGATAACAGGAAGATATGAGAAGATATAAATGAAACTCTACTATTAACAGTAGCTCCTGCAAGAGTAAACTTTTTTGTTTTTATGCTTCTACAGTTTGAATATTTTCCAAGAAATACCAATATCTCTTCAATTAAAAAAAAAAAAAAAAGGAAGGAGGAAGAAAAGAACCCATAACCAAATGCTTATGAGCTCATACTTTTGAGTCAAGAGACCAGGTCTCAAGCTCTGGCTCCACTACTTGCTGGAGATGTGACCCAGAGCATCTGGGTGCCTCCCTTTCCTCACTCATAAGACCCACCTCATGGTGGTCAAAAATATAAATAAATAAATGAGACTGAGGACATGCAGAAAAGCACTTAGTCAAAAATACTGAGTAAAGGAAGATGTCAAAATCAGGCCGCCAAATCAAAGGGACTCAGCAGCGTGGCAGCACCTGAGGAACCTCTCGCCATCAGGAACATCATGCAGCCAGATGCGAAGCTGAAGGGGTAAACGCTACGTCCTCACCTTTATGGAATTCCAAGGACATTCTCAAAACACTGTTTAACTTCTTGCCACCAACAGAAACCAAATTTGCTTCAGTAAAAATCCGTTTTTCCCGGTCCAAATATATGATGGTCCTGAAATGAGATTCCACAATTAACAAATAGTGATCAGTTCATAATACTTATCACAGCCTCTACCTGCTGAATCTTAAGAACCCTTGGAACGAACATCAATTTCCCTCAGTCTGTCATTCCCCTCAGGCCTCTGCAAATTGTGGCTGAGACGCGCAGTGACAGAGACGACAACCAGGCTGGCGGAGCGAAGCTGCCGGGCCCACTGTGCTGCCCTGCCACGACCTGACGACCCACACTGTGGACTCCCGACACTGGCCATCACCGGGAAGCCCGGGCAGCTCAGGGGCTGGGGCCCGGCGCTTTCACTGCTACGGCCCAGGTTCTGCCCTGGTCAGGCAACTAAGACTTCAAAAGCCTCTCGGTGCAGCAATCCCCCAACCCCAAAAACCCCAAACCAGCCATCATACAATTAATCTGCCATGTTAGAAGCTACCCAGGGAGGAGGATGAGGGAGCTGCTGGGGGGAAGGGACAAGGGGTCCTCTGAGGTGCTACTGCACATCAATCACACGAGTGAGTTCACTTTGTGAAAATTCATCAAAACGACATATATTCATCATTAGTGGCACTTTTCTGTAATGCATGTTGTACCTCAGTTACAAAATTACTTCTCTAAATCTCTTACACTGATGGACAATTAAAAATATTACTGGGCATTACATTAAACAGTGAGGAATGATTTATAAAACACTTAGGTAAATTTATACTATATGTGACTATGTACGTAGACCTTAAAATTTGATGGGACAGACTGCTGAGGAAAGAACTTTCGAAAATGCAGGGAGCTACTGGGAATCACACAGGAAACAGTGGAAACAGAGCTATCCTGTGATAAAAAATTAACCATAAAACAAATCCCACTACTGATACTTCCCAGTGTATATGTTAATAAGCACCCTGTTAAATTATTAAGAATCTGCCAATTCAAAGGCACTGGGACATCAGGGTCAGAATGACTTTTCGCTCTGCGTAGAGCTTGAAGGAGAGGCGGTAACAAAGGCAATCATGTCAGACGCTCAGCACTCCTCAGATTCAGAAAATTAAATACACATAAACTACATCTTAGGCGATAGGGGTTCGATCCCTGAGTTGGGAAGATACCCTGGAAAAAGAAATTGCAACCCACTCCAGTATTCTTGCCTAGGAAAATTACATGGACAGAGGAGCCTGGCGGGCTGCAGTCCATGGGGTCGCAAGGGTCAGGCATGACTTAGCATTAAACAACGATCTGTGAGGTCACAGGGCACAGCGAGGCAGACAGTGCCCACGACAGCAGGCTTCACCTACTTGTTTGCAACAGACTCTAAAAGGGCAAAGAGCTGTTCAGGCTGGTCTGTCTGTGGGTCAAAGTCCATCGCATTTCGGATGATGTCCACAGCCTGCATGTTCCATCGGGGATCCAGAGGGATCACAGATTCATCTGGTTTAAGGAACAAAAGAAAAGGTAGAATTTTGGAGTTAAACCCCCTGTCTGGCAAATCTCACTGTTTTACTTTGATCACATAGAGTCTTGCTGGGGAAGAGAAACAGAAATGGTTCAATCCTTGACAGTTCCAAAACCAATGCATTCACCTGCTCAGGTCCCATTCATGGTTGGAAAAGAATTCATGGACTCAATTACCCAATCTTTTGCCATTAACCACAAGAAAACTAACTTCCATGACAGAAAATAAATGAACACACCTCAGTAATTTGTCTTGAACAAGAAAAACAACTCAAGATTATTTTGCTTAAAACCCACTTCTTTATAATCAATCACAGGGTACACTGCTGCCACCTCTGCTCCTGTGGCTCAAACTTGGCATCAAGCGCTCTCTGCGCAGCGGCAGGCATCACTCTGGCCTGGTCTGGAGGTGGGGCTCCCAGTGGCAGGAGGTATGAGAAAACCATGGGAATGTTAGTTTGAGCGTGGCTGGGTGGCTCAGTGGAGCACTTCACGCTCTGAAGGCATCCACAACACAGGAGACTAACCAATGCCCACTGTGAACAGCAAGGTCCGGGAGGGGACCTGTATCCCCAAATCTCGCAAGGCTACATGAGCCAGAGCAACCCAGATGAAGAGGGAAAAGGAAGATGAGTCCATCAGTGGGCAGGCCAAGGCTGCCGCGAAGCGAATCGAGCCCTCTGCCCTAGAACTACGTGCTCAAAACCAAAGTTCTTCCAGGAATGGAAAGTCATAATTCACTTCAGCCACAATATGCCCCTGACATCAGTGTTCTCTGTCATTTGACTTCTGCCCAACCATCTACCCCATTACCTTTAGTGTACACGAGGCAGTCATATGTACACATAAAATTATAATTATATAAACATCAGGCTTAGCACAAAAGCATCATGCACACTTTTTTTCTAAACCAAACTGGGTAATAGCACATTTTGATCAATGTCAGATGAAAATTGAGAAATTCTGAATACCTCATTTAATTAGATAGCTTGGATGGCTATTTCTTTTATCACTGTGGTTTTGTTTCATAACTTTGAATTTAAGACTTTATAACTTCATCATTAAGGTTTTCTGTTTAAGACACTGAAGGTGTACTATTTTACCTTCATCTCAAAAGAGATCACAGTTTAAAACCCTTTCTTTTAATGGTACTTTCTTTTAACAGTACTTACTAACACATCACAGACTATTACAAGTTACAGGGGCCCCAGAAGAATGAATTTGACTCCCACGTGTTTTCAAATAAAGGCAGCTGAGCACGAACGAGGGACCCAGAAGCAACAAGCTGGTTTGTGGCCAGGCTGGGACCGGAGCCCAGGCCCCAGCTCCCGTGTTCCTCCCACCGCATTGGGTGTCATCATCCTTTTTCAGAAACTGAACAATCAATACACAGTTTTGAAAAGAAGCAATAGAATATGCATCTGGATACTCTGAGTCTTCTTTTTAAAACTGTTACAAGGGGGAGCTCTGATAGATCTTTTCCCCATGAACTCACCGGACAAGAGTGCTGAGAGCTAGAAATCAAGCAAGTGTAGTACCTGTTGCATTTGGTTGTAATATTTTGATGACATCACTGACCCCAGACGAGAGAGAATTTGAGTAAAAATTCCTGAGAGCTGCAGCACTGGCTTCCAGATGAATCTGTATGGACTCTGTGGAGGAAGGAGCGGCAGATATTAGCTGTCACTGAAGCGGTGCCGTCCCCTCGAGCTTTCCGTTCTGTAGCTGCCAGTGGCCACGTCGCAGGTTATGCTGCAGGGGCTACCCGTGTCTGGCAGCCATCACACAGGACAAGGCAGATGAGAATGCGTACCCAATTTCCTTCTACACATATTTAGACATCACATGTACCACCCAATAATATACACATACACTGGCTTATCTACAAATTCTCCTAGAGTAGAAACACTCATATAAACTCAATTACTTTAGTCAACAAGTTATACCCACAAATTCTGGTATTTTAAAACCTTTAAAGCTACTTGGAATGAAAAATGTACAAAGAAATTAAGAATGATCATTTAGACCACTGGAACGAAAGTAAGATTAGAATCTTACGTACTTTTATGGGAAGTAAATTTACCAACAGCAACCCTTTTCCAGAAGGAATGCATGTGCAACAGAGTAAGTACAGTGGGGAAAAAACCCAGGATGCTCAGAAAGTTAAAAGTAACATAACACAGTACATTTTCCTTCTGGATTTGATAAAAGACTGGACAGATCCTGAAATGCTGAGGTTTACATGGGGAAAAGTTTCTCTCGGGGAACAACTAGGGTAGATGTGTACCTTAATGTTTTAACAGTTAAACAAACAACAATGCTAAGTCATAAACATCCTGCTAGGAGCTTCCCCAGATGTAATTTTAACTGTGTAGTTGAAGAAAAAAGCAACTGCTAAGTTATGAAAGCAGGGTATGCATACATAAATTCCCTCATTATACAAATCAAGCTTCTTTACTCACCAAGCCCCTGTGGCATATTCTTGGCTAAATGATAAAGCCATTTAACTCTCAGCATCCAGTCTTGATTGGTTGCTCTTTCTATGAGCAATTTAACAGCCACAGCCAGAGCATCTGGTTCATCAATCCAATAAGGATCCACTTCAACTGAAGTGAACTTTAAGTTCTCTGGGTGGGAGGACTGCATAATTTTCTCTAAGTCTGGCAAAGTAAGAGGCTGAATCCTGAAATTCATTACAATAGATAAAGTTAGTATTAGGGTTAAATCTTCATTTCACATTTCAAAGAACTAAGACAAATAACTTTATAATTAATTCATCAAAGAGTTAACAGAGAATATATAAGTTCCCTCCAAAGAGGGAAAATCAAAACATGTACCTATAATAAATAATAAATAGGGAGCAATATCACAACAAACAATGAAACTATGTGGAAAGTGATCACGTAACATTCTGGTCAAATATATTCAGTAGTGACCATGACCATCTAAAAAAAAGAGAGGGAAGGAGGAAAGCTGGAAGGAAGGGAGGGAGGAAAAGTCCAGAGAGAGACACACAAGCTCAAGGCTCTGTTAACCTTGCCCAGTTGCTTGTTTTCATGCTCAGCCTGTTGAGACAATATGCCAAGATCTGCCCATCGCCTCGGACTTTAGAGAGGTGAGAATCTTCTGTAGTGAAGAGCGCTGAGGGCAGAGAATCTGGCCACAGCCCCAAGGCGAGAAGGGAGCTGCCCCAGGTTTCCTGTGCTTGCAGCGAAGAAACATGTTTCTCTAGGAGAGCCTGCACAAGCTGGAGGGAGACAGAAACACAGTGTACGGTCCCCGAGACACCGGGCTCTTATCGAAGACTAGTGGAGTGACGGCAGCCTTCTAGGTCAACAGCCAGGACACATTCCTCAATACCCAACATGACAAAATTTCACCTTTTCTGCTGAGAGGCAAGTTTCAAGGCATATTTAATCACATTTATGCTATTTTCCAAAAGAGTGCCTGGACACCAGATCTCTGCTCCAGCATAACTGCAGGTGAGCTCTCTAAGGCCGTTAAAGTTGCTGCCGGCAGAGCACCTCCCCCCTCCTGTAGTGCTGTCCTGCAGGAAGCTTGTGTCAGACACCTCACAGTACCTGCTGGTTTGCTGGGGAAGCCTGGGAGCCGACATATGCTTCCCAGCACGCTGTAGAAAACGCGCTGCCTAAGCTCAGGCCTCGCTGCAGATACTGCACGATGAGTGCGGCTGTCTGGATGAGGGTCGACACTGAGGGTGCTGGAGAGGCTGTAGAGAAGCAGACAGTGCCGTCCGTGAGCAACAGATTCTGCAAAACCTCCAGAGAAGACGGACAAAGCTCATCTTCACGTCACGCTTGCACCCGGGCCCTTATCTCAGAAAGCCTTCCAAGTGGACTCCGGGGGGCTCAACGGCACTCACATTCACTCACATTGGTTCCCAGCAAGCCTGCCTCCCTCACCCCCTCTCCGGGAGCAGCGCCTTGTGAGGAAGTGACCAGATGCCTTAGGCATGCCAAAGCCTGGCCACATACACCCTCAGCCTCAAGCTGACACCCTGAAGGGGACAAAATGAGCGTGGCAGCAAAAAGCCCCGTGGGCTCTGAAACCCAGCTCAGCTGTCATTGTCACCTGCGGGGCTTTCCTGCAGAGCTTTTCCTGAGAGTCACTCAGCCTCTCTCTTCCGTAAGATGGAAACGTGCCTTGCAGAACTAACATGAGGGTTAAATAAGCAGCCACCACCGCACCTAACACAGAGGGCTTTACTAAACAACATTTCATTATTTTTCATTGTTATTATTACTGCCCTTTCTTGTACCTTCGGACATTTAGAAGAAGTAATACCTGTCTGTTTTAAACAATTCCAAGTTCCCACTTTATTCTACCTTCAAGAGATTCAATGATGACTGTGAAAGATTTTCAGGACAACCTTCACCAACCTCAGGGCCAAAAGTAATATTCTTCCGAGTGTGGGCCTCTGACTGCATGCCTCAGAATTCCCTGGGAAGCTTCCTGACCTGCTGATTCCTGTGGCTCACTCAGACCAGCTGAACCCAATCTCTTGGGCGGGCAGGGGCAGGAGGAGAGTAGCCAGTACATCTATATTATTAACAGGCTTTCTAGGTCATTTCCACCTCTATGTATACTAAATGCAAGAACTCCCAGATGAGCAGTCAAGTGAAACGACATGAATTTCCAGAGGAATAAAACCCTGCAGAGGCCTGCAAGTCAAGCACCTTACCTACAACAGCGCTTCGGGCCTCTGTGTGCAAAGCCAAAAGGGTGTCACACACGCTGCCCCCCACCAACCCAAGGCTGTGCAGTAGGACTTTCAGATCTAGGTCATCTGGGATGCTCCCGTCCCCGTCTCCTGAAATGTAGATTTCAAGTCCACGATTCCTCATAGCTCGGGAGATTTCTCCATGAACAGGATCCATTGAGAGAAAAAGTCTAGTAGTACAAGCAATTCAAAGAGGGGGAAAAAGACGTCAAAATCTCAGTGCAACCAACAGTGTAGCTCCGCAGCACCTGGCAAGGGCAAAGCACATGTGGCTCATCCTCAGGAGCTGGACACCAACGGCCCAGCTCACAGATGCTGTCTGCATCTGCATTCTATCCTCTAGTTCCAAGCGCATCAATAAAAACCAAGGCAGTTTCGCTTTCTAAGCAACTAAGGATTGTGTATCCACCTTGAGTACTGAGGGCTGTAAAATTCTTACTCTCAGATATTCCCTAAATCAGCCAGTGCTAATTCATCATTCTAACTCATCTACAGAGAAAACAAAAAAGAGGAGTGTGTTCTCCAGGAACACTTAGCTTCATAACAGCCGGTGTTCACCAGCTTCTGCATCGAGCCGCCTGATAGCTCACCCTTGCCCCAGCACTCAACAGCGGGTTCCTGCTGAGCCTCCTGGCGCCAAACCTGCTCCTCCGCCAGTCTACCCCTTGCTCATTGAACAGCTCTCCACTCACCTCACTGCTCAAGCCAGAGCCTTAAGCGCTATCACTGCTTCCTCCCGTTTTTAACCCACAAGCCCGTCAGCAAGTCCCACTGATCTGACTGCCTGAGTGTAAGCCATCGTTTTTTCCATGAACTATTGCAAAAGGCTTTTAATGGGTCTCCCTGCTTCCACCCTTCACCACCAACCCTAGGCAGGGACCTCATCTTTCTGCTGACTGAGTGTACAAACACAGTATGTAAGGGGGCCCTAATGAATGGCCACCTCTGATATCCAGGTTGAGACTTTGAGGCAGGAATACCTGAAATTGGGATGTGGTGTTACGGTGGGAGTGGATCCATCGATCATTCCTCTCTCGCTGACAGTGAGGACACCTCCAGGTTCCAACAGAGCATTCAGACGATCCAGCACTGATGGGCTGCAGAAAGAGAACCCAAACGGTGGACAGGCCCGGGTGCCATGCTGACCACTGCCCTGGCTTGGGCCTCCTGCTCCTCCTGACCCAACCCCACTCCCAGACAGAATGAAGATCTCTTAGCTGATCAATACCGGAGAAGGAAATGGCAGCCCACTCCAGTGTTCATGCCTGGAGAATCCCAGGGATGGGGGAGCCTGGTGGGCTGCCATCTATGGGGTCGCACAGAGTCAGACACGACTGAAGCGACTTAGCAGCAGTAGCCAGCAGCAGCAGGAGCTGATCAATACCCCTTTTCACTCCCCGAAGGCACACAGCCTAGTGCGTCATAAACATAACTGGATTTTAATTGAGGACATTCTGAAAATGTTCAGAACGTAGAGAAGCCTGGAGCTGACCTGTACTGTGCTCACTGTGTAGGCACAGTAGATTCATGCTCGTCCTTCTCCTGACTTTAGAACCAAGTGGTACACTTGGAATGCACAGTTACTAAACACCTGCTCTGCTTATCAGATCCTCCAGTATAAACATCTGTACTTCAGAATGACCTAAAGAGGAAGCTTTCTGAGGTTAAACGAAAACGTGTAACTCAAAGCAAGTTTTGGTTGGAAAAAAATAATCCAATTTTGTTAGCCTTCAGTTCAGCTTCAAACTATCTGCTAGAACGAAAATCTTGCAGCTAATGACCAGCTACCATTGTTCACCACGAGGGGAAGTCTGCAGAATACAGCAGACGATGTGCTTACAGTTAAGGAAACAGTGGATTAAAAGCAGCAGAGCTTCCACCTGGGGTCCTACTTTGACAAGCATCTCCCAACCTTCAGTCAGACCTACTCATGATTGAACAGAAGGTCCTTACTTGCAGAAGTTAACATTGTCCATCAAAAGCCAATCTCCAGACTTCAGGGCCTGAACCAACATGCTGTCAACCCATTCGAACGTGCCACGGCTGTGGCCACTGGCTGACTGCATAAGCTTCACCCCAAAGCTTCGGAACTCCTCCACGAGTTTGGCAAACTCTGAAATGTCACAGTCACAGAACTTAATTTCAAACCAGGGCAATCAAAAACAAACAAAATAAAAAACTAAGAGCATATTAAAAGAAGGCTGGAAATGTATGGCTCAGTTCTTTAAAGTTTCATAAAAAGGTGAGCAAAAGGATTTTTGTTTTTGTTGGAACAAGTAAGAAAATTAGGTTTGGGGATAGAAAATACTTCTTAAGGGCTTTCTGAATGAATGGCTAGATAAGAGTTGACTCAAAAGTGATGGAGAAGGTAAATAATATTTACCTGTCTTAATTTCTCAAATGGCAGAAGGATAAAGCTTCCTGCTTATTATTGCATTTATACCATATGAAAGTGCTATAAGTTTGCACAATGTAATTAATGTTAGCACACCAGGCTTCCTTTATAATGACCACATCATATATAGTAACAACTGGTATTTATTTATTTATAAACTCTACAGTTTATATAGCCCTTTCCTGGAAAATTTTCAACTGGTCTTCCTTATTAGAAATTGATTCTAACCCTTTTTTGTATGACAAGATAATATATTTCTGCTTCTAGCCATGAAGGATTGACAAGGTTTAAACTTAAGCTCACAGTATCAATGACGAGAAACCGGGTACACTATATGAATCACAACTGCTTTCAGACACGGAAAACAGACAGCACGGAACTGGGACCCCAAAGGGAAGGAGGCCTGGGACTGATGGGCTTTCGGCCTGAAAGCAATTTCTAGACTGCAAAGCAGGAAGAGGAGACTCAAGCAGATCCCGACGTCTCACTGACGTGAGGACACAAACTGAGATTCAGGGAGATGGAGGCAGCCTGAATGAGAGGCAGCATGCTCAAAAAGCAGAAGTTATTCAAAGAAAGGGCTCCAGAAATCCAGAAAGAGGTCCCTGGGCCTTTGGCTTGAAAATAATCTCCATGTGCAAGGGAAGGCTGAAATTCCACGTGTAAAAAATTCCAAGGAAAGAAATATTACTGGGGAGCTGCGAACTGAACAACTCTCAGAGTTCACACAGGGCTGAACAACACTCCAGTTCCCATCAATCAAAGCGAAGAGACCCCATGGAACACACAGGACCTTCAGAAGAGATTGCACAGGGCCATGCCTCAAGAGGGGGGTTAATCTGATTTAGTACCACACACAGGTTAAGAGTTTAGGGGCTTCCTAGGTGGCGCCAGTGATAAAGAACACGCCTGCATGTAAGAGACGCAGGTTCGATCCCTGGGTGGGAAGATACCCTGTGGAAGGAAATGGCCACCCACTCCAGTATTCTTGCCTGGAAAATCCCATGGACAGAGGAGCCTGGTGGGCTACAGTCCACGGGGTTGCAAAGAATTGGACACGACTTAGGTAAGTTGACTCTTCTTAGCACAGAGTCGACAGTGACTTAGCATGTAAAGGATACTCTGGCCCTGATCTTAAACAGCTTAATAGCAAGCCTGAAAAGATAAAAGTGATCCGAAAGCAACTGAACAGCCTTACCAGCCACTCAAAGAAACCCTCAGAACACAAAAACACAGCACTCAGCAACTTGAATAAGTGTGCAGAATCTAACAGACATGACTAGACATATTTTCTGGCTTTTTAAAGTGCTGCATTCTGATGTTAACAGAGCTATTATAAAATATTCAATATATATATAGATTTTAAGGTAAAATATGAAACACCTAGAATATATTTTAAAAGTCATACATGTTTATCACAGAAACATTAAAGTATAAATAGTTTAAAAAAGAAGCTATTTTCAATCAAAAATAAACAAGTTTTACAGCCAGCACTTTAGACTCTATCGATATCCCTAAGAAATTACTATGAAAATAAATCCTAAATAAAAAGCAGTATTGAGAATTGGCTGTCAGAACTTACCCTACATATTTAAATTTTAACTGACTTATGAAAGAAACATATACACACCAGATTTCAGGTTTTGAAGTCAAGAGAAGCTTGGAACCAAAACCGAGTCCAAACGCATCCTAACAAGACAGTGGGCAGGCTAACCTCTCTGAGCATTCATTCCCCATGTCTAACATGGAGTTACCTTTCCTTGTAATGTGGTGTTGTGAGGGTTAAAAGTAAATATGTTTTATATAGTGTCCAACACTTGATAGGAATTCAATGGTGAGTTTACAATCCCTAACAGTTAAAAAATATAAAGTGATACAGGGGTGGGCTTAGTCACTCAGTCGTATCCGACCCTTGCAACCTTGTAGACTGTATCCTATCAGGCTCCTCTGTCCATGATATTTTGCAGGCAAGAATACCGGCGAGAGCTGTCATTTTCTTCTCCAATCCAGAGATTGAACCCTGGTCTCCTGCACTGCAGGCATTCTTACTGACTGAGCTACCAGGAAAGCTATAAAATAGTGATATATGATTTCATTAAATATATCAATAAGTAATTTGAATGAATGAGTAAAGAATTTCAAATTCAAATGGTGAGTTTGAACTGGAACATGACAGATCAAATCAGTAATGAAATCACTGTCTTAACTAAGAAAGTAAACGATTTGACCCAGATCATGGATGCAATGTTGACACAGTTAGAAGAGGGGGGTCATTTCTTCATCCTTTGGGAATCCACTATTCCTAGGGAATAACTAAGGATTCCTTAGGAATAATGAGCAGGTTTTGGAAATAAAGGATGGCGATCTTAGTGACAGGCTTCAACTCTTAATCAATCCTCCCCCATCAGCCAAAAAGCTGCGCTACAAGATGAGAGCTGAAGGCTTCCAGATCAACTGAGGAACTTCTTCCACCTTCTATACAAAATGAATAAACACATCCAAGCTATTAATTTAGACTTCTATTCTTCAGTTTAAAAATACTCAATTTTTTGAGAAATTATTCATTAAGTTTAAAAAACAGGCCAACAAAAAACAAAACCAGATTTACATGCAAGTCACTGTGGCTGATTACTCTCAAAATAAGTCAAACTCAGTAATCCACTTTTTTCCTTTGCTTAGGATCACCAATTCTGAATAGTTTACATCAGCTTCACTTTACTTTCTAGGAAACTTTCTATTTCCAAACCTTGACTGCTAACAATCTAATCATCAAATTCATTTTAAAAGTCACGGGCATTGCATGTACAAACGTGATACCCGTGGGTGGACATTCCATGGTGATGCCAAGTGACCGACACACACGCCCAGAGACATACCTGCCTTGCAGTGGGAGCTGATTCTGTTGTTGAGTCTCTGCATAAGCTGTAACACTGCTTCCAGCTTGCTGACAATCTCCACCGTGACACCCTGACCACCTTCCCCAAGGCACTTGGGCTTATACGTCAGAAGGAAATGACTCCAGGCCCGCAGCACTACTTCTGCATCGTCGGCACTGACAAGAAGGCTGTCTCTTACCAGGGCCCTGACTGTGCCCTCCACCTTCTCAAGGAGCTGCCTCCACGGCCGGGTAAGATCAACCTGCAATTTCCAGAGCACGTGAGCCCGGCAGAGCCAACGGCACTGCTGCCGTAGCAACCCCGTAGCAACCCCAACACAGAAGACCGCACCGGTTACTGCCCTGCCGAAAGATACGGGGCTGATCAGTTACCTGCTCAAATCCACCCAGAAGCTCCGTAGTGTCCATTGCACTGTTCACGGCCATGATCTTCAAAGTGTGACCGGTAAGGTGTGCCAGGAGCTGAACCAAGCTGGTCTTACCCACTGAGGCTGGCCCCACGAGGATGACCATCCAGCTCATCTGTACACACTTCATGACCGACTCCAGTGACTGTAAAGACTGGTGCAGGAGCGACAGGGGCCGGCAGGATGGTGGAGGGACGTAGCTGCCGCGGGAAAGCACTGAGTAGCCAAGCTGGAAAAGACGGCCCCGCAAGATGTCACAGGTGTGCCTGGGGCGGGGCCAGGGCCGGGCCCAGGGAGGACTGGGGGTGCCTGGGGCGGGGGCCGGGCCCAGGGAGGACTGGGGGTGCCTGGGGCGGGGGCCGGGGCCAGGGAGGACTGGGGATGCCTGGGGCGGGGCCAGGGCGGACTGGTGATGCCTGGGGCGGGGGCCGGGGCCAGGGAGGACTGGGGATGCCTGGGGAGGGGGCCGGGCCCAGGGAGGACTGGGGAGAGCACCGGCCTCCTTGCCTCACCTGGACGTCACAGGGTGTGACGTGCAACAGCCTAGTTCCTGTGTACGGGCTGGAGTTTGAATTAAACACATCCTTGAACACAGCAATGACCTAGAGGAAGAGGATGATAAAATGAAAATGCAAATCATTACATCAAACTCTCGGCCAAACCTTCTAGAATGAACACTAGTAAATATGAATAGCTATATGAAAATCACCATATTATGACTTATTACCCTTTTGAATTTTCCTATTAAAAAGGATTGCATTTATTTAATTCTTCAGAAGGAAAACAAATGGAAGCTCAAGAAAAGAGCAATAATCTCAAATTATGAGATTCCAGAGAGAATATACCATAAATTAAAACAGAGCCATGGAAACTACAGCAGATCTCAAGATAAAAAATTAATTTGCTTTCATCGTTCAAGATACCACCTAAAGAAGGTAGAAGAGAGAAGCATGAACTTTATGAAGAACAACGACCATCATTTTCTGATACCTGCCATGTGCCAAACATTATATTAGGTACTTTAGTAGATTATTTCTGATCCAAATACCCTCACAAAATATTTCTATTTCCATTTTATGGATATGGCTATGATATTCACACAAGTTATGTGATTTGCTCATGGATGGTACCTGAATTTAAATCTAAGCCTGTCTGACTGGAAAAGCACAGTTATCCTTCTAAATATTTATGCAGGAAAGCGTTATTTCTGTATTGACATCTATTTGTCCCTTCCTTAGCAGCAACACTATTAAAAACTTATTGCTAATAGTATTCTTTCTTGAATTTCTTTCAAAAAGCTAAGAGCAGCTGGGGTGGGGGAAAGATGAGGATGCATACAAATCACTAATTTAGCCCACAGCAGCAGCAGAGATTCCTGCCACCCAAAATATTTAGCCAAGTAGTTCATTCAAACGAAGCAGTGATATACTGATCAATGTACACTGTGGTGAAAATTAAAACAATAAGGACAGAGACATAATGAGTGTCCAACACTAAGAGCCCAAAAGCAGCGCAGAAGAAAATGCTGCCTCCTGGGCCTGGGTGATTTTTGACCTTCCATTTCACTCGAAAGCATACCACATCCTCTCTCGGATGCTATAACGGAGTTAAAATTACAGATTACTTTTGCAACCTTTCTCCTTCTACCATTATATTTTCTCAACTTTTCTTTTCCTCTCAGAAAACATTTGGCCAACTAAAACTGAACTGAAGGAGTGGTGGAACCGTCCCACACTCGACAGTAACTCAGTACCTGACCAACGTCAATTACCCAACACTGGCCAGTCTGGCCACAGTTAACATACTAGACTAGTTGATAAAGAAATGAAAATACCAACTGATGATAGGTGAATTATATAAAGTTTTATTAATAATAAAAAAAAAAACGAACTGAATATTTTGTCCAAGTATAAAGACTCAAAGCCACTGGCATGTAACACATGAGTAGTTGATGCTGGGCTGGATTCTGGATACCACATAAACAAGGGTCTGTGCTCTTAGCAGCACAATCAAAGTGTCTGAAAGCCACATCTTCACATTTCTGTTTCTAACTGACATGAATTTGTAAACTACTTTGTAAGCAACTGTGATACAGCAGAAGAAACAGCAAGCAAAGTGGAAAGGTCTGGGCTGGAGAGCTGGCTCTGCCACGCAAAACATGGAGACTCCATGACTAAGCCTTGGACCCTTGCCTGTTGAGAGGTCATGACAGCATCTCCCAACTGCAGCTGGTGTGAAATTTTCCATGAACTGCATTTTAAACACCACAAAGCAAAATGCATCCATGATTACAGTTTACCAAGCGAGGAATTCCGGTGTTATTTTCTACTTATGAAGGGGTATCTTTTACTTTCATTCAGATACGGAGCATCCTCCCTCTCATCTATTTATACTTTCTAGATTAAGCATCTTGCACTCTGACATTTGTTGAAAGCTAGAAAACCCGCCTCTTCTACTTGCTGTCCCCTCTCTCCTCCTGTTTCTCATCTTTGTGCCTGGAACCAAGGTGATGAAGACCAACCCTTTATTACTGCAGGGTGATACTGTTTAAGAAGGTAAGCGATCCTGGCAATGTAGACAGGTACGCAAACTGCGTCCTCTGAAGCAAACTACACTATGAGACTCTGAGACAGATTTAGTTTTTGTTTCTGCCCTTAATTTCTACATTTCCAAGCAGCGCTACCGAGTCTGGTTGATGAAGCACACCCTTTCTCTCCCTCAGGGAGAAATCAAAGAAATAACAAAGAGCAAGCATTCACTCACCTTTTCTTTATCTTCCTTGGTTCTCATTCTCTCACCATAGACCAAAAACACGTGCTGACCAGGATCGTAACACCCGGGGGACTGGTCAACCAGCATCAACTGACACCAGCGGAAAAGGTCCCGGAGGTTGAATTCCCAGGGTCCTCCTGTTTGCCCCCATTTCTTCTCAACGGTCACTTCATGA
Organism: Hydropotes inermis; assembly: GCA_020226075.1. Taxonomy (NCBI): domain Eukaryota; kingdom Metazoa; phylum Chordata; class Mammalia; order Artiodactyla; family Cervidae; genus Hydropotes; species Hydropotes inermis. Next base: position 3,388,975 of record CM035290.1, read on the forward strand.
TCAATCTGAAAAGACCACACTCTTACTGGGAGGCACCGCCCACCGCTCGGGACCGCGCTAAGCGCTCTCAGCCTAGTACAAGTGCTCACATATCCGAAACAGATTAACAGGCTGGATGCAGACGTCTCCTCCCAACTCAGACTTCTCAACGCCAGGAATACCCTGTGAGCGTTTTAAAAATGACACATGCACAGACCCGAGTCAGTGTGACTCTCAAATGAGTAGCTTGCCTTCCACCAGGAACTCTGAGAGTCCTATATGATTTATCCCAGTTGCAGAGACTGGTAATGAGACAGTATTCCATACTGAGAAGACAATGATTCAAGTCAGTCAGAAAAATAAAGAACAATTAATGCACATAAGTACTTACTTGGTTGTTGAACGCAACCATTTTTTTTACAATATTTTTGTCAATGGCTGGAAAGAGAGTACTGGCAATGAACTCCATGTCTATTACTGTAAGGGGATCCACAAAGACCTAGAAAATCCAAAAATAACAAGAAAAAAAATGCCACCATTTCTCTTCACCAAACATGACTGCCATGACTTATGTAAAATTTTTATTTAATACCAAAGGAACAATGCCTTAGAAATATATATATTTCAGTTATAGAAATTTCTTTTCTTGCATTCTCAGGATATGGAATCATATAAAATCTTTCAAATACAAAGCAGAAGGTTTTCTTGTTACCTTCATTCTAATGGTTTAGAGAAAGATACCTGCAATTAATATTTTTAAAATATTTGTAATTTTAATCTCCTATTATGTAAAATTCTCTCAAATATCTGGATGGTAAGTATACAAGTATTTATTTTAAAGTTTGATCAACTTCTCAACAGTTTTGAAATTTTTCATACAAACTGCTTAAAAGATACTTAAGGAACATTAAAGAAAGCTAACATCTAGAGGCATTTCCAAGCAACTACTCTGAAAAAAGATGTTAAAAGAAGTGTGTGTGTCTGTACACACACACACAGCTGCGGCAATAAAAAAGACACAACTATCATGGTGGTTGACTTTGGTATGGGGAATACTGGATTTTTTATTCTTCATGGTAGTTTTTTGTACTTTTCTGAGATTAATGCACTACTTTCATTATAAAATAATTTTTTAATGTTCTAACAGACACTTAAAAAGACTGGCCTTAATCCTTGAGCACAGTAATCGAATCCTCAAGATGGTGGTGATCTTAACTTTCCTCCAACTGATAACACGCCAGGTCCTCTTAAACTTAAGATAAAGGATTCACACCAGGAGGGAAAAGTGACAGGAACCAGTCACATTAACAGCCATCACATCCAGTCAAGAAACTGAGAACTGGACTACTACAGCGAGCCTGTCTCACCCTCCGGGTGGGCACCCTCATGGCTACCATCACCCCTGGGCCCATCTCTGGCTTTTGGGCGACAGCACATCTTACCTGAGTGAATCTGTTCAGGAAAGACCTGGGCAAGCCCTTCCTCCCGCCTCCCTGTCTAAAAGGGTTCTGACAGCCAAAGATCTTGGTCTTCCCATGCTGCACTTGAAAGCTCACTCCTAACTCAGGAACATAGATTTCTCCTCGGTGGTCGAAACAAGCGTTGAGTCCTTCCAAGACTGACTGAGAAGCCAGGTTCAGCTATTTGGAGAAAAAAGTGCATATTTATTTTATATGCTATTCAGCTACAAGAAAAAACACAGGAATAACACACATGAAAAGCAGTCTTATCTTCAACAGGGATGGGGACAGAGTTCAAACAACATTGATAACACTGTGTTTGTTAAGCTGAAATGACATGTATTCAGTCTACTATTAATATTTCATCTATATGTTAGAGAAATTTGGGGTGTATAAAATAGCAATAATTTTTAAGTAACCTGAACAGTCAGACTAAATTCTTTAAAAGCAGTTAAATTAGCCTCAAAAACTAGGCTGTATGTTACCTGCTCCTATATTGGCCTGCTTTATAAATTACAGCTTATCAGTACAAAGATATCTCATGCTTAAATATCTGGGTTTTTTTTAAAAGAAGTAAGCTAGCTCTTTACATACTTAAATAAGTAAACATCCTTTCTTGATCAAGTAAATCTGAATAAAATCTCCAAATGGTTTTCAAAGTCATGATATAAACCACATAATGTGCATCTAATGACGCCAACAGTTTTGTCAATAACAAGCATGAGATCTGTGTGTGTCCCAAAAATGAGAAGAGCTAAATGGAGCTAAACTCAGCATCTTTAGACGCTGAGCTAGCGCTCAGGGATGTGAAGTATTGGTGGTTTTCGGACAACATGGAAAACCTCAACTGTGAAATGTGAATCAATAAAATGCAAATGGTCCAAAAATCAGATTATATTAGAATTTCAAGTGCCACACTTACACAAGCACTCAAAGCACACGCTCTGCTACATACGCCCTTACGGGTCAAACTCTAAAAGCTGCTCTTACGTAACGACGTCAAGTCCAGGTTGACTGGCAGTCCCTACATGCATTTCCACAAAATATGATTCTGGCCAACAGTCTCAAGCTTTGAAACTAGGCGCTTTTTTTTTTTTTTCCTGGTTAATGATTATCCAATCATTTATCTTTCGCCAAAAAGTTGGGGGGGTGGGAGGGGGGGCGGGGAGGTGGGGAGACGAGCAAAATCTGTGCCTCCCTTTCACCTCTTCTCGAGACGAGCAGGAAGCAGCTCAGCAGGAGAGGAACCCCATGGCAGGCCTGTCCCTGCAGACTCGACGGGGCTTGAACCCCGGGGACCTGCTGGGGCCAGTGTCAGACGTGATCTGCAGCACTTTCGTCACTTACTACCATTTAACCTGCACCGTGCTTGCTCGCCCTTTCCTGAACACACCAAACTAACTCAGTTTTTTGGGCCACAATCTTAAATTTTTCACTGTGTGCATCACACCTCCATTATCTCTCTAGCTGCCTGTCAGTTACAGAGACCCAGCACTTACCATGTGTCATGATGTGCTCCGTCTTCTGGCCACTAATCTACTGCCGACCTGCACGTATTACACTGACTGCTTTCTCACCAGATTTGTGTGGCTCGTCCTACTATAACCTTCCCCCACCTTTTGGCTAAAGTGCCACCTTTTGTTCGGCACTATTTGTAAACTGTGTTATCTCTGAAAATAAACAGAGACACAGCAAGCCTACCACAGACTAGAGAATAAAACTAGTGAAGAGGCACTGTCTTACTGAAGGCTAGTTCACAAAAGTAGGAGAGTTTGTAGGGGAGATGCAGAGGGGCTTCTGTACGTGCTTTCTGACAACTGACTTTCCTTACTCGTAAAAGAAACCACAGAGGATTCTTTTCATTGGAGAATTTGTCTTTGCCTAGCCAACAACATGATCTGGTGCAAAATGCCCTCAAGTTACGCAAACTCTGCCCCGCTCATCACACGTCTCAACCTATCTGGTGGCCTGATGAGCTGTCCTCTCACCTCATCCAACACAACCCAATGGCCTGCCTTCAGGGCTGCCAGCAAGGGGCCGTCACGCCAGGCAAACTCTCCGCCCTTGCCACCCTCAACAGGGAGATCAGCTCCAAACAGGTCTGTGATGTCCTATGAGAAGAAAAAGAAGTGAGGGAAAGCCAATATTATATAAAAAATGAACTAGATCCCAAGACCCCAAATCTAAAATGATACTTAGGCCTCATGCCACTTCTTATTCTTATATTCCAAAGAGAACTAATCAATTTCACAGCCAGGAGCCTAGGAGCACCTTCTCATCACAGTACTCTAAGGATCTATCAGCTAGAGTCCTGGGTAACAGTTTTCAACTTTCGCTGTTCGTGAAAACAAACTGGTGAGCTTAAAAAACACCAAAACAATGCCCAGGCCCTGCTCCCAGACCCCATCCCAGAAGATTCTAATTTGTCATCTCTGTTCCCTAGTTTCATAAGACTGTTTAAAGGTCATTTTATCTGTAATTAACTTCTTTAGAAAGGACAAAGACGAACAGGTTATATTACAGTAAACACCAAAGCGGGCGATTTTATCTCAAGAGAGAGTAAACAATCTAGAGAGACTACCACCACAGGTGCCATCTAGTAATGAACACGGAGGGAGAATCAGGTTTGCTGCAATCTTCATCACCATGAAATATTTGGGGCTCTGATAACATCATAATTATTTCTGACTAGGGAACACTATAATGGATGAAGACATTACTCCCTACACTTATCCCCGTCAGCTGTAGCATGATGAAGCTCACCGTCTGCTCTGACAAGTTGATTCGGACGAGCGTGTTGCCTGAAGCCCTGGCTAAGGCTCCCACCAAGCTCGTCTTGCCCACGCCGGGGGAGCCCTCCAGGAGGATGGGTTTGTTCAATTTTGTAGCTCTTAAGAGCCTCTGGGCATTCATGGCTGTGGTGCCTGCACTGAGCGCATAGTCGGCGATACTGTTCCTATGCAAGACAGGGCCTGAGGAGAAAAGTCACTTACAAGCCGGACGTCACACCAAATCATGCACACATATCGACTGGAGATTAGAAAAATCCAGCAAGTAGACTGTCAGTCAAGGGAGGACCATATGTGGTGAAAATGCTTAATCTTATTTCAATATATTCCCTGGCTTCCGGGTTCATAAAGTGCTTTCCAACATCAACCAGCAGCATACTCTTTTCATCTGTGATGACCACACTTCTGTGCATACACAGGTCGGAACTGCAAGCATATGCATCTTTGCATATTTCCCTTCACAACCTATACCTGGAATCACTACTATGTGTGCTTGTACAATCTACCCTGTACTTGTATTTTCCTAAAACTCAAGCAGAAGCTAGGCAAACAGGCCAGATGGTTCGAAATAAACGATTTCATTCAAGGTTTTAAGCCACCAGATAATTCAGGATGCATCTTGGAGCTGAAGTGCAGGACTAATACCAGTCTTATAGGGCTTAATATTTATACGCTATGTCTTCTGGAAGAAGTTTCAGACTGGTACATCAGTTTGGAATGGAGCTAGAAAAACATTTATCTTCTCAGCTATGATAGCAGAAGCAAAGACTATCCAAGACCTTGCACCCAGGCCAAAAGCACTCAGCTCCTACGAGAGAGAACTGAACACCACCATGATGGCTTCGGGAGGGGATCTAATGGTTACATCACAGGGGCCACATCAGAGATGAAGGTAGTGCCACTGATGGGGGGGAGGGAAATGGGCAATGTTCCATTCCAGCCCAGGAGGCTGGGCTGGTTTAGTTCATCACTGAACCCCCGAAATTCTGTGTATTCCTGGAGCCCAACAATTATTAACACAGAAAGGAAGGAGGAACAAGAAATAAATGACTCTTCTAGAGAAGCAATAATCCAAAAAGTCAAGAGTACCCTGGAAAGATATCTAATATAACTAATTCATTTAAATATTTGACAGAGGCAACCTAATAAGAGCAAGGATTAAAACTTAAATCCACTTGCATTTCCCACTTAACCACTCATTTACTCATCCATCTCTCATTTTCTGAAATGTCTGTGACTATTAGGCTACATACAGATGCCAGGGACAGGAAGGTGAGTGACGTGATGCCTGCCCTCAAGGGTACACAAAACGGTTTCTGTGAAAGGCGATAAGGTTCTATGGTTGAAACATTACGGGCTGAATCACCACTTTAGGAAAGGTCTTATTTTGAGCACTAACACAAGAATAAGTGCATCTTATGGGACAATTTATTCATCTATCAAAGACTATATTATCTCCTATTTCTGCATGCCAGTTATACATATTTTAACACTCCCACAATAATGATTACACCAAGTCAGATTCTAACTGTTATATTATCTCCTATTTCTGCATGCCAGTTATATATATTTTAACACTCCCACAATAATGATTACACCAAGTCAGATTCTAACTGTTATCTCCTTCCAAAGTAATCATGAGTATGATACACTAAAAGTGAAAGTCACAATAAAAGTCAGCTATCTAGGAACTACAAGAGAATCATTTGTTTAAGATAATTCTTACCCCTTGGTATAAAAAATGGACGAATTCCCCAAAGGTCATCCACCGCAGTGAATTCTTTGGCTTGGAGCCTGTCATAAATCTTCAATTCATTTTTCTGACTTTCTGTAAGTCGGCCTATCTTGGAAAGTTTCTGGATTAGGAATTTCAGACATTCTCTGCGAGCCAAGAGAGCTGTACCAAACCCAGAGGAGGCGACCCCTAGAAGAAAGCGGACCAGTCCATCAACGACACCCGGGTACCAAGCTTTCCAACCACGCAGCAGGAGCTCTAGGTGAACTGTAACAGCCACTGTGGGCAGCCGTAAGAAGGGCAACTCCCCGCTCCCCCTAACTACCAGATTATCAACTCAACGGCGGCTTATTCAGCAAGCGCTCCAGTAATGCCACGATAAACCAGCCTGCAGAAAACAACAACCAGTGTGGTACTACGCTTAGTCATGTGGGCGTGTATTTCTAAGTTTCGTGGCTGAAAAAAACTTAAATATTACATCTAATAAATTGTAGTAAACTTAGAACTACAGGATTCCAGCTGATTAACTCTACATGATTGTGTTAAGAAATACCATGTTAAATTCTTCAAGAGCATTACCAGCAGTCTTCTATCAGAATCACTATTTCGTGCTTACTAAACCCCTGGTCTGTAAGCAGTGAAAAGTTTTCTCCACTCTTTTATAACAATCGCCTCTCAAAAAGTAAAATGAGAATCACTGCGTCTGGGAACTGTTACCCTAAGTCTGCACACGGCCGCTGGCTCAGAGGTCTGGGCCTGCTCCATCTCACGGCCCCCTCTGCCCTAACCCCTTGTTCTCCCAGCCGACATACCTGAGCCGATTCCATCTACGTACACTAGACACGCGGCGTGGACAAAGGACGTCACTGTGGAGATGGGCTCCTGTCCTTTCAAAGCAGCTTCCTCCCCCATCGTGTTCATGAAGTTGACCCAGGACAGGATATCTCTGATACTGACCACACATCTTCGACCAAACTCCTGGTGGGTCAGCCAGTCAGTGAAATCCAGCATCGCCTCAGCTATGTCAGCCCCTAAGACAAAAGCACAGAGGTTTGCTATTCAGGAAGACTCCAGAACGGGGATTTGCAACCTGGGGCCCACAGACAGTCTTTTTCTAAGAAAACGAGGTCCACAGCTTTAATCACGTTTCCATAGGGTTCAATGAACAGCATTCTCCCCTTACCCCAAAACAAACAAAAAACCAGAAAGAGAACTTGAGAATTAAAGTCTTTAAGAAGGTGCCCTGAAAACTGCTCCAAGAAATAAAGTACTCATAAACCTCAGTCTCGAGCAGATATCCTTTCATATTCTTTAGGAAAAGAGGAAACTGTGACCCAGACACTACCTGGATCAGTTAGGGCTTGCATTAAGGCTCAGACCGGATCTAGGTCCTAAATTCAGTCCATTTGATGCCGAGAATATGGAGATATCAAGGCAATCAAGGCCAATTGAGAGAGAGAGGAAAAAGAAGATGTTTTGGCACTCACTGAATATTCCAAGAATCGTTAAACCTAGATTATAAGTATATGGTAGCTTTTAAAATACTACTCTGTTTTCCTTATGTTTCAGAATTTTCATAATAAAAAGAAATTTTAAAGTGAAATAACAAGTTAGTTGACAACTACTGAAGAAACACAACTGAAAATTCTATAAACATTTTCTAAAGGTGGTAATCACTAAAATTTAAACCACATTTTCCTGGGAATTAATGGTGGTTCAGTGACTAATCCCTGGTTGGGGGACTAGGATACCACAAGCCACACGGCACAGCCAAGTTAAAAAAAAATAACCTGTTATTTCCCTTATCTTTAGCCAACGAATATATTTTATAATAACAAATCTTATTATAAAGATGGCCAACAGGTAAAACCATCAGAAAGCTAAACTTTAGCAACCCTGGTGAAGGAGCGATACTTTAGTACGAGGTACCAGGCTAGTATTTTCCTTAGATCTGCTCGCTCCCAATTCTCCTTAGAACATACCACACACACATATACCACTGAGGCCCTACTACCCCCGCTCCGACGTAACTCCTCGGCCCACCACCACCCCCCACACCCGAATACTCTCACCTTGATGATCTGTTCTGCCCAGGGATAATCCTGGACGAAGATTACGGCTGATGATCTGAATTAAATCTTCACGCCTTGTGCTTTGAGGGCACCATATTTCCGTAAAGCGGTTTCTTAAGGCAGGAGACAGCTACAAAGAACACAAATTCTAATGTGGATATCTGCGAGGAAAACAAATCTTCTGAACACTGGCTGCGAATCTGTCAAGTACCTGGAGCTTCTTTTCTTACCTCTTCTACTATCTATAATTGATCACCTAATTGTGATCAATTGATCACCTAATTGATCACCCAATTGTCCTGGCTCCTAACACATGTCATCTCATTAATCTCCACCACACTCCCCAAACTCATATTCCCATCACCTTCTTTAAAACCCTGGTAGAGAAAGAACTTCAAGGTCTCATGGAGTCCATGCTCCAAGGAAGATTCCAGCCCCAGTAGATGACTCCCAAATCCCAACCCCTGTCCCAAAGCAGAGGCCCTTCCCTTTATTTTCCCTTCAGCTACCTTAACCGGAGGCTTAGAAAAAAAGTAAATGCTATCTTCCCATGGGGGAGAGCTGTCTGAAGTAGAGGGAGAAAACTTGGATCTGGCTCAAAGGGAGTGAAAAGGTAAAGAGGCGAATCTTTACTGCCTATATGACAAGGAACAGTTTAGTCCTCCAGTCTCAAGAGCCTTTGCCTCAGTCTGGATTCTCTTACCCTTCCCCTGGGTCAGGTAACCCCCATTCGCAACAGTGCACCAATGATTTCCTTTTACTGGACAACTGGATCAACACCATACTTCTGTCCACCCAGCCACAGGAGCACGCGCCGCTCAGCACCAGCCTGGCTCAGCCGGGCCCCACTTTCCGGATCCCAGCTCTGTCTGACACAAGGCATGCAAGCCAAATGGCAGCTTTCCCTTCGGGCTGTGTGTGTGAGTTGCTTAGTCATGTCCGACTCTGCAACCCCATAGACTGTAGCCCACCAGGCCCCTCCATCCATGGGATTCTCCAGGCAAGAACACTGGAGTGGGTTGCCATTTCCTCCTCCAAAAGGAACTACAGGAAGAAAGAAAGTGAGGTCGCTCAGTTGTGTCCAACTCTTTGCGACCCCATGGACTGTAGCCTACCAGGCTCCTCCATCCACGGAATTTTCCAGGCAAGAGAACTGGAGTGGGTTGCCATTTCCTTCTCCAATGGTAAAAGTTGGCAATCTCTGTCCAAAAAAACTCAAGCAAACCTGCCAGGCAAGTTAACACACACAACCTGGAAATCAGATCTTTCTGTTTTATTTCCACTTGCCAAGAAGCCTATTTTCATACTTCGTTTGAAACTGTGATGTGTTTTATTTCTTCGCCTCAGTGTATTTCTTGAAGCCCAGCGATCTTCTTTTTTCTCATGCTACCGAGGAAAAATAGTAGTCATCCCTCCCTAAGCTGAACAGACCAGGGCCCCAGACACAACGCAGACTTCTCACAGAAGCGCTTCACGAGCCTGAGGGCCACAGGGTCCGGGGTGCTCCACGCTAACTGGACCCCACACCACTTTCTGAACAGAAGACACCGCCCTCACTCTCTCCCCTACCAAGTTTGAGGGCGACCCACACAACCCCCGAGACAACTGATGCGCTCCACCTGCAAAGCCAGGACGGGATCCCGGCTGCCACTGCTTCCGCATCGCTTTAAAATCGCTCGTATCACCACCCCCGGGTTTAGCAGAGTAGACTCGAGAAGCAGAACATGAGAATAAAATTCAGTTCCAACTCTTCTCATCCATAAAACTAGCATAATAACTTCCACACACAGCTCCCATGAGAATGTTACAATAACACATGTAGAAAGCCAGGCAAAGTGACTGAAACAATGAAATTTCACGCACATACAAAAAGGGAAATGTCAAGTAAGGAAATGTTTTATCTGTTAGAATTATTGTTCAACCTTATAATGACTCTGAAATATCTTTCTGGATTTTTGTTTTTTATTCAGTTTCTATGCAGATGAATTTTTACATACTATATTTAGGGTGCCAGTGAGCTGAGGTCAAAAGGCAGAAAAAAATGATGCTTGAACAACAGTTTTACCTCTTTTTTTCCAAAGTCACCCCCAGGGTTCATGGTTGCCAAGATACGGAATTTCTTCCCAGCTGTCAACAGCTCTACCTCATTATCCTTGTCCTCAAGGTTGCCTTTTTCAGCTAATAACAGAGTCTTTTCCACTTCAAGGACACTGGAAGAAAAATTGGAGACTGGAAGATTAGACAAGGCTTCCTTATTCTCTTTTGTGGTGACAGTGTTCTTAAAAAGGAAAATGAAATCACCTTCTCTGTTGAGCTTTCGCTCTAGTTAATGGTTTCCTGCGACAAACTTCAAAATTTTTATTAGTAGTTATCCTAATTTCTGTGTCATGGAACAATAGTTCTGATCAAAAGAAAGAGAGTTCCTTTTTCTACTTTAAGCCCTATTAAGACATTTGCTTTAAAAATGGGTGACTTGTATGCAAATATTCATGGCAGCATTATTCATAAGTGGAGGAAAACAACCCAAATACCACCAAGAGGTGAGTGAAGGAAAAAATCCAGTATTATCAACAGAGTGAAGTACTATTAGGAATAAAAAGGAGCACACTAATGATGCAGGCTACACCCATGGACGGACCTCCAAACATTGATGCAAAGTGACAGAAGAGATGACTCATATGAAAGGTCCTTAAAAGACAAATCTATACAGACAGGAAGCAGAATAGCAGTTTCCTGGAGCACGCTGCTGCTGCTACGTCGCTTCAGTCGCGTCTGACTCTGTGCGACCCCATGGACGGCAGCCCACCAGGCTCTCTCGTCCCTGGGATTCTCCAGGCAGGAACACTGGAGCGGGCTGCCATTTCTTTCTTCCTGGAGCATGAGGGAGCATCAAATACAAACTGCAAATGCAAAGTCGGGGTCCTACTGGGATGATGGAAGTGTAAACTGGATTGTGGTGGTGGTGAAACTCAGTAAATTTACTGAAACTTATTGAATTATACATTTAAAACATGTACATGTCATGATATGTACATTATATCTCAATCAAGAAAACCAGTTAATCATCAAGATCCACAATGATCTGAGGTCTTTTTGTCTAGTTATTCTGCTTTGTCCATTTATCTTACTTTTAGTAAAACATTTTTTTTCTATCTCATGATTGAACATGTACTTATAAACAATGCTTTATTTTTCTAAACGTGATCAATCTGCTGAGTCTTAAGGTCTCAATGAACGCTGCATCTTACTATTCTCACTGCACAACAAGATGTTCTGTTGTGATAATTCCTGGTCTGCAGCGGTTTTGTTTTACTGGTGCTTTGTATCTGCCAAAGAGTCACGACAGACGGTGGGTTCCCACAGTGGTTACTGCTTTCAGGGGATCCATCAGGTGAGCCAGCCTCACTCCCAGTGCGACCGCGGCTGGTACTCGGTCACCAGGGGTCCATCCATCAGGCTTCCACATGGGGGCCAAGATGTCCTGCCTCGGTTGCCAGGGCTTCATTCTACCGGACAGGACGTTCCTGAAACCTCACGCATATTTTTCTTGTCATTTAAAAACTTTCTGGAAGCCATGTTCCAAACACGGGGGTTCACTTCAGGTTTTACTTTTCTTGTCCTGCCTAAAGTCTTTCATGGTCCAAAAAGCAGGTTTCTGTAAGTTTGCTGGAGGCTTCAAGAAAACCGTTAAACTGCTTTATCCGATCAGATTCTGGCGCTCGTGCAGCCATATTCTCTGGGAATGTTCATTTGTCACCTTTTCTGATGCATGAGTTTCCTTTCTGTTCTGGAAAATTAGCGGTCCAACCTTTGCTTAAATGTTTCCAGGGAGGCCTGATTTCTTAGAGCACAGGCTCTCGCATCTGACACCAATATGAGGCTGGGGGCTGTGCAGCCAGCCAGGTCTGAGTGGAGGGTAAGGGTCCTGTCCTGGGGTGCTGAGAGGCCTGACCAGCAATAACACCTAGGATTTTGATTCTATTTCTTTGAAGAAAAAAATCAATGGCCATGTAATAATTTGCCTTAAAAAAGGATTCTAACTTGGGCTCGTGTGTTTTAGCCCTAGCATCCCATCATCCCGTCTTGCTGATTATCAACAGCTAAACAGAAGAACCAGGTCTCTTAAAGGAGAAACTGGGCACTAAAGCCTAAAGCAGCAACTGCGCACCGTCGTTCCCAAACATTTCCAGCAGGCCGATGAAGAACGTTACTGTGCCCAGGATCAGTGTCTGTAAAACCCAGACCAGCAGAAGCATCGAACACAGGGCAAACCTCTCACACGCGTGTACCTGTTGAGCCTTTCCAGGACAGAGTCTTCAGCCAGCGAGATCTCATCTAAGAGGAAAAAGCCGTCCTCCTTCATGGCCAGAACCAAAGGCCCGTCATGCCACTCAAAGAGTCTTGATGTGTCAGTTTCCCCCTACAATTTGGAAAAGCAGGTTAGCTTAGAGTAGGTAGCTCCACAAGACAACACACACGTGGCCAGCACATGTCCACTAGTGAAAGGGTCCTTCTGCAGAAAATACAGGTCAAGGAACAAAGAAAGGAACTTGTGTAACAGGCTGCTCATGGAGCCCCCATGTAGCCCGGTGAAAATATGAAGATAAGATACACATCAAATCTGGAACCAAACACCCCGCCATGAACAAAAGCCCACATTTGACTCCTGCAGAGCCAACTTCAGTTCTTTAGATGAACACACGCATCACCACTTGCTCTGGACACACCTTGTCATCTGGCTTCTGCCTCACCGGCCGCAGCCCCCCCAGGAAGTCCGAAGTCTCCATGTGCAAGTGGCAGCTGACCGAGTATAATCTTTGATCTGCCAAGGCTGCGAACATCTGGCAGAGAGTCGTTTTCCCACACCTGTGAGACACACACACCGGATTAGCAAGGAGCGTGAATTTCAAACATGCCTCCACAAACACCCCAAGCAGCAGAGCGAGGAGCCCTGGGGAGAGCCTGCCCAAAGCCACAGAGACCGCTGGTCCCCGCGGGGCCTCTGCCTCTGCGGGCGTCCCCCAAACACCAGCACCCTACCGCCTCTTACCCGGAAGGGCAAGTGCTGCGTGACCTCTATGGAACGGAACCCTTCCTCCCGACTTTACCCCGTGTCTCCAACCAGCAGCACTGGTTCACCGAATTCCAATGCCCTTCCCACCAGCATCGCCAGTCGCCGCATGCCCTCGGTCCACACGATGTGGCTGAACTTAGACTCCCAGGTGGATGTCGGAGTAGACAATTTACCTATCAAGGGCAGAGTACACATGTAGGTTCCAATATGAGTACAACTCAAATTCATTTTCCTTGGGATATGATGGCCTACTCACTCAGCAATTTGAGGACATTTTCTTTGGAGAAGAGCGATTGAGGGCATAATTTTTTCTTGAAATGTTTCTCAAGGACTTCTTGAATCACAACCACCTCCTCCTGCTTCCTGACTCGGCCTGCCAGAAGCATAAAACCTTGGGGGGAAAAAAAAGGAACTGCTGAGTGTTAACACCAAGGAACGCTGAGACTATGGAGCATTAGCTGCTGTGAAGAGGAAACCTGAAGACCTACTTTGAAAAACAGAGAGACCCTACTGCAACTAACTGTTCACTCCATCAAATGACCTCTAGGTGAATCTAACAAAGATGAACTCGTGGCTCTGAAAGAGACACTCGGGAATGTTGAGAGCGGCTTTGTTTCTAACAGCTAAAAAATAGAAATGATCCCCATGTCCTTCAACGAGAGAATGGATAAACACACGATATCTCCACACAATGGGTTACAACACAGTCATAATTTAAAAGGAATGAAGTCCTGATACACAAAACAGCATGGCTGAATCTCACATCAGTCTGAGTGAAAATCCACCAGACACAAGAGCACACACTGCATGATCCTGTTTGGACGAAGCGGAAGCTCAGGCAGAATCCATCACCGGTGACAGATGTCAGAGGAGAGCTTACCTCCAGGAGTTAAGACTGGCAAGAGCCACAGAGGAATCTTCCGAGGAAATATTCATCGAAATATCCTAAATCTTAGCCGAGGTGGTGATTTACATATGGGTATCCACAAATCTAACAATCTACTGAGCTTTACATGAAATAATACAGCACCTCGCCCATTTTACGGTTACATTTTGTTATCCCTCGATGGGGGAAAAAAGTGTTCCTCCCTCTTCTTTACCAGTTAAGAAGAGCCAATGCAACTCTCATGGGCTTGTTTTATTTCTTCTCCATGCTTATTAGTCACCCTATTAATGACTCACCAAGACCTCTCAAATCAGAAGATTCTGAAAGGCTTTCACACAGAGAAGCATACACATTCTTCCAACTGATTAAACCAAAGTGACCAAAATCTGAGTCTCGGATGACATGACCGCCTTCTCTTAGAACTCTGGTATCATCTAATCATCTAATCTTTCAGTTTTCTCCAAGTTTCTAAGGCATAAGCAGGATTCTCCATGGTCACCACACCGCAGGTAAATAGCGCAAAGAACCACCAGCCTCCCGCCTAAACTCCTAGTGGCATCATGTCCACACCCTGACTCCCACAGGTGGCTACGGGAAGGGACGAGAGAGAAAACCTTGGCAACCAAAACCTAACGGAACAGAGGCCTTGCAGACACAGGATGCTAATAACAGCAGTCTAGCCTCGAGGGACAAAGGCTCTGTTCCCGCAGTGCTCAGTGCAACGCTATACCGACCACAATTTGAGCAAGATTTGTTTTAACCACATAGCTCGCGATGTGCGCTGAGCTCACAGCCGGGGAGCGCGTGCGGAGAGCGTACCGTCGCTGGCTAAGCGCTGCAGCCAGCCATGCTCCTCCTGCGTCTGCTCAGCCAGTCTGTATCGCTCAGCCCATCGAAACAGGTCACGGAGGGTGATGAAGCCTTGCTTTCCAGCAAACACTGAAGAACCTCTGCGACAGGACTGAAAGCACCAAAACAAATGGAAAAGGGTGATGGCAAGCACAGAGTACCGAAGTCCTAACAAACTTAGGCTCCTGTAGGAAAAGATTACAAAAAAATAACACAAATAGTGCAAACATGCAGCAGCAATCCCATAGTGCAGGAACATAGTAGCGAGTAGCAGTTATTGGCCTTTTAGGGAGTGATTCAAAAATGTATAATCCTGACAAAAACCACTTTTAACGCCGTAAAATACAGGGGATATTTACAAAAAAAAAAAAAAGGAGGAAAGAAAACCTGTAGCTTTGTAGAGTTCACAAGAGAAGTAACACAACAAGGATGGATCTCTTTAGTTAGGTCCATACAAGGACCTAACTAGGTCCATTTAAAAAAGAAAAACTGCACATCAATGCTAAATTCCAACCTTAGTAAATGCTTCAAAATTATCCACAAGTAGGGAATGTCATCACACATAATTATCAGAAAAATTCTGACATTATTAAATTGCCAAATTATAAAACAAAACCAAGAAAATGAATATTTATGGAATGCATGTTAAAGATACGATCCTTACTCCAAGAAAAAATAATAAAATAATAAAAAGTAATAATAAAATGGACTGCTGTTTCTACCCCAGGAGGCCTCAGATTCTGGTCACCAAACCTGATCAGCACAGTCCAGTCGTCACTAAGTGATGAGAGGTGGAATACCTGAAGGTCCAGCATGACTTTAACCAACTTGCTGCAGTAGGACGGGGGCAAGCTACACCGCTTGTGCAAGATTGTCTCCAACTCAGAACTAGGCAGTTCATCAAAGTGCAGCTCCACAAACCGATTCCTGAAGGCTCTGGAAAGCACCTGGGAAGCGTGCAGAGAACAACACGATAAAGAGGGCCTTTGCGTCTAATTCCCAGAATGGAGGCTCTGTCATTCACCATAAAAAGAAAAGTCCTTCAGAAGAGGTAAAAACACAGTCTCACCAAGGAGACTTACATGCCGTGGTGACAAACAGGAGTGACGCGGCAAGAGCTACTCACCTTCCTGCCCCCGTAGAGCCCCGGGGGGTTCTGGGTAGCAAAGAGCGTGAAGCGAGGGTGTGCGCTCACGACTTCCTGTGTTTCTGTCACGAGCAGCTCACGGTTGTCGTCCAGCAGTCTGTTCAGCGCCTCTAACACATCGGTGGGGGCCAAATTTAACTCATCTAAAATAATCCAATAGCCCTTCCTCATAGCATCAATAAGAACACCTTAGGGGAAACAAATTATGAGAATCAGTGCATAAATTGGTCCAAAGTGTTATATACCAATCAACAAATCCTAGATTATTGTTATATTTCAAAGCAAATTACTCTCTGCAGCCAGTCATGTCTCAAAACAACTTGTGGTGTTAAATATGAAGGAAACTTACACTCTTCAAAACCAGGCCCTAGTCCTGTCTACAACTGACAAGATGAGTGTGGCCCAAAGGAAGCATCAGCCCTAACCATCACCACTTATCTGTCATAGAGCCCAGGCAGGAAGAAAAACCAGCCGTTAGGGCATCCATGTACCTCAGCTGAAAAGGCTAGAGACTACTTGAGGAAATCCATGGAAAAGAATAATAATCCTACCTTCTTTAAACACAAGCTTCCCTGAGGAGTCAGATGTGTAACAACCGATATACTCCTGAATATCCGTGTGCTCGTGGTTGTTAATACGCATGCAATGGTTACCAGTAGCTGCGGCCAGCCACCGGATCAGGCTTGTTTTACCCACTGAAGTCTCTCCCTGAATCAGCACTGGATAGGTTCTTTAAAAAGATCAACCAGTAAAGCAATTTAGAAAAGACAGAAACCAGAACTAAATCATGTAGCATTAAAAAAAAAAAAAAGACTATAACATTTAATATCCTAAGAGAACGTTATTATACACCAATGCACCATGAATGGACTATTTCTTAAGCCCTGAGCAGTTTCTATATAAAAATAGTTACTGAGAAACTACTAAGAAAATAATTCTAGCCCCTCTTGCACTAGTAAGAAACAGTGAGTGGGACTAGCTACTACTCGCTTAACAGATAATAGGTGATGAGTATCCATCAGCAAAATACTAAAAGGCAATCTTAATAATGGCAAAAATTATCTGCACAGTTACTGCTCCCACCAAATGGTACAACTAGAAATGGTGCTTTGCACCAGGTGAAAAGCGGCAGGACTGACTCTAGAAAGTACTCACTCACTCAGCGAATGAGTAACAGGAAAGCTCTCTGAAAGTTAAGGAAGCAAGACTAGACTCTGATCACTGCCTGTGCTGGGCAGACACCAGAGCAGTGAGAGGAAGGCCCACACACCCTGCAGAGACCACGCGGACTATGTCCCTCAGGTTCCGCTTGACGGAGGGCGTGAGGATGTATGTCTCATCTATCGCAGGCTCCTTGTCTCCCACCGAAATCCAGTAGCCTTCCACCTGGATGAGCCTGCCTCCCTTCGGTTCTGGAATAGGCTGAAAGACACAAGGGTCAGAGGAATAATCCACAGTCCCACACAGCTACGGCGCTCTCTCAGAGAGGGGTGGCGAAGAGAACTGTCGCCAAGCATGCTGCCTTGTTCTGGATGCCTTCAACATTAAAACCCACAGATGAACATGAAAATAAAATTACTTTGAGGAATGAGAACAAAATGGTGACATGTACTAGTCTTAAAACTCACACGGGGGTAGGTAGATTTGGGGGGCACTTAAATCAAAATAATTTCTCAGATAGTTTATGACTCAGTTCTCTTCTCTCATCTATGAAAATTCTCACTCTAATCAAGCATTTTCGTCAAAAATGTTTCATATAAACCACATTCCCCAAACAAGGCCAGTGTTGTACTGCAGTGGGGGGGTGGGAATGGGGTTATACCACTGAATTCTGGATCCCCTCGAAGACATTAAAAATAAAAGCAACCCCCCAGAGAAACTAACTTGTTAAGAATAATATTGTAGTAAAGGCACAATCTTTTAAAGATGTGGTAGAAGTCAAGCTGATTTAGACACGATGACCATTTCTGATCTGTGAGAATGGCAAAGTGGTGGTCACATATATAGCTACAGAAAAGTTCTCTTTAAGCCCCCTGACTAGAAGCCATGATTGCAGGCATTGTTTTCAAGAACTCCTCAGTCAGGCAGAAGAGCCACAAGAAAAAAGAACTGTTAAGCCTCCATCATGTGTAACTATGAGGAACACATACAAAAAATAAGTGCAGGGAGATTGTACTGAGATAACCAAAGCAAGCTTGAGTCTTTTCTCAATGTTTTCACAGTTTAACCAAGTATATATTCATGTGTTACTTGCATAATTTTTCAAAAGGAAAAAACATTGAATCCAAGTACCCCCAAGTTCCAATGGCCCTTTCTTCCTAAAGAGAAAGCAACTGACATGTGAACAAGACAGTGGTGAGGCAGTTTCTATCAGCCTCCTTCAGTCCCATGCATCCTGTGATTCCCTCTGTCAAACTGAAATGGTACTTGTATAATAGAAAAACGAAAAGGAAAGGGGGGAAAACAAGTCCAACCACTGATCAAAAGGGAGGTGTGCCAATAAATTATGGTGTAAGCTTCTGATGAAATGCTAAGTGACAATCAGAAAGCATGTCACTTACAGTGATTTCTGGTACAAACATAAAGAAACATCTAGGATATAGTGAGACTAAGAAGGAAGCTACAGAACATTCTTATGAGGTGGTTTCCTTTTATATATTAGATATACACAGGCATACCCTAAAGATTTTCCAGGTTGAATTCCAGACCATGGCAATAAAGTCAATATTGCAATAAAGACAGTCACACAAAATTCTGGTTGCTCAGTGCATATGAAAAGTTATGTTTATGCTGTACTACAATCTAGTAAGCATGCAATAATGTGTCTAAAAAATGTAAATGCCTAAATTTAAGAATGCTCTACTGCTAAAAAGTGTTCACCGTCAGCTGACAACACAGGGAGCCACAAACCCTCAATCTGTAAACACTGCAACGTCAGGTAGATACATCAGAGCAAACGCAACACAGTGGAGCATGCCTGTATTAGAACTCACCTTGCTGAAGCTACACACACACACACAGCAGAGTTTGATATATAAAAACTATTTAACGAATTATATATACACACATATATATGATTTAGAAGGAAAGGACAATCTGTAGGGCTTAAATCTCCAAAGAGTAAGATTACCATGACTTTTCACCACCTAAGGTACTATCTTAGAGTCTAAGATACTATCTAATGTTTAAATTTTGTGGGATAAACTGCTTTTATAACTACAAACAAGTTTTGCAAAAAAAAAAAAAAACCCAAACAGCTAACAATCTGATATTTCTACCTTTCATTTATGTTACATCAAAAATCAAAAAAGAGGACTTTCCCAGCGGTACAGTGTTTAAGAACCCACCTGCCAAGGCAGGAGACACGGGTTCAAGCCCCGGTCTTGGAAGGTCCCACCTGCTGTGGAGCAACGGAGGCCCCACCCCACGACCCCTGGGTCCGTGCTCTCGGGCCCACGCGCCTGGAGCCTGTGTTCGGAACAAGAGGAGCCCCTGCAAGGAGAAGTCTGTGCGCTGCAACCAAGAGCAGCCCCTGCCCACCTCGACGAGAGGAAGCCTGCACAGCGCGACAGAGACACCGCGAAGCCAGACAAATAAAATTTTAGAAAAAGATGAAACAAGAACCCACCTGCTTCAGCAGACTTTTTACGTTGCCAGAGACAATGTGTTGACAAATGAGCTTCTGAACGATTGGGTGTGATGCCCTGTCAAGTTGTGTTAAGAAACCCAAACAAAAGCCCTAGAAAAAAACACAAATACACACAACAGTAGTTATCCTTCTGTAATAAGAGACCAACTTATTCCAAGAACCCAATTCAACCTCTCGGGTGGTGGTGGTGCGCAGAACAACTTCTAAACGTGTTACAATGATAGAAAAAGGCGAACGGTAGGTAAGAATTCCAGGATGAAACATTCTGGGCTCGTCTGACGGAAGCACACACAGACTGGGCGTCTGCATCCCCATGCCCCCCTTCCCAGGGCATGCCCACGCCCCGCTGCCCTCCCACAGACCTCATAGAGCGAGCGCTGGATGCTGCCACATGGATTGGAAGCTGCAAAGCGCAGGGCCCTACACAGAGTCCGAAGGCTGTAGTGAGGTCTGTGGCCGGTCCCGTCCACCAGTTTCATTCCAGACTCTTTCCTCACAGCTGTATAAAAGCTACAAAGAGGATGCAGTTCAGATTTATTTCAGTAACCAATAAGTGTTATTATTTTGCTCTTGTTCCTGTTTCTTCTACAGAAGGGCCAAGAGTCATTTTTATAGATTAGGTGGCCAAGCTTACATAAAACTTGCCATCAAAAATAGTAAAATGAAGATGGATCAATTTCCTTCAGGATGCAATGAGGAGAGAGGTAAAAAATCTCTGACTCTTAAGCAAAAGACAGGGAGATTTCAGAGGTACTTAGCAAGAATCTTTTGAATCCTAACACAGGGTTCCAGAGTTGACATTAACATGAGAGTCAAGTGAAATCCCTGTGTAAATTCCAGTGATGATGGCCAAGCACACAGAAAAAAAGTCATGGTGTTTTTTAAAGTCTACAGATACGGCTATAACCAACAGTGACAAAGTCGTAAAATGCCTGATGATTGGGGACCATTTCTATTTTCATTACCACATACTTCAGAAGTTCAGAAGATGGCAAAATGGAAGAAATTTCAGATGGAAACATCAAATGCAAAACTCAAAAATTCATGAAAATTCATAAGCAGATACCACAAAATCAATTATAATCAAGTGTATGTCAGAGATAAAACTCAGGTTCTTGCCCAAATGGGATCTGGCTTGCCTCTTACCAATCTAGCTAGATATCCTTTCTATTGTAGAACGATCTACATTCTAGAGTGAGTTTTTATATATGGAACATGCACCTCTTGTACTCTCAACACTTCTAAGAGCCACACTACTTTAATCCCCAGCTTTCTGAATATTTGTACTATTCTTGGCTTAAAAAAGTGCTCAGATTTTAAAATGTGGTGTGACAAACCATTCCAAAGCCCTTTGACAAATGTCTCCTTGACTAACCTATTTAAAACAGGGCTCCACATCTTATTTTCTAACTGACATTTTATGTGTTATTTTTCTTCACTTATCACAACCAAAAATAACAGTACATCTCTCTTTACTTGTTATCTTCACCTGCAGAATTAAAGCTCCATGAAAAGAACAAAGATTCTGTTTTATTTACAGCTGTACTCCTAGCACCTAAACGACTCAATAACTATTTATATTTAAAAAAAAAAAAAAAAGGAGCAAAGCATGAAAAGCAAAGTAAAACACTAACATGATCTGACTTCAAAACCTTTATGTATATTTCACTTTAGGGACACAGGGAAAATTAAGTGACATGCCCCAGATGACAGAATTAGTTAGACAGAGCCAGCACTAGAATCCAGGGTGTCTGATACACGGACTGTACTCTTTCCAAATGGCATATGAAAAAGAGGAAAGAGACTCAAATTAAAAGCACCAAGCCATATCACCACTCTATAGATCATTCAGCTAAGCCCTGTTAATTCCAAACCAGACCCAATCAATTATATCAAGCTTTCTCCCCTTCTATGGCTAACATGCAAACTGTACAAAGGATTTCAACAAGGCAGATCAAAATACTGTTTATATCTCCTTGAAGAATTTGAATCCTCCAAGGACTCAAACTCTCAGCTGTGAATACAGAAGTAACTGGGAGAGTATTATTGGTTACATATTTTCATAGGCAGTGATTTATAAGCTCTGTATGTACTACATTGGCCAAAAAGTTCATTTGAGTTTTTCTCTACCAATCTTACAGAAAAACCCAAATGAACTTTTTGGCCAACTCAATAGCCTCCTTAGGAAAATCCAAGGGAGTCCATTGTGTCCAACTTTAAAAATAAAGTCTAAATAATCCTTCCATCAGTCTTCTCTTGTTAGAAGCAAAAGAAGAAAATTTATATGCATGAGGCACATATTTTTCTGTTCAGAGGAAAAGTTTATAAAGAGAAACCAGAGAGAACGCACGTTATGATTCCTTGCACTGTGTTCTTATTCACACTCAAGCCTTTCAGATAATCCACAATAAGAATCTGTAAGTCTTCTTTACTTTCTAGTTCTTCTACATAAAGTTCTGTGAACCTGTAAGACAATTATTTCATTATTGCCATATTGAGGAAGTTAATACATCTATCTTAACAAAACAAAAACACAAGAGAATAGTTATGTCAACTCATTTTACCCACTTGTAATATGAATTATGAAAGCCTTTCAACTTGAGATACAGACTGATCACAACAAAACAGAAAATAACAAAACTGTTACCAAAAATCCACACTACAACTGCTACTACTGCCAGACAAAAATCAGAGCCCTTGGAAAACAGTTACAAAAATGAGGCTTATTCTTCCTCATTCTCGGGCTTCCCAGGTGTCACAGCGATGAAGACCTGCCTGCCAATGCGGGAGACACAGGAGACGCAAGTTTGAGCCCTGTGTTGGGAAGGTCCCCTGGGGTGGGAAATGGCAACCGCACTCTGGTATTCTTGCCTGGGAAATTCCATGGGCAGAGGAACCTGGTGGGCTGCAGACGAGCTGGACACGACTGAGTGACTGAACACACATCCTTATTCTTAATCTCAGAATGTGTTCTTGATCGCAACTACATGTAACAAAACGTACATACAACAACAACACAGTCCCCTCAACATCAAAAATTAATAGTTGTAGCAAAGGAAAATACAACTCATGGTTGATAAAATTTGCCCAAGCTTTTATTATATTATTACTATTTTATTATTTTATAATGTGGGAAGAGATTTAATCAAGTTTTAACACTATTTTAAAACTCAGATTCAACAGGTTACCGACAACAAACAAGCTCATTTATCTTTTCCCAATGCTACATACATCAAAATCTTGTCCCTGTTACTCAGTGTTTAATGATGCAAACTGGAATTTAATGTCCTTTTACAAATCGTTAGCCTCATCCAAAAGGACTCATCCTAAGATGCACTTATATTGTTACATGAGATACTGTTATTTCTTATATGAAGGTTTTCTAATAGCCAAAGGGCTATTTGAAGAAGGAAAGATTTTAGTTTTCAGCAAAATCCATGAGTCATCAAACGGATTAACTAACATTAAATGCCAAATTAACAAGCCAAAGGAAAAAATTCCCTATTGTTCTGGAGTTTTCTGTATTCCTATCACCTATAGAAAGAAAAATATGACAAGTAAGAAGATTCCTCTATCCGCAGTCAAGAAATTTCAAGCGTTGTTATGAGGGTTGATTATGTTACTACTACCAATCAATAAATCAAGAGAACTTAACTTTAAAACTACCTACCGGTACCAGGCCATGTCCCCTTACCTGTTTCTTATTCCTGGTGGGAGATTTCTTTTGCCTACATCAGTTGCTGGATTCATACAAGCAAATAAACGGAAGTCAGGGTGACGAACCAGTGGTTCTGTTAAAAGAAAACTATAACTTCTCAACAACTTGTAAGCGATGGGGTAAGACTAACTCCACCAAGCCCCTAGGTGAATTACTCTGCCTCAAGGCTCAGCAAGGGTGGTACTGGCTGCTCAACCATGTCTGCCTTTGGTGAAACCCCACTGAAATCAGTTTGCAGATCTATGTATACAACCGAATTTTAAGCTGCCATTCCACCATCTCTTATGGTGTGGTTGTCCAGGCCATTTATGTTTCATCACCTATTCACCAGTGTGTATTCTGTCACTGAGTGAGTGTGCTTTACTACCCACTAGCCAAATGCTTTGACAAATTGTTTTTTTACATTCCCTTTAACACCCACAGTAAGACTCTGCATAAAATTGCTATCTACAGAATAAATAAATCGCACTGAGAAGCCCATGCAATCTGCCTAACTGAAAGGAGACTACTTTCAAGAGGTCAAAAGGCCTCGCGGCAAGTCCAGTCCCAGGAGGGCAAAGACCTACCTGTGTCTCCTCGATCCAGCAACACCAGGGAGCCAGAGGAGCCTTCAAGTAAACCACTCAGACACTCTAACGCTTCCGGAGCAGCCAGGTTAATCTCATCCAACAAAACCCACTCTCCCCTCGTCACGGCCTGAGCTAAAGTTCCCTAGAGGATGAAATCAAATGTCACGGATGCGTTTCAGATACAGACACACTCACCACCAGCAGTTATGAGAGCAGGGTTAGAGCGGAGGCAGGCAAACTGCTCCTGCCTGATGCCAATGGTGCCAACCGGCTGCCGAGCCAAGGTCAAGTTAACTTTTTCCAAATGTCCAAAAAGGCCAAAGAAATATCTTTGAGCCTAAGAGTAAGATGCAATAAACTAGACCACTGCATTATATGGGTGGTGAGGTAAATAAAAACTTACAATGTATTCAGATGTTTAAAAGCACCCAAATGGCTACTAAAAGCAACCAAAATAAACACAGGGTGAGGTTGTAAGTACATACACCAAGAAAAGATAAATGACTAAGAGTGTGCAGTAGCTGTAATACAGAGCCTTCACAGTTTCTGAAGAATGTCAAAATGAATCTCTCTTCCTGACTTTATCTCTTGAAGTTCTATTTTCAAAAGCACTGAAAATAAACCTTATAATCCGTTCAACTGACATATCAGAAACTGAACTGTTTTGGTGTTATTTAAGTGCTTTATACTTTTGCTTTCATGGTGATCCTAGCAAAGAATCTTCTATAAGTGGAAAAAAAAAAAAAAGCCAACCAAATGAAGAAAACTTCAGTGTGAGGCCGAGTCATGAAATAGGTATAAACCCTATTTTGACAGCACTTGATAATTTCATTGGTTATTTTAGAGACAATTATAAGATGAAGTGCTGATGTCTAAATTCTCCACAACAACAGATATATGGTTGAGGGACCTCTCCTCATTAAGACATCATCTCAAGTAAGATTCCTGCATCATTAGAAAGATGTTAATGATAACCCTATATGCAGAACAGAAAAAAAAAAGACACAGATTTATAGAACAGTCTTTTAGACTCTGTGGGAGAAGGCGAGGGTGGGATGTTTCAAGAGAACAGCATCGAAACATGTATATTATCTAGGGTGAAACAGATCACCAGCCCAGGTTGGATGCATGAGACAAGCGCTCGGACCTGGTGCACTGGGAAAACCTAGAGGGAGCGGGTGGAGAGGGAGGTGGGAGGGGGGATCGGGATGGGGAACACATGTAAACCCATGGCTGTTTCATTTCAATGTATGACAAAATTCACTACAAATAAAAAAAAAAGGAAAAAAAAAGAAAAGAAAAGAAAGAAAAAAGATCCCTGCATCAGCCTTGGGGTGAAGTCTGAAGACTGCCTTGATTTTCTTTAATAAAAATATAAAAAAACTTAAGTTACAAGTGTTCAAGTACACTGATCCTGCGAGGTCACAGGACAGAAAACAGCACAACCACTCATGCACTGGAATCAAAACGGAGCCCCACATGAATGGGTCCAAACCCACCTCCCACCCACAAATATAAACACAGCTACAAAACAATAAAAGATCCACTAATTATCCTCAACTGCATCTTACAAAATAATAATGACTGCCCACGAACACTACAGTTTGGGGCTTCCCTGGGGGCTCCATGGAGAAGAGTCCGCCTGCCAATGCAGGAGACAAGGGTTTGACCCCTGGCCCGGGAAGACCCCACAGGCCACAAAGCAATGAGGCCCTGGCACCGTAAGTGCTGAGCCCGCACTCTGGAGCCCGGAGCCACACCTGAGGCCTTGCAGCCGGAGCCCGTGCCCCACAGCCAGGAGCCCGGGCGCGGCAGCTGGAGGGGAGCCCCCATCGCTGCAACTCGAGAAAAGCCCGGGCAGCACTGAAGGTCCAGCACAGCCAAAGTGAATTAATATCTTAAATCATATCAAAAAGACTTTATCACGTCTATAAAAAGACATTTAACCCCCCCGCAAAGATTCTTTAACTGTCTACTATTCTAAACAACAAGCCCTAAAGTGTCTGCATGAAGAGAAGACAGAACAGTAGCCTCTTTAACTTGCATTTTGCATCAAATCAACCTTCCCTTAAGCTAAACAATCAAAGTAAAATACCTCTACAAATGCAAACAATAGGGCATTCTCAGTCATTTTCATCTGCTGTCGGGCATGGCTGAGTCTAAGACCAAATGCTGCCCACTTCTCTTTTAGCAGTGACCCTAGAGAAGAATAAAGACAAGAATTAAAAACACAGTTTTGAGTCATAATATATATAACTTAAAAAACCACATAATTAACAAAACACACACAAAAATCACATCTTAGAAGTGTAAAAAATTAAGTCCAAATGCTTTCAGAATTCCAACCGTATGCAGCCACTATACTAGCCAGCTCACTTATATGCATATGCATTAGATAACTCACTTGTTCTCACTATTCCCACTTTACAGATGAGAAAGTAGAGAGGATAACTAAGCCACCTAAAGCCCCATTCACTGTGGAATGCAGTTTTCTGGAATAACCTCTTCTAAGCACAGGTGCCTTACTGACCACTAAGTGGTACTTGTCCATCAACAGCAGCAGCCACTGACTTCTGCAGAAATCGCGCTGAGTCCCAGGCGCAGCAACGCTCCACAACCAGTCGTGTTTGCCCCAAGTCCCCGCAATCCCTGACTCGCACCGCAGCACTCGGCCCTCAGGCTCCAGCCAGGGCCCGCCCGCAGCCGGGCCGCCACCTACCCATCTCTCTCTCCGCCCCGTCCCGGCCGACAGCTGACTTGTGCACGTGCTGCATGAGCTTCAGGAGATCCTGCCACCGTTTCTGCCTGTAACACGTCTGAATGTGTCCCAAGAACGTGAAGTTCTGCTTCTTCGAGAATGTCTGGACAAAGAGCTCTTCAAATGCCTCCCGTAAAGGCAGCCAAATAAGCTTATGGTCCACTGGCTTGTAACTGAAAACAAAAGGTAGATATGTGATTCGCAAACTTCTGAAGCTAACAGAAACTGGGACGTGTGCCTAAGAGAACAGGAGTAGGTGTAAATCAGAAATAATAGCAAAATACTTAAAAATCAATGTTACAGTTTTAGATTATGATCTATTTTTTCCAATCCATGTGTTTGAAGGGTCTATGCTAAAGGTAAACTCTAGTATTAGATAACCAGATTATGAAAAAATTTGAAATTCCAAACTGGGTAGTGAGAGGCATGTCACTTATTTTACTAACACATTTAAATAACCATCATGTATATTTAATGATAGACCATATTTTATCAAGAGTGACCAAAATGTTTTTGAGATATTTTAGGAAAAAATATAACATCTGAAATTGATTTACTTAAGCATCTTGTACTTACTTTAACATCATGCCTTGTCAATGGTGGGGTGGGGGAAGAGACTGCTCCCAAAGAGATTAAAATTGGGGGAGGGGGACAGTAAAAAAAAAAAAAAGAATGTTTTTTCTAAGACATTGCAATGGTTTGTGACCCTCTAAGGCTCAACTATTTATTTCTGAGTATTAAGATTCTTTTTTATTTCCTAGCATTTTATTTTTCTGGTTGGGGAACTAGGGAATTAATTCATTTAAATTAAAATTTAATCTACTACTGGGGGTGGGGAGAGGTTAGTAAGAGTCAAGAAACACTGCTCTGGCTAGACTTAAGACAAGCTGCCCAAGCAGCACTAATCATTCTGGAAGATTAGACAAGATCAAGCATCCAATTTTCTGCAGCCTAGGATACCAAATACTACAATTCAAGGATGATATTGTCAACTTTATTTCCAAGAAATATAATTTGAGAACCGAAACAGTATCAAAGTGTTTCAAAACAGGCAAGTACAACTGGAGAATCGTGGATACTATTTACTCTCTGGCCTGTGAGGAGAACAGTGAGACACCAGAAACCCAGGGCCCTGACACTGAGTATCTACAGGGAAGAGTCTGATTTCAGAGAAAGTAGGAGAACTTCACAGACTCAACTTCGCTTCCCAGTTAGCACTGACCCGTTCATTAGTAAAAACATTCCTTTACTCCATTCATCCCACTCTTGCCCCTCAGGAGCTTGCAACCTAACCAGACAACAGAGGAAGACACCTGCTAGTACCGAGTATCGAGTAGAAGCTGGTGTGCCAGGAGATGAAATGAAGGCAGAGGAGTCAAAGAAGCATTCTAGTACTTTAGCTGTGACAGTCAGAGGAGGCTGTGTTAAAGACGGGAATTTGAAGGCAATCAAACAGGAAAGGGTTTGGCTAAGTAAACACCTCTGGGTGGCAGGCGAGGTCGCAGGGGATGGTGGTTGGCCAGGCAGCAGGGCTGAAGGAAGGAGAGAGAGAAGGGCCCGTCAGAGGTGAGGAAGGGCTTGTAGTGCATTCCACATGGACTGAAGTCAGTGAGGAAGACAGTGATGTAATCTGATCACACGAACACAGAACATGGCCACCTACCAGAGAGAGGCAGGAGGGAAGGAAAGAGGGAAGCCCTGAACTCTGGACTAGGCAGAGGACGATGAGCCAGAATGTCAACAGCGGAGTGTTAAGAAATTAAGCAAAATACAAATGCAGCTTAAATAAAACAGCTAGTCTTACAGATGAAGGAATAAATGGGATCCAAAGCCAACTGAGGCAGCAGAGTGATGATTAAGAAGGTAGATGCTCAGGCAGACTGCTGGGTTCAAGTCACAGACTAGTCATTACTTTGAACAAGGCACTGAATCCTTGTGAGCCTCAGGTCCCTTGTGTGTAAATGGGAATAACGAGCAGGTTGTTAAGACGGCTAAGTGAGTGAACACAGGTAAAAACTCAAGAGTGCCTGGCACAGGAATGCCATTGAAGAGCAACCTTTTACAATTACTACTAGTTACTAGTAGTAACTAGCTCAGTGAACTGAATTCATGAAAGAAATGGCTTTATAATTCAAATTAGTCTGGGCTCCTTAAGAAAAAAGCTTATTCATTTAAAACTGAAGGCATATTGGCTGGTTAAGTCAATAAATGCTTCAAATGATGGAGAAAATGAACATATATATATATATATATATACAGCTTGCTGAAAATAAAGATAAACAAAAACACTCAATGGAAACCAACTTGTCAACCAAGGTGAACTGATAAATCAGAGGATGGACTGTTACAGGCTAGAGTTTCCAAGGTATCTTCGGAAAGGTCGCCTCAGGGGCAACCTGAAGGCCAAGAGGAGGGGGTCTGGACCACCTGGCCCTCGTGGACAGTCACTCAGGGTCTACCTGTTACACACGATACGTGGAGACCACAAACGAGAGTGCACCTGAAAATGACTAGAACAAAAGAAAATGACTCTCCAAAATGCCCACACGAGGAAGAAGATCGAGTGCAGAAGAAACACGGGAGGCGCGTGACGAGCGGCCGGAAAGGCGGACGCCTCCCCCCACTTGGGGTCAGGGCTCTGGGTCTGGGAGCAGGCCCTGTGCCCTGCTGTCTCCTGACCAGTCTCCCAGTGGGCGATGCTTCCTCGCGGGGCTTAGAGGAGAACGCAGGCTGGCCGTCTCATTTCTGCTTCTGTGAGATCTTTACTTCTCCTCTCATCTTTGCTTTCCAGCACTGGTGACGTCTCCAAGGACCCCTCCGCGTCTCTGCATCCGTCTGCTCAGCGGCGGCCCGCCCAGCTCCAGCTCCACACTGTGACCGTGTTCTCCGTTCTGCCAGTTAGCGTAGGCTTCCGTTTCTGGAATGGTTTTATCTGCTTCATCCCCGTCCTCTGTTCAATCTGCTCTTTTCTACAGAGTCCCATAAGCTCCCTCCAACCCAGTGCTGTTGGAATTTGGTTTACGTCTCTTCTCCCAGGTAATCTGTAGGTCTATGTGCTATTTACCAGAATCTACTTTAAATAGAATGACAAAAATGAGCTAAAAGTGAGGGGAAAGATATACCACACTAACGTCAATCAAAAAAGTCAGTGGGTACATATGCAGACAAAATTCACAAGGCAATCTGCAGCAATGCAGCTCAAGTGCCTGATGGCCTTGAAGGCCTTATTCTCACAAAATGTATTTATCCTTAATTGTAACTTCTCAAAAAACCAACCAGAAGGATCCAGATTTGCAAGTCAGACTAATTAAGACTATAAATTTCTTTTATCTTTCACCATAGTATTTGATAAATGCAAAATATGTTTAATAAACTATTAATACAAAACATAAAACCAGTTTCATAGTTAGATAAAACTAACCACACATTCCCAAAATAGAACTATGAAGCTTTCTATACCTCTTCTGCCTATCCACTGTTTTGTTTTCCATACCCTTGCCTTTTAATTAATAAAATTATTGTTTTTTGAATTTTATACACAGAGACTCTTAAGCAGTCCTTCATACATCTAAGATACAGATGTGATTTACACACCACTTGCCAGTAATACAAAAAGACAGAAAACAAGGCATACTTCCAGCCATACAGAAACCGAATTGTACCTAAGTTTTCTTTTGATTACTGATGCTAACCTACTAACAAGTTAGCACCAAAAATAAAATTCCAGTTACCACATTCTGATTTCAACCTTTTGTATTATCAATTGCATCAGGGCACAATGTACTCCCTACAATTAAAACTACCTGCATTTAAAAAAAAGGAATTAAAGAAGAAAACACTATTTGCAGTGGCTGATATAGCACTACAAATTCTTAAAAGAGACTGATACAGCCTATGTTCAGTTAGTACAAGAACAATGCCATCTGTGTTAGCTATACTTAACTGTAGGGCATTACAGAATACAGAGTAGAAACAGACAGTAGTACAGACACACCTGGAGAAGGAAATGGCACCCCCCTCCAGTCCTCTTGCCTGGAAAATAGCACGGACAGAGGAGCCTGGCGGGTGACAGTCCTGAGGATTGCTAAGAGTTGGACACGACTGAGCAACTAAACAACCACAGACATACTAATTAAATAACAGATTCCATTTATCACTAAGAACACACTGCAAGTGCCACAGCGAGGGAAAGGGGAGACTGTCAGTTAACTGAACAGAAGAGCTGTCAAAGCAAAGTGGAAAGGACCACCGAGGAGAAAGAGTGAAAGAAGAACTGCAGGGAGAGAGGCCAAGTCTCAGCTGACAGGTGTTAAGACAGGACAGAGATTTAAAATCCACTGCCAAGGTGTGTGTAGAGCCGAATTTAGGGGTCGGGAGGGAAGGAAAATGAGAAGCGCAGAAGGAAGCAGGCTGCCACGCTAGCGCTCCACCCACAGCAGGCAGGGACAAGAGGCTGGAAAGAGAAAAGCAATGCCACAGTATAAAGTGCCCTTAAAAAAAGAGTGAATAAAGAGCTTCTCGTAGACACGATAAAGAGAAGAAAGAAAAATAAGTTCACCTGTTCTATGCTTTTAAGGATTTGTGCAAGCGACTGTTTAGAATTAATGGGACAGATCCTAGCATCATTTAACATAAGGTATGCCAATAGCATCTATCCAGTTTTACAGCCTTCAGCACAGACTAAAACTGTTCAAAAACTAACATATTCAAAAACATCAAAAGGAAGAAGGGCATTTAATTGACCACAGTGAAGTTCCATTTAACCAAGCGGAAGCTACTTAACTAAAAGGTTAATAATAATAATCAAAGATAATCAAACTGCAGGAGAGTCTCTCTTGAAGGTGGCATAACTCAAGAACATACTCTTCAGATAAATATTACTTAACGGCATTCAGTTCAGTTTAGCTGCTCAGTCGTGTCTGACTAATTTGCAACCCCATGGACTGCAGCATACCAGGCTTCCCTGTCCATCACCAACTCCCGGAGCTTGCTCAAACTCATGTCCATCGAGTCAGTGATGCCATCCAACCAACTCTTTCTCTATCGATCCCTTCTCCTCCCGCCTTCAATCTTTCCCAGAATCAGGGTCTTTTCTAATGAGTCAGTTCTTTGCATCAGGTGGCCAAAGAGTTGGGAGTTTCAGCTTCAGCCTCAGTCCTTGCTGAATATTCAGGACTGATTTCTTTCAGATGGACTGGCTGGCTCTCCTTGCTGTTCAAGGGACTGTCAAGAGTCTTCTTCAATACCACAGTTCAAAAGCATCAATTCTTTGGTGCTCAGCTTTCTTTATAGTCCAACTCTCATATCCACACGTCTACTGGAAAAACCACAACTTTGACTAGACAATCTGTTTATCAGTCTCTGCTTATTGATATGCTGTACAGGTTGGTCATAACTTTTCTTCCAAGGAACAAGCATTGTTTAATTTCATGGCTGCAGTCACCATCTGCAGTGATTTTAGAGCCCCAAAAATAAAGTCTGTCACTGTTTTCATTGTTTCCCATCTATCTGCCATGAAGTGATAGGACCGTATGCCATGATCTTAGCTTTCTGAATGCTGAGTTTTAAGCCAACTCTTTCACTCTCCTCTTTCACTTTCTCAACAGGCTCTTTAGTTCCTCTTCACTTTCTGCCATAAGGGTGGTGTCATCTGCATATCTGAAGTTATTGGTATTTCTCACGGCAGTCTTGATTCCAGTTTGTGCTTCCTCCAGCCCAGCATTTCTCATGATGTACTCTGCATATAAGTTATATAAGCAGGGTGACGATATACAGCCTTGACGTACTCCTTTCCCGATTTGGAACCAGTCTGTTGTTCCATGTCCAGTTCTAACTGTTGCTTCTTGACCTGCATACAGGTTTCTCAGGAGGCAGGTCAGGTGGTCTGGTATTCCCATCTCTTTAAAAATTCTACAGTTTGTTGTGATCCACAGTTGACTGCATACTCACCTTCATATTCCAGCCCCCACCCCACACCTCAGCAGGATCTCTGAGAGCAAGAACCTCAAGAATTCTTTAAAATGAAGAGAAACATCTACATACCCAAGAGGCCCTTAATAAACACTAATAAATATCCTGCTGGGGTAGGCAAGGGGGGCAAGTCGTTGAACACTTTTCCAAGGTTAGTACTGAGCTTGATAGGAAAGAAGTGTTTCTTACCTCAAGCAATGAACACAAAATAACAAGAAAATGGTTTAAAACCATACTTACCCTCCCAGCAAATCTGCAGTGTCACTTTGCTGATTCATATTGACAACTCTCAAACGGTGGCCTTTAAGAAAAAAAGGGTACGAAGAGTTATTCTGAAACTATAATGACTGACAATACCCACTGGGACCCTTAAGGATTTGCGGACACGGGCATGGGCAAATCTTTTAATGTGCACTTCCTCTGACCCCTCATTTTATCCTCAGGAAGCCTGACCGTTCAAAGTTTTAACCTAACCCAGAGAGAATGAAAGACTCACTGCTCTAGCATCAGGTAACTGAAAACAGCAAAAAAAATCTTTCACTAAGTCAATGACTATGAATTGGAACTAAATACCCAGCGTGAAATACTAACATAGACATCAGAACAGGAATGATGCACTTGTGTTTTTAAAGGTGACCAATGTGCTTAACTAAACACAACACAGAGAAGGAGCCCATTTGTCTCGAAACAAAACCAAAGCACTATGTATGCGCGGGCCACAGACTAGAACCGAAAAAAATTAATACCCACGTGTCAATAGCAGTTATTTCCAGGGGGAGAGATGACACTGTCTCCAGGGAAAAAGACTCCAGTTCTTATCTCCAGGGGAAATAGAGCTGTGCACTTTTTAACTTCCAGTACCCTTTGGACTCTAGTTTTTAAAAGGCAGTCAGTATGAAGCGAATGTCTGCTGTCTCGGGCAGAGGGCATCCCCTCCCGAGTTACCTGTGATGTGAGCCAAGTACTGGACTGTGGAGGTTTTGCCTGTTCCAGTCTCGCCCACCAGCAGCACAGGCTCCCCTTTGCTAACACACACCGCGAGCTGCTCCATAAGAACAGAGGATGGCCTCGTAGCAGCGAAGGTGAGCTTCTCCCTGGGGAGGGGAAAGTACATGAGTGGCAGGAGAGACAAGCTGCAAGCTTCTCTTAGTGTTGTTCTGAGGACTCCGACTCGACAAACAAGACAACTCAGGAAGGGACTGTCTTCACATTGTATGGGATGGCTTACAACGTAAGAATTGCAGAATTCATTCTATAAACATGGAGCATTTACATACCTAGCATTTCACTAGGCTCTGGAAATTCAAAACACCAACAAGATAAAACTTCTGTACTACCTATGTCATCTTGGGCAAGTTACTTAACCTCTCTCAGCCTTGGTTTCCTAACCTGTTCAATCTGGACAACAATACTCACTAGTTCCAGTAAGGCCCCCACAAGTTCATGTCCACCCAGTACCTGTGAATGTGACCTTATTTGGGAAAACGGTCTTTAAAGGAATAAGACTAAAATCATACTGTGTTGGACTTAAGGGCTGGTCTTAAATCCAGTGGGCCACATTCTCACACAGAAAGAGAAATTTAGAGACGCAAAGAAGACACACAGGCAAGACGCCCGTAATACAGTGGGGTCAGAAACTGAGCTGAGGCAGCTACAAGGCAAGAACACCAAGCACCAGGGCACGCCGTCGAAGCCAGGGCGAGGCAGGAGCCTTCAGAGGGAACGTGGCCCTGCCAGCACCTGGATTTCAGCCTTCCAGCCTCCAGGACGAGAAGAAATGTTTACGGCAAACCATCAAGTTTATGGGCAAACCATCAAATTAATGGTGCTAGTGGTATAGAACCCACATGTCAAAACAGGATACAGAGAGACCCAGGTTCGGTCCCTGGGTGGGGAAGATCCCCTGGAGAAGGAAATGGCAACCTACGCCAGTATTCTTGCCTGGAGAACCCCATAGATAGAGGAGCCGGGCGGGCTAGTCCATGGGTTTGAAAAGAGTCAAACACAACTAAAGCGACTTAGCATGCATGCATACATGAATCAAGTTCACGGTAATTTGTGAGGAGAGTCCTAGGGCACTAACAAACACATTAATTCACAGGATTACTATACTCACATGCAAAACAGCACTTAGCACAATGTTAGGAATACAGCAAATATTTAGTAAATGGTAACTAGATCTCAGAAACTTATAAAATTCCAGCCTTCAAAGAATTAACAGACTAATGTTAGGACCAAGCCTGCCTTCCAAGTGATGCTTACTTCACTAAATAAATACGTTACAATGAATAAAATTAAAGATACATCTTTGCTAGTCCCAAATCTCTAACGACCCTCATCACCTCCCTCCACCTCCTAATATCCAGTTTCACAGGACACATTTTGGAAAGTCACTGCTCCTTACTGTCTAGCATACTGGAGAGATCACAGTTCAGACACGTGTTTTACTCAGAGAAAGGGGTCAGGACCAAATGCTCCTTCCACCAAGCTCCCAATGACCCCACAGGGCTCAGCTCTGTCTGGAACCCTGATTACCTCTGTATGTGGACAGCCTCGCTTTGTTTTCGTAGAAGCCGCACTCGACCCACTTGCACATCGAGTTCGTTGATCACAATCTCTGGTTTGTAAAGTTGACAGAAGAATTCCACCTATGGGAGGGGAAAAAATTCACCAGAGTAAAATTCTGCACACTCTTCAAACACTCAAATCATGAGGTTTACTGTGCCC
This sequence comes from Hydropotes inermis, assembly GCA_020226075.1. Classification (NCBI taxonomy): domain Eukaryota; kingdom Metazoa; phylum Chordata; class Mammalia; order Artiodactyla; family Cervidae; genus Hydropotes; species Hydropotes inermis. The sequence continues at coordinate 3,424,357 of CM035290.1, forward strand.
CCTCTACTAAGAAGCATTTTTGGCTTCCTAGATAGGCAAGTTAACATTTAATTTTATTTTATAATATTTTCCAAGTTTCTGTTTTTAAAAACACTGATTCTGAATGTTCCCTAACAGTACAATTTATTCCTTCAAATAAGCTTCTATCTACCTACATAAAGTGAACAGTCAAGAAAAAGCTGCACTCCTAAAAGATACTTCTAAAAAAAAAAAAAAAGGTAATTTTTCTTCAGCTATATTTTCTTCACAACAAACTGAAAAATTCTTAGAGGTGGGAATACCAGACCACCTGACCTGCCTCCTGAGAAATCTGTATGCAGGTCAAGAAGCAACAGTTACAACTGGACATGAAACAACAAACTGATTCCAAATCGGGAAAGCAGTACGTCAAGGCTACATATTGTCACCCTGCTTATTTAACGTACATGCAGAGTACATCATGTGAAACGCTGGGCTGGATGAAGCACCAGCTGGAATAAAGACCGTGGGAGAAATATCAATAACCTCAGATATGCAGATGACACCACCTTTATGCAGAAAGTGAAGAAGAACTAAAAAGCCTCTGATGAAAGTGAAAGAGGAGGTGAAAAAGCTGGCTTTAAACTCAACATTCAGAAAACTAAGGTCCTGACATCTGGTCCCATCACTTCATGGCAAACAGATGGGAAACAATGGAAACAGTGAGAGACTTTATTTCTTGGGGGTCTAAAATCACTGCAGATGGTGACTGCAGCCATGAAATTAAACAACACTTGCTCCTTGGAAGAAAAGCTATTATCAATCTAGACAGCATATTAAAAAGCAGAGACATTACTTTGCCAATAAAGGTCCATCTAGTCAGGGCTATGGTTTTTCCAGTAGTCATGTATGGATGTGAGAGTTGGACTATAAAGAAAGCTGAACCCCAAAGAAATGATGCTTTAGAACTGTGGTGTTGGAGAAGACTCTTGAGAGTCCCAGTAACAGCAAGGAGATCCAACCGAATATTCATTGGAAGGACTGAGCCTGATGCTGAAAGTTCAAAACTTTGACCACCTGATGCAAAGAACTGACTCACTGGAAAAGACCCTGACGCTGGAAAGACTGAAGGTGGGAGGACAAGGGAACAACAGAGAATGAGATGACTGGATGGCATCACTGACTTGATGGAAATGACTTTGAGCAAGCTCCAGGAGTTGGTAATGGACAGGGAAGCCTGGGGTGCTGCAGTCCGTGGGGTCACAAAGAGTCAGACAGAACTAAGTGACCAAACTGAACTGAAGCTTTGGAAATGCAAAGGCCTATTAAAATATTTGCTAAGACAAAGTTCCAGTCCTGAATCTACAACCTACAGAATAACAGGCTCCTTAAACACTGGAAAGTAAGGCATGCGTGTGAGAAAGAATGCAAGGCAGCTGACTTCAAGAATGTGGACCACAGTGAGAACTACTTATCCAAGAGATAGTGAGTTTTATGTCCATGAGAGGCAGCAATGAAACTACCAACTTTGCAAAAGCTTTTCTAGGTAAGGGCTAGAGACCAGCAAGTAAGCTAAATATCACAACTTCCTTTCAAGAGGGAAGTAGAAATAGCACTACATACCTTTTTCTTGGAAATGTTCAGTTTGCTTCCAATGACTTCTGCCATTTTCAGTTTGCTTGTCTGCTTAGAAAGCATCGCGGTGAAACAGTCCAGGGCCTATTAAAGTAACCAAGGCAGACAGCAGTGACTTTTTAAATAATACATTAATGACGGGGCACTGCTGTCCAGACCACAAAAGGAAGGAATATAAATTCTAGCAGGAACATTTCTGCAAGAAAGACTAAAAGGAGACTACAAATAAGGTACCAACCCTAGACTTAAAAATGTTACCACAACAGAGACAGGACACCAAAAATATTAAGGCTTTATTATCAAAATATTAGTTAATTAGGAAAACACACACGCCGCTCTGAGTTTGCAAATGCAAAATTCAGGCAAAAATAGCAATTAGCATTAGTCCCTGGGTAGGTATATGATTCTGTAGGGGAAAATGATTCTCAGACAGTGGAGATTAACACCAAAAGATCACTTTTGAGCTGTAAAGGGAAATTCTTGGTGGGCAATAAAGGAACGCTGTCATTAAGCTAACCCAGTGCTTAGCCACTACTGAGAAGCCAAGACACATGTCTTCTGCTGTAATAAGAATTTACCTGGTATTTGCCCCTAATTCCTACATAGCCTTTCAAAAATTCTGAATCCCCAGGAAGGAGTGTCTTCTGTTATTCACTAGAGTCCTCCTGGGCCCTACTGCGTTTATTACGCTAAGCAAGGTAACTCCAGATGAGCCCTTACTGAGTTTATCAGAGGAAATGGCCAGGCCAGAAAAACCAAGCACAAACAGGAACACCGACACTCCCACCCCCAACACTTGGAGAGGGCGGAGGGGCTGGTGGACCACACGATGTATGATGAGGGTGGCACGCCCTGCCTCCAAAGGTGTGCCTGTGTTCAGATTCCTGAAATCGGGCCCTCTGTGACTCTTTCATTCGACTGTTCCTGAGTAATACTGCTAATAATAAAACTGTGACCTGTACAATAAGTACAGAGCTTCCAAAGAATTCTGAGACAATCACTGTAGCTGAGAAGTTTGTGGGAACCCCTGAATTCACAGCTGATTGGCCCTAAGTGCGGGCGGGCCTCCAATACTTTCGGCTGGAGTCTCGAGTGGGATGGTCTTGTGGAGGACTGGATCGGTGAACCTGTGTGGTCTACACTAACCCCAGGTAGTCAGAATCAGGGCTGGGCTGAATCGCAGGGCACCGGCTGGCGTCAAAACGGCGAAGAAGCACCAGATAAAGCCAAAAGGCGGAACGTTCTGTACAACTGGCCTGACCTCCTCAACAAGGTCGTGGAGGGTTTATGAGGGGCTGGGGGCACGGCTCTAATACAGGAAGAGAGTTCTTAACTCCGCACACATAGACCACGATGTACAAGGAGATACACCAAGGTCCTAACAGTACAGGGCAATCTGAATGGAGAATATTTTTTACCGTTCTGTTTTCCCGTATTTTCTCATTTTTACTTCTATATTAAGAAAATGTTGTTGCTGTTTAGTCGCTAAGTAGTGTCCAATTCTTTTGTGACCCCACGGACTACAGGTCAGCAGGCTCCTCTGTCCATGGGCTTTCCCAGGCAAGAATACTGGAATGGACTGCCACTTCCTTCTCCAGGGGATCTTCCTGCCCCAGGGATCACATCTGCGTCTCCTGCTTGGCAGGCAGATTCTTGACCACTGAGCCACCAGGGAAGCCTCATTAATAAAATACTTGTACACAAATGTGCACAGCAGCATTGTTCACAACAGGTGAAAACAACCCAAATATCCATTAATGTATGAGTGAATAAACAAAATTTGGTGTATCAATACAATGAAATGTGATTCAGCCATAAAGAGAATGAAGTACTGACGCATACCGCAACATGGATTAACCAAGAGAATATGCTGAGTGAAAGAAGATAAAAGGGTCACCTAATGTATGATTTCATTTATATGAAATGTCCAGAATAAGCAAACCTATAGACAGGAGTTAGATTAGTGATTGTCAGCGGATGCAGAGAGAAGGAAAATAGGCATAATTCTGTAAATATACTGAAATACACTGAATTATACACCTTAAAAGAGTGAATTTTATGGACACACACACACACACACACACACACAATAACATTCTGAAATAGAGACTAAAGAAGATCCTCCCCAAACCAGTTTTATTTTAAAAGTACAAAACAAGACTGTCTGTAGGAAGATGAGAAATGCAGGAGGGCGGGAGGGAAATTTCACTGGACAGAAGGAGATTAAAGGACTGGCACAAACCACTTCAGGGTCTGGCTTGATTAAGTGTGTGCTCTGAATCAGGGTTCTTTCTACTTAACTTCACCAGAGACACTGCTCACCAAAGCAGGTCACTATCGTTCCCTCAATCCCAGCTGACAGACACGGTAACACTTTATAGTCAAAACGGGTCGATATTTGAAGAGCCCAGAAATCTCCAGGCGGTACCACTCTTATTCTGAAGCAGGTGGAAATAAATCCCTCTCTGCTCTTACTGAAGATGGCAGAGCTGTAATTCAACAGCACTTCCCTCTTGCACAATACACTTTCCCCGCAGTTCAGCATACAAGAACAGACTATAACCCACATATATTTCTCTGGACTAAAGTTAAGAAGGCTCTGCTGGGGCAAGTGGTGGGATCAGACAAATACAAATCTGTCAAATAGACTAAGAAATTATACACAGAAATTACTACTAAACATCTTAGAAACTCTTTTTGTTTTACAATAGTATTACCACCTGGGAGATTTTTTCCTTTCATTTAAGCTTTAATTTTAGCATCTGTTTTACTCTATTTCAAACTAGACTTATTTGAAATTAGGGGTGACCCATTTTAAGAGTCACAAAACATTTATCATGCTCACTTAGCTCTAAGACAACTTTAGTTCAGTTTTAACTAGCTAAGGATATACATAGTACCTACACCATAGAAAAACTTTCTGATAATAAGTCAAGAGACAGAAAATAATAGTGGAAATGAGCAGCCTGGCAGAGCACAGAGAAAACAAGCAGGAAGACTGTCTTACCTCTTGAAAAATATTTAACGATGCTGATGAAGACAGACTGTCAAAGCTGTGGGCAATTCTATTACACCAATTAAGTAGATCCCTTTAAACAAACAAACAAAAAAGGTAAGAAATTTAAAAACCACAGGTCAAAGATGTCAAAGATATCAAAGGTATCAGAGTTTACTTAGGTCTGGGAACGTCTGACCACAAAAACTCTCCCTTTTTCTGGCAACTGAATATAAACAGTATCAGGTCAGGAAAAAGTATGAGTGGATACTTCCCTTACCTCTACCAGGAAGCAACCTATAACTCCTTTCTCCCCCCATCCATACCAGACAAGGAAGCAAAAGACAGCATCAACTAACTCTCAGAGCAAACTTAAGGGGAGCTACCCATTCTCAATTCTCACTTCTCAAAGAGCAAGTCAACTACTGCAAATGGAGCTCAAAGGAACAGAATTTACTATACACAGCAAAACCCAAAAATCTTATTTACGACCCTGTTTGTCACAAAAAGACATCCAGTGAAAAAACTATGTCAGCAGTTTTCCAACTTTTTCCACTATTGCCAACTTTTGAAGTTATTTGTTAAACTTCCAATTATAATTACTAGGGATGCAATGTATAGCATGACAAGTATAAGTAACACCGCTGTATGTTATATATGAAAAGTTACATTATCACAAGAAAAATAATTTTTTTTTTTTTTACTATTTAACTTAGTATCTGTGAGATGATGGAGGGTCACTCAACTTGTTGTAGTCACTTCATATGCACGTAATCATTATCCTATATGCCATAAACTTATACAGAGCTGTTAGTTATAGCTCAATAAAACTGTAAGAAGAAAAAAGTTATTTTTTAAAGCTAACATATTATCTTCATAAGCCTTCCCATTCAGTAACTATAGATCTCAAAGAGATCAGAGACTGAGAATGTCTAATTCAAAATCAGACTTCTTATAACCATTCAGTTTGAGCTGCTAAGAACTTCTGAGAAAAGCAATTTTTAAAATACCAACCCAAAAGCGTTTAGCCCAGTACCTGAGAGACAACTCTCTTCCCTCGAGGCTTAGTCTCTTGTTTTCTTGTCTTGCTTCTGGAACCTCCTCTAGTGCCTGATCCCCTCCAACAGAACTTTCACTCAGACAGTGATGCTTCTCTCCAATAAGCTGGATGTAAATATCAACCAGGTGATCGGTTGCTGCTGATAAGCTGGGATATCTATTTTGAAGAACCTGACAGAGGAGAAAAAGAGCAAAAAAGAAAAAAAAAAAATCGCAGCAAAGTGATTTTTATTTTTATTTTTTTTCATTTATTTTTATTAGCTGGAGGCTAATTACTTTGCAATATTGTAGTGGTTTTTGTCCTACATTGACATGAATCAGCCATGGAGCAAAGTGATTTTTAAAAGCACACCAAAAATGAATTTCGCTAGGAGATCTGCCATCTTGAGCAAGTGTAAGAACTTTCACCTTCACCAATTACCTCCAGCCCCCCAAAGACTATGACTTCTTCCTGCCCAGAACTGTTATCTAGCAGTCTCACGACCTATCACACAGCTTTGGGCACAGGAGCTTGATGGGAAAGACGTCTCCAACAACATGGGCATCCAAAGCCCATGCATTTCAAGTACTATGTACTCCAGTTGTTTTAAAGACAATTCTAGTCATTAAGTCATTTCTCAGCCAAAAGCAGAAATGAAACAGTTCAGTGGGAAAGGAAACAAAAGGTTTTTTTTAAAGCAAAACACAGCAAAAGGAGCTAATGTTAAGTCCTGATAAAAAGTAGTTTTTATCAGACAGTAGAATTTAGAAAGCTAAAGATCTAATCCAATTCACTTCAATGACTATTAAGAATTTTGTGCAGTATTAATACTTGGTGGCCATAATATTACAATATTTATGATATGGATTTGTTAAGTCTACTTGAGAAGAAAAATATCACATATGTATTAGAAATATTATTAGCAAATATATATTTAAATTAGCTTAAGAAGTATACCATGATTCCAATTTACATTAATATATGAAATATCAACATATTTTATATCTATTGAAGAGGTAAAGTCTACATAGTTACAAAGATAAAGGACCAAAACCTTTTAATAGTGTCACCTTAAGTCTTAGATCTCACAGATCTTAATTTCTTACCTTTTTTTTAAATTGGAAGATTTTACAAAATGTTAATATTTCAAATGTATTAAAAATTAAGATAGAAGTGAATAATCAACAAATTCATTTTATTTGCTACACATGTGGATCTTTCAAAGAGAGAAAAAACATGTTCTGTGTAGAGAAGGACCGTTTTCAAAACTGATCCTATTTAGGCACTGCGGCCTCCATAAACAAAATGCATGCTCCATCACCCATAAAACAGAGTTCCCCTGTGCCCCTTTTGTAACCGCACCCTTCCCCACCACCCCTGTTCCTGGGATCTTGACCTGATTCCAATCGGTCCAGCTTTGCTCTCACATTGCTCGTATACATGCAATCATACAGGATGTAGCACAGAGTTTGGTTTCTCTTACTCAGCACCGTGTTTTTGAAATTCACCCAAACATTACTGTATTATCAGTAGTTCATTCTATTTTAATGCTCAGGAGTAATTCCATCATATGAACATGTATACTTATGATCATGGTGGGGAAAAAAAGCTATTTTTACTTGAAAAAAACAGGTTTAACACTTTAGCAGGGCTTGGTTATTTGGGAAAAAAGTTCTGAATAGTGGTTTATATGTTCCAACTAATTAGTCATTTTCTACCTCAAGACAAAATATATCTTTTGTTGTTAACATAAATGTCAAAATGTAAACAGAATATCACATGATAAACCAATCTGACATGATATGCTTATCAATATTTAAATGTCTGAAAACAATACATTTAAAGTGCTGCAACAGCAAAAAAAAAAAAAAAAAAGAGGGGTATTACGTCAGAGCAATACCACACACACATGAATTGTGAGGCACACAGAATTGGATGCCGGGGACACCAAAGCTGAGCAAGTTATTGGAGGAGCTCCCAGCTGCGCGCAGCGAGAAGAGGGGAGAAGGCGGCACAGACACACAGCGCACGGCTGGGAACCGGCGAGGCCGCAACTCACAAGGCCGCGGAGACGCAGAAACCACACCAGCAAGGCCAGGGTTCTGAGAGAGCAGATGAAGGGCGATCCAGTAACGGCGCCCTCTGAAAACCCCTCTGTTAATAAACACTTCAATGCTGTTAATAGAAAAAATATTTGGAAGGGCTGTCCGGTGCCACTTATTTATGTAAAAATTTACACCAAGAAAGAGGCAAGTGACCCTGCCATGCCTGAATGTTCACTGACAATACTTTATTTGCTACCGTCCAAAGCTTTCTGCTGGGAGACAGAAAGCTGCCCAAGCGAAAACGTAGATGCAGAGGAGAGAGGTTGGCAGCGTAAGTGAGGCACACCGCGTAGGGATCCCAGAACCAGTGATGCTACAAAGTGAACCGATGTATATTAAGTCATCTCAGTTTCCATTAAGGTCCAGATGAAAATGCACATGAAGTTGTTAAGTGCGAAAGATACTAGTTACAATCAACTTAGTAAAAATAAAAAGATCCTTTGAGGACAACAGGGGAAATTCTAATGTGATCTGAGAATTAAGTGCTACTGAGAAATAACTATTCATTTTATTGGCTATAATAACGATATTGTGGTTACATATGGAAATGTCCTTAGAGATGCATGAAAGTATTTAAGGGCGAAAATGCTGTGAGGTTTGCTTTTAAATATATTAGCAAATAAAAAGTACTAGATGATGTTTATAGTAAAATGTTAGCACATTAACTGTTAAATTTAGAGTGATGAGTATTTTTGTAACTCACTGGTCTATTTCTCCTCTCTACAATGTAATTCTGAAACTTTTAAAATAGGAATTCTCTGGCGGTTCAGTGGTAAAGAATCTGCCTGCCACATGGGTTTAATCCCTGGGTTGGGAAGATCCTTTGAAAAAGAAAACAGCAACCCACCCCATGACTCTTGCCTGGGAAATCCCATGGACCTAGAAGAGACCAATGGCTACAGTCCACGGGGCCACAAAAAGCTGAACAGGAGTTACAACTAAACAACAGAGCTGACTCACTTCTTTGTACAGTAGCAACTAACACAACACTGAACCTCTAATATAAATGAAAAGTAAAGAGAAGCAGTGAGATTTTCAAATGGTCACATACCTCGCTCAGTTCTGCCTTATCCATATTATCCAGGTGAATTCTGGTCCAGTATTTGTCTAGCAGAGTGGCATGACTATTTAGTGGTCGATACCGATTCCCTCCACAGCTCAAGAGTCTGTATCACAAAACGGAAAGCAGAGTCACACAGAATCGCTAAATTTTGGTCTCGAATGATGCTCCTGGTCATCCCTTGCTACACACCGCGTCACATCCGAATAAAACTCGCAGTTCCTTCTGGTGACAAGGCACTATTATGCTAGGCTTGCAGGGAGGAGGACAAGGAAATGCTGCCACTGACTCAGCTTTGACTATTTTCCTGGGGAGAGTAATAGGGCTTTAACCAAATTATTTTCAAATTACTGCAAAGAGTCCTATTAGGCATTTTGATCTCAAAAACATGTTTTCGTTAAGATGTAACTTCAGGAGAAAGAAAACAAACCAAGACCCACAGCGCTAAAAATAAGTTCACTGCTTATTTACCAAAAGCTACAGTACCTAAAACTATTTAAAATGCCCAGAAGGGAAGGAATATTCACTGAACACATATTCTGGGCAAGCCACAGGCTTACACTTCAGCCATTAATTTAATCCTCGTCACAACGGCCCTGAGGGAACAGTGACCTTGTTCTCCTCTAACCGCAAAGAAGAACCATAAGGAAGGGAAAGAAAAACGTCTCTTGCTCGCTCAACTATGACTACAAATGGCAAAACCAAGACACGAACTTCAGTTGGTGTGACATCCTTGTAAGAAGTCTCAGGACTTTCCAGGAAAGAACTTCACTATCACCGGGAATAAAATCAGGTTCTATTAAAACGAACAGGGCCTAGCAAGGTGCTCCTCGAGGATGGTTAGAGCAGCTCTGCATTCCACCTGGGAGTGAATGTTCTCAGACGCACAGTAATGAGCACTGACATGACCACTAAACACAGTGTAGCGTCAGTTTCCCTCTTGGGCATTTTAAGATCCTGGAGAAACTGTACAGGTAGTCAGGCAGTAGGAAATAAGCCACTGCCTTCACATTACTTTAAAATGTAGACAGGGACATATACATAAGTTTCTCTAGGTTTTATTCCCTTGTTGATGCTTATCTTCAATTTATTTAAACTGCCTGACGTCTGCATGGCTTCATCAGCATCAGCACCAGCATCGTGGCTGGGCACTCACCAGATGACAGGTCTTTAGCACAAGTCATTTCACCGGAACTGTACAACTTATTCCAAGCTGTGAAGCAGGCATTACTGGTCCCGCCAGAACCGGCCAAGCAAGGCACACGCGGGGACCAGGAGTCAGCGGCAGGCGCAGGCTACCTGACAACTGTCACTTCTGCTTACGTTTGAAGACAGGGGAACAAGTGTTTAAGACTGGTCACTTATTTCTAAGTGAAAAAAACAATACTTTTATTTTCTAAATTAATTATCTCCATGAGAAACAGTCAGGAATGAGAAGGTAGGATCTGTTCCAACTAACTTTGCTTAAAGGCCCAGAGAACTCTATTCCTGGACTTGTACCAGCACTCTAGCACGTGGACTCGTGAGCAAGAGGCTCCACTGTGGAAACAAGAGGGTTAGTAGGACATACCTCCTGGTTGCAAAGAACTGAAATCCAGGAGCCGCCTTCACACAGTCACCTCGGCCAGGAATCAAGAGCTCTCCATTCTCCAAGAGAGGGATCAGCACAGAAACCTAAATCACAAAATTCCAGGGACAAAGCTACAGAGACAGAAGTAGCAAAAAAAAAAAAAAAACACAAAAGCAGCCCTCTAACCAAATGACAAGCCCACACTTAAGGAAACCCTACTTCTCACAGCATAAACTGGGGTCAAAGCAGGTGGGAATACTGGAGTCAGCTACACTCCGGCAGAGCAACTTACTCATGCAGCATCCACTGCGTGCCTACTATGGACCAGAATCAAGCAAGACACGAGAACTCCAGACGCGACTGTGGCGTCACGGCCTGGCATCTGATGGCAAGCGGCTGGCAAACGACCACACAGCCTGACCGCTGTGACCCCAAGCGACGAACAACTCGCCACGTGGAGACAGGCTGTCGGTGAGCGCGGAGTGGATCAGAAGCAAGGCAGTGAAGCCACCCCAGAGGGAATGCCATTCATCAAGTCTTAAAGTTGAATATGAACTAGTCCGGTTTGGTGGGAGAGGAATGGCACGATCACTCTAGGCAAAAATATTAAAATGAATAAAAACACACGTACCTAAGCGTGTGGCATGAGAAGATTCTGTGATGGCTGGGGCAGAATGTGCACGTGAAGTCGTGAAAAAATACCAGGCTTCAGAGACAAGAGGATAAAAGCCCTTCTGTGCTGAGAAGTTTGAATTTTTTCATGAGAGTGGTTGAGAGGATTTTATTCAGGAAATAAAAATTTTATTTTACATTTTAGAAAATGAACTGTACAACAATAAGGAAGATAAACTGAAAGAAAGCCAGCCTGGATGGAAAAAAATGAAAAAACATGCCAGTCAGCTAACAAAGCCAAGATGGCAAACCAGGTCAGAGACAAAGCACGCAGCCCCGTCCTACGGCGGCAGGCCAGGAAGGAGCGGAGGACGAGGCGGAGAGAGCACGAAGCTCTCTCCGTGAGCGGGGACGAGAGGACGTGGACAGCAAAGGCCCGGCCTGGCTCGCACGTGGCAGGGAAGGCTGTTCTGGGAAAGCAGCAGACAAGGTTCGTTTTAAACATCCTAAACCTGCACCCACTAAGGAATCCAAGTACAGGTCTTCTGAGAAAAGTACGGGCTAGACATATGGATGTAGGGGATGGGAGTTTAAGGATGAAGTTTTGAAAGACAAAGTAGGCAGAACAAAGAGCCAAGAAAGAGGGTTCTAAAATACCCACATAACTTCATTAAGCTTCATTAGTTCATGGCGAGGAGTAGAAAGGGAAAATAATAGAGGGGCGCTCCCAGTAACAACGAAACTTGAAAGAGACGGCAACAATCCTGATGACATCTACAAAAGCTACCCTGAAATAGTAGTGGGCTCACTGTTAGCTGAGCTCTGGAAATAACAAAGTAATAAAGGGGACGGCATACTTTTGAGTGAACACAACTTTACTATAATGATAAGTTGAAACATAATCAACTGAACAAACATATCCTCTGGAACCAAATGCAGTAACAAGAGGGGAATGGGACACAGAATGGAACTCAAAGAATTCTCTGATGTGCTAGACACGACCCGGGCAACGACGAGTAAGAGCGAGGCAGAGAGCGGCTGTCCGGCCTCGACTCTGGACGTGGCCGTCAGGAGCGCGCTCGGCTACCGGGCAGGGACAGGTGCCTGAGTTTCGTCACGGCCTGGGGGGCTCCCTCATGTGCACCCAGCTTCTTCAGCTCAAATTCTACGAGTTATGGTCCCAATGACTTCTCAGGTACCCTGAGGTCTAAAAAAATGTGTCCAGGAAAGAGAGCAGTAGGAAGGGCTAAGACTCAACAAACACTTGTAAGTTGGCCTTGTAATTTATAATTCAGCTTCATTTTAAAGTCTCCTTGGTAGGAGTCATCCCTGGCTCTGGGCTTATCAAGAAAATGAAGTTCCAGCCCTATAAAACTTAGCATTAAGATCTTAGAACGCAGCGGTAACCCCATTACACCTGGACCTCAGACTCTAAACTTCGCATGTGCTGTAAGACACACACGTCTGTGGCACTCTTTCCCCTTCATGTCTCCCTGAGCCCAGAGGCCTCCCCACCTCTCCTCCTCCCTCTCTAATCCAAGACGGTAAAGTCCACACAGAGGTGGCTTTAGGGTTCACGTTAGAGAAAACTAAAACCAATCTTGGGAAAATCTGCCCACAGAAAGATTTTCTTCATTTTGCAATACATTTTAGGGTGGGAATTGGATGGTAGGGGGTTGGGGGGGATGTCACAGTTCACAGAATACAGAAGAAACATGGACTGCCTCCATAGCTAAATTTCACACACATGGAAAAGTGATCTTTACACAGATGTACAGATGATCTTTTTTGGACTCTATGGGAGAAGGCGAGGGTGGGATGTTTCGAGAGAACAGCATAGAAACATGTATATTATCTAGGGTGAAGCAGATCACCAGCCCAGGTTGCATGCATGAGACAAGTGCTCAGACCTGGTGCACTGGGAAGACCCAGAGGGATTGGGTGGAGAGGGAGGTGGGAGGGGGGATTGGGATGGGGAACACATGTAAATCCATGGCTGATTCATGTCAATGTATGGCAAAAACCACTGCAATATTGTAAAGTAATTAGCCTCCAACTAATAAAAACAAATAAAAAAAAAGTGAAAAAAAGTGATTTTTTTTTAAAAAAAGTCAGAAATAGACATCCAGTTTATTTTCCTTAATGGAACAAAGACAAGCAGGCGCTTATGACATCATCTCTTCCTTCCTGAGTCCTCAGCTCACTGCTCTACAGATGCCACAGCTGGGGAGTGGGCTTCAGAGTTCTCGGTGTACCTGTAACATGCATACGATGTTTCCCACCGAGCCTGTTCTTAGAAAGGCTGTGATACTGATCACATTTTCAACTAAAGGAGAAAAGAAAATACTGCGAAACTGATCACACATTCGACTACTAAAGGGAACAGGACAAGCAGAACTTTACTGATTTTCTATCCAACAAGAAATCAGCCTAGTAATCCAAGAACTCAAACAGAGAAGGTGGATAATCAACACACCGTCTCTGATGAAATAACCTGTGTTGTTTAAATAATGCCCCAGAATCACTATTAACACAATCTGAAGACAAGAAGTTAGCGCGTTACTGTGGAGATGACCTACCACATCCAAGGGGGCGTAGTCAATATCCTCCAGAAGGACCCAGAGTCCCTTGGTGGCGGCCTGAGTCAAGATCCCAGGCTGCCACACAAACCCCCCGGGGACATCCGTGCAGCGATACGCTCCCAGCAGCATCTGCAGAAAGAAGGTGAAGTCCCTACTGAGACCACACACCTCGGTGCCGGGCCCCGTTCTGAGATGAGTGCACGAAACTCCTACAGCGTTATGGTTCGAGCCTGAGGTTTACAGCATGAGCCCCTCTGTTACGAGGAATACCAGTTAATTACAGTTTCTTAGCAAAAATAACATTTTAAAGCAAACATTCAAAGTGTGTTCACCCACCAAAATCTGCCATTTCTTAGTTACCTTACTGTCGGTCTGATCTCCAAGTTGGACTTTGAGAATTTGAGGGGGCTTCCTTCTACCTGTCATTGCAGCTAAGTGTTCAACTAAGGAAGTTTTGCCACATCCAATCGGCCCTTCTAACAACACAGCGTTCTGAGAAGCCACCGCCATAGCCAGCGTCTGAAGATTTCTGCACGCTGAGTCGACCAGCACGTAAGACCTAAAGGTCAGCTCCTGGTCGCGAGAAGAGCCCCTACCAGTCGCCTGAGGAGACAAGTGAGAAACAAAAGGCACATCAAGAAGAGTCTTTCCACCAGAGGGCACAGGCCAATTCCTACAACTGACTCATACACAAACCTCTGCCAATACATTAGTAGTTCAGGATCTACGGCAAGAAGTAGGTAGCCAGCTTCTTCCCTTTCCTGTCTCCCATCCTAGGGAGAGGGGTGGGAACTTACTAACAGATTGTAGAAAATCTCTCCCCAACTTTAAGAAACCAAAAAAGCTGATGCCTAGTGAATGGGAGCAAATCTCATTTGTCAGGGCTGGATTTTGTTCTTCCTCCTCTCACCACACTCTAGGGTCTCATGTCTCAGGCTAAGAATGCACACCATGCACTTACGAGACAATCGCGGAAGCCACTGACAAGCTGCGCTATAAAACTGCTCAGCGCTTTTCCAGGCGCAATAAACAATGCCAGGGGTTAATTTTTTTTAATTTTACTGAAATAGAGTGGATTAACAATGTTGTGCTAACTTCTGCTATACAGCAAAGTGATCCAACTACACATACATACATTCTTTTATGCTCTTTTCCATTTCGGTTAGTGAGAATACTGAGTAGAGTTCCCAGAGCTACAGATCCACTATATAGTTTGCGTAACAGAAGTACACACACACACTAAACTACAGGCATACCTCAAAGATTTTGCATGTTGAATTCCAAACCACAGCAATAAAACAAATATCATAATAGAGCAAATCACACAAGACTCTCAGTTTCCTAGTGCATATAAAAGTTATGTTTACACTATACTCTGGTCCATTAAGCGTGAATAGTTTTATCGCTAAAAAACAACATACATACCTTCATTTAAAAAACATTTTATTGTCAGAATGCTAACCATCATCTGAGACTTCACTGAACTGAAATCTTTGCAACAGTAGCAAGATCATCAGTCAGAGATCACCATAACAAATGTAACAGTAACTAAACAGTTTTAAATATTTCAAGTATTACCAAAATGTGACAGAGAAACATTAAATGAGCAAATGCTGTTGGGAAAATGGGACCAACAGACTCACTTAAGGCTGAGGTGCCACATCCTTCAGTTTGTAAAAACAATACAAACAGAACACCATGCAATATCCATGAGCGCAATGAAGCAAGGCACACCTATTTAATTAAGGGCATTTTTATATTACAATAATAACTATATATTATACATAGTACATTACAATAAATAATAATTTAATTAATATTTAATTAAGAAATAACATGGTATCTGGGAGTTGCTTCAAAATAATACAGTGTGAGGAGTCTTCAGAAATATAAATGCAACATAACTGACCGTGAATTTATAATTAGTGAAGCTGAATAACTACATGTGAATTCATTATACTACTATTTCTACTTTGAAATATGTTTAACATCTTCCATAACAAAAAGTAAAATAATAATCATAATCATAACGCACCCAATATGTTTAATCGGTCATATTAGTTTTGTTTCTTCTTCCTTGAAAAGTTGTTTTTATGTTTACTGGGCTCCCGGGGATGGGATGGGGAGCACCTCTGCACGTTGTGCCCACTAGGAGGACGTCCAATATGAGTTTCACAAGATGAAAATGCAACAGTGCAAACACACTCAGCACTACTGAGGCGCACACTTAAAAATGTTAAAAGGTGGTGAACGTTACACTCATTTTACCACAACTTTCCAAAAATTTAATCATCATCTACCTACTGACACAGAAGAAGGCATCTCTTAGAAATACGACCTTTTAAGGAATGGTGACGTCTCAAGCAGAGCTTCTCCCTAAAGATGTGTACGGACAGTGAGGCTTAGCGCTGGAAGGTGCTGAACTGCCTGCGGAGCTGTGACTCTAGGCAGCTAGCGGGCGGGGCCGCCGCTCCAGCTGCACTTCTGCCCCGGCGCTCTGCGCTGCCATCCACCAGCAAGCCCACCCCAAGCTGAATCTCTCCCAGCGTTGAAGTGCTCACGCTCCAAACCTAGCCTATGTTGTTGGTGTTTGCTGTTTACCCACTAAGTCACGGCCTGATTCTGCGACCCCATGGACTGCAGCACACCAGGCTTCCCTGTCCTTCACTGTCTCCTGGAGTCTGCTCAAACTCCTGTTCATTCAGTCAGTGATGCCATCCAACCCGCTCATCCTCTGTCTACTTAGGATCTGTCTATATTAGGAGAGGGGTTAAAGAGGGGTGGGGAAGTCTTCCTGACCCAGGGAATTACCAGGGGCTTTGGAAATACTGCTGTCTCAGTGCTGGCAACAGATATATCTAGTTTATGAATTATCGTGCAGCTGTACACTCAAGATGTGCACTTTTTTCTGTCTATTTTATACTAATCCTTTTCACTGTACTTCCCAGATACAAACTGATGATGAAGGAAGGACCCAGGACTTGTTCCAGGGAGAAAACTAGGTATATTTGATGAACTGACTACAGACTGCTGGGGAAACAGAGTGGCCTTTCCAAAGTGTAGCATGGAGCCACTTTCTTGGAAAGGTCATTTGCTATGGCGGGGGACAAGTTCACTGCAGATGCAGGCCTCCCACACCACAGGCAAAGAATACTCTGACAGGAAGAGGCTGCTGGCGGTAATACCTGGGCCGAGCCCCATCTCTGCCAAAGGGCAGCCCAAGGGCCCTAGGCAACTCACTCTGCCTTGTGCTAAGAAGCTTCACTGGCGTCTGACTCTTTGCCACCCTACGGACCGTAGCCCACCAGGTTCCTCTGTCCATGGGAGTTCTCCAAGCAAGAAAACTGAAGTGGGTTGCCATATGATTCGCCAGGGAGTCTTCCCCACCCCAGCACGGAACCCACATATCTTGAGTATCATGCATCGGCAGGTGGGTTCTTTACCACTAGCACCACCTGAGAAGCCCCATTCTGCCTTAGTTTTGTAGAAATATGGCCTCATGGTGTGTGCCACCCAACTTCAAATAGCTGCTAAAGCAAGTTGTTTAAACAAGTTATATATGGAGGAGTTTTGCCCAAGTTAAGAGCCCGACACACAGGCATCATTATGATTTTTAATTCCACACTAAACAGGGACAACGGGGGCTATCAGAGAGGGGGGTCCCGGGTGAATTCTCTACTCTGCCTGAACACTTCTCTAAGCGGACAGTAATTGGGCAAACTCAATTTTGCTCACACACAAATCACAAAGCCCAGCCACGGAAAAACACACGCACAGTGTTCAGATGGAAGATGGCACACCTACCACTGAGGCCAACGTACCTGCTCTTCGGCGGCAGGCGGCTGCCCAGGCAACACCACCCCGCAGACAGCGGTGACCCTGGAGCAGAGGTCTGCTGACACAAGGTGTCCTGCGGGGTACTGCAGCTCCTTGTCCTTCCGCCAGAGGGGTGCGTCTGGGTTGGCCAGCACCAAGGCCTTCTCCAAGTCCTGCAGCTGGGCCTCCTCAAGTAACCTGAGGGGATGAGGAGCTCGTCAACAGCTCTAATGCCCAGGAAAGCCATACTGACATCTCTAGGAATGCTCTTGCTTACCTTAACCTGAAATGGATCAGTTCTTCACTATTAAAAATCTTCTTCAGGAATGATAACTTGTGCTCCTCATTCATACAGGTGACCAAAGCAAGACAATTGGCTGTGTACCTGGAGAAAACCAAAGTATATAAACTCAGGATCTGCAGTGGAGTCTAAAGAATTAAAGAAAATTTACTAGCCAGCTGAACACCCAAAAAGGAAATCTTATGTAATTTAACACAGGGAAGGGCAGAAATCACAAAAAGGGCACAGTGAATTCACTTGATGGAACAACGGAATCCCACTCACATCATCTGATTTCTCTCTGAAATGACACATAAAAGGGAGCAAGAACCCCAAAGAAAGCAGAACAAAAACAACATATTTTCAATGGTTTCCTTTTCCTCCTCACGCACACAACTCCAGGGTCCTGCAACTGCCCCCACACTAGAAGGACAGGAACAGTCCACCAGCTACGCACCAGCGGACCAGGGTGTCGTGGCTCCTGAGGAGCGGGACACACACGCTCCAGTCCCAGAGGTCCCGGAACACAGACTGCTCCTGCCGCAGGAACTTGTAAGCTGCCTCCATGAGGTCCCGAAGCTTCATCCGCCTGCGCCCGTACCGGACTGGATTTGCATCCGAAGTCTCTAGGAAGAGCCTCTGAAAGACTGGAGATGTGTCCTTGAAATACCTCAGGGCAAACCTTCAGAAAGAAAAAGAGTTTTCATTGGTTGGTAAGAATATTATGGCGTATACACACACACACACACACACACACACACACACACTTTTAATGGAATAAAACAACAGAGTGTAATGGTGACTCTCAAGAGTTTACAAGCCAAAAGAGATGAATGCTTAAAGCCACCTAGTCCTAAGATTGTATTCTGCTTGAGTTCAGGAACCAGAACTGCAGCAAGAGATATCTGACTAACAGGAAACAAAAACCACAAGAACTATCACAAATGTTTACTACTGAAAATACACACATTTTCAACAAGTATTTACTGACGTCTCACTATGAGTCAGACACTGTTTCAGACACCGTGTTAAGTCCTAGAGGTACAAAACCAAGAAGATGCCTCCCGTGAGGGAGCTGCTATCTAGAAAGGAAAGGAGTCGCAGAGACAAAGTGAAGCGCAAGGAACAGGGACCGGACTGAGCCCAAGAAAGCCGAGGAGAGAGGCTTTGGTTGCCTCTCAAAAGACGAAGAGGAGATCTTCATGGAATGCAAAGGTGGTTAAGACTGGAAAAGAGGGACCAAAAGCTACAAGACATACAGAAAATAAAAACGCAACGTAAGTCCTTCTATATAAGTAATTACTTTTAATGTAACTGATTTACTCCTAATCAAAAGACACAGACTGAATGGATTAAAAAAGAAAGCATCAGACAATATGCTATGTAGGAGAAACCCACTTTGGATCTAAGGCTACACACAGGCTGAAAGTGAGGAGATGAAAAAAAAGAAGAATCTGTGCAAATGGTGATCCACAGGGAGTAAGGATGACTATACTGCTACCAGTCAAAGAGGCTTCAATATACGGAATAATGAGAAAGAAGATCAGTAAGGAAACAGGGAACTTGAACAACACTACAGAGCAAAGGCATCTAGCAGGCATTATGTACAGAACATTCTACCAACAACAGAAGAACATATATTCTTCTCACATACACACGGAACATCCTCCAGAATAGAGCACACGTAAGGACACAAAACAACTCTCAGAAGACTTCAAAGGGCTGAAATGACACACAGCACCTTTTGTGTAATTGTACAGATTACAAAGGAACGAAACTAGAAAGTGACAGCAGAAAGAGAACTCAAATACGTGGAAATTAAACAACACTCTTAAACAACTGATGGATCAAATGAGAAGCTGCAAGGAAAATTAGAGAGGACCTTGAAACAAATGAAATATAACACACCAAAACCTATGGGATACAACACAAGCAATGCTGAGAGCGAAGTTTATAGCTACAAACTTGTATACTTAAAAAGACCTCAAGATAAAAACCTAACTTTAGACCTCGAAGAACTAAAAAAAAAAAGAATAAACACAAAGCTAACAAAAGAAAGGAAATAATAAGATTAAAAGCAGAGACAGAAACTAGAAAAGCAACAGGGAAAAATAATCAGCAAAACTAAGAACTGGTTTTTGAACAGATCAAGAAAAGTGATAAACTCTATGGCTAACTAAGAAAAAAATAAAAGATTCAAAAAACAACAATCAGCGGACTTCTCTGGAGGACCAGTGGTTGAGACTCCATGTTCCCAATGCAGGGGGCATGGGTCCCATCCCTGGCTGGGGAAGTAAGATCTCACAAACAAAAAAATAAACAACAATCAGAAATTGTTTGAAAGAGGGACATTACGGATGCCACAAAGCCAAAACAGATTATAAGGAATACTGTGAGGGAATTTCCTGCCGATTGGACTCTGTGCTTCCACTGCAGGGGGCATGGGTTTCATCACCGGTCAGGGACCTGAGATCCTGCACCCCACGCAGTGTGGCCAGAAAATAAAGATTCAGTTGTGGCTCGGAAGGGAGACACGGCAGGTGTGGGGGCGGGGGGGAAGGTGGGCTGGTGTTGGCAGCACATGTGGAACCAACAGGCAGCAACAGACATGTAGGCAGATAAGCAGTAACCAAGTCATCAGCCTGATCCACCAGGCCTTTGAGGATAAGGGGAAATGAGCAGAGTGGACTGGTAAGGGCCACAGGCCTGTGCAGCAAGTGGAGGAAGACTGTGGTCCATCGGAAGCACGCGAAGAGAGGCCTGGTTGATATTCCCCGATGAACTTAGCTGACTACAGTACCCTTCTCTCTGGAGACCCATCATTTTTAGAGAGTGCTCTAAAATTCTGACCTAACCAATGATGGATGGACCAATAAAGCACACTTGGCCAGAGAATAACAAAATCAGACTCTTCCCTAGAGAATATTTGAGAATGTGGAGAATGGTCTCTTTCCAAGGATAAGACTAAAAGTCATAAGGTCTAAAATGCAACAAGGAACACCATTCCTGTTAAATATCTAACCTTGGATGAGTCACTTACTTGGGCAACTTGTCACACTCCTTCACACATCTAGAGGGAAGACCTGGAGTCCAGTCCTGGCCCTGACATTTAGAAAACTTAGTTCACTCAGCTAACCCCTCTCAAGACCTGAAATGGAACTAACAGCACCTGAATAGGTCACAGTACAAAGATCAAAAAGATAATGCTTATCTACTTACTTTAATGTCCTAAAGCCTATATAAACATACATTATTACCAAGATACCACCATTCAGTTCCAAAATCCACACTAATTCCCGCAGAAGATCCACAAGATTTTCATGCTCAAGGATGGTCAATGTCTTATTATTCATCAAAAATTCAGAAAACAACCTAATTGCCCAACAAAGGGATAAGAAGTGATAAAATACAACACAACTTTTTAAACAGTTTCATTTACTGAGGCAAAGATGGCCATATGTGACTAAATTTAAAAACAAGATGCAGGTTAAAAATTATAGTATGTATTTTTATTAGAATTAGTATGTAACCAAATGTTTTTTAAAAGTTGTGTTTTAAAAACATGTGCACAGATGTTCTACAATTCGCTGTGGTAATGGCTGCACCTGTCTGCAAATATACAAACACCCAGTGACTGCACACTCTGTGGTCTATAAACTGCATCTCAATAAAGCAATTTTAAAATATATGCACATAAAAGTCGACCTGCACACTCTCAGATGGGTGTAAGAATAAGAAAAAGAAAAGGGATTTGGGAGAAAAAATACCAAATTAATAATACCAAATTATCTCTGAAGAGCAGAATTTCAGAGTGGAGAGGACCTTTTGCTTTTTACAATTTTATACTGAGTGTTGCTTGAATATGGTGCTTCTGTAATCAGAAGATGATACTCTCTTTGTCAGAAGAATGCTACCAGAGTTCTCAGAGGGAGAAAGGAAATGTACAATTAAGCGTGTGTTACTTTCCAGCAGCCCTGAACGCAGGTTTGAAGCGGAGGTATATAACAGCGTGACTGCTTTGGGGTCCCCCTTCAGCTCCACGCACGCCTGGCCTCAGCCCGACTGCCTGCACGCGCACAGTCACGCACGTGCCAAGCACGCTCTCCCACAGCACTGCCTCTGCTCCTGTTCGCAGAAGACCCTTGCTGGGCCCACCCGTCACTGCGCCTTCCAATCGAAGACAGAGCACGGCTGTGGAGCCGCATGTCCAGGACGAGCTGACAGCAAATGAGAAACTGAAGCCACGAAATTAACCGAGTGCAACCCAAAGCAACCTGGGTGGTTACAGTCGTCCCCCTGTCCACAGGGGATGTGATCCAAGACCCCGGGGGATGCCTGTAAGCGTGGGTAGTACTGAACTCCGTACACGCTGTTTTTTCCCATACATACCTACTTAGGATGACGTTTAATTTATAAATCAGCCACAGGCTATCCAAGTTGTCAGCATCACTACTCTCCTGCTTTGGGGCCATTACTAAGTGAAATAAAGGTTACCTGAACACAATCACCTCAACACCGCGGCCCAGGCAGCTGCTAAGGGACAGGTGGGTGGGCAGCAAATAGAGCATGGACGTGCCAGAGAAAGAGAGGATTCACGCTCCAGACAGGACAGGACAAGATTCCATCACACCTCTCAGAACCGCATGCAAGTTACAACGTATAAACTGTCTCTGGGACTTTTCACTTAATTTTTTTGGATATGGTTGACTTTAGGCAACTGAAACCATGGGAAACGAAACCACTGATAAGGAAACCACAGATAAAGGAGGAATGTCATATTCTCCTCCTCCTGGGAATATAAATATAATCATTAGCTCTAACATGCTGTTCAGATCAAGTTCTGTATAAATCAGTCAACAGATACATGAATGAGGACGAGTGGGCAGCACCAAAGTAGGAAAAAAGAGCGTGGGTTTTGGAGGCAGCTAAACCTAAGACTGAATTCCAGCTCTGCCACTTTCTAGTAAGGGGATTTAGGGCAAGCTGTTTAGGGGTGGTTGTTCTTCATTAATGAAAGACAGCTTTCACAAGATCTGCAGGCCATGGCTGACAGGATTACATGTTAGAAGGGTCTGCAAGAACCAGGGAGTGGAGAGGAAGGGGGAGAGCAAACTAAAACAAAAAGCAAAGAACTAAAAGATGCAAAATGTAAGAGTAGGTACAATCAGAACTTAAAGTCAGGTTACCCTCCTAAGAGAACACTCAAGGGGAAAAACATCCACACACAGCGAGAAAGAATACGCCTGTCAACGCAGGATACACAGGTTTGATCTCTGAGTCGGGACGATCTCCTGGAGAAGGAAATGGTAACCCGCTCCAGTATTCTTTCCGGGAAAATCCTATGGACAGAGGAGCCTGGGGTCGCAAAAGAGCCAAACACAGCAAGGTGACTGAACAACAATAATGTAGTACCTTAGCCATCAGAAACCACTTACAAAGTTACAGCTGAAGAAATCTGGGAACACAGGAACCAAGTCAGGAACAGGACTGGATGATTTTTTTAAAATTGGAACTCTGAAACCAAAACTAGTATATCAGAATAGAGAAAGCGTCAACAGACCAAGAGTGTTCTCAGAGTCCCGACAAAGAATCTGCCAGAGAGTAAAAGATGCACTGAAGACGCAGAGCGTTATGAACAACAACAGACGGTAATGACGTGAGGCAACGACTGTGTTAACTTACTATAGTAACTGTCTTGCAATGTGCATCTCCAATCTCCACACCATACACCTTAAACTTACACAAAAATGTTTTATGTCAATTATACCTCAACAAAGCTGAGGGGGAGGAGGGGCCAGTAATGCATAAGCAAGGGAATAAAAAGGAAGACCTTGTTACTACTGAGAAACCTGATGGAAACTCCACACAGGTAGGCACCCTGGCCTCAGAAAGAGGCGTGAACTGGAAAATGAATGTCAGTCCAATAAGAGGAAGCCTGACTGGGTTCCTCCTCTCCAGTCTCTCTCATAGATTTTCATCCCCATCCCATCTCTCATCTCTTCATTCTTCCCTCCTTACTCTTCCTCCACAATCTGACAGTAGGAAACACTCTCTATTTCCAAGAGGATAACACACTCATTTTTCTCACTTTAATGACTTCTTGCTCCCCTTTAGTATTTGGCTCACACCTCTGTTAACATATTGTATCCTGTTGTTCACAAGTACAGAAACTCCTAGTGTGTGCCTTCCTCACTCCCACCATCCCAGAGCTCAAAGGGAAGACTCCTATATTTATCTACTGAATGAATGACTGCATCCTATCTAGATATATTAGGTATAATCCTAATATGCTTGGTAATTTCCTCCAGAAGAAATTTAGAACACAAGTGAAACTAATCAGCTACATTTTTTAAAACTAAAAATCAAAATCCCATTCCACATCACGACCTATAGTTCACTGTATGTCCTGCCTGACTCATCATTCACACACATTTACACATGGTGCTTTTGTTTTTCTTTTTTTGCTTGTCTTTAAGTTACTCTAGCAGGCACGTCTTATTTTTGGAACAAGGTGGTAGCATAAATAAAACCTATTGCCTTGGCAAAGGGAAAAGAAAAAGTAGTGCTGCCTCACATTCATTTAATAAGAACATAAAACTGAAGCTGATGGGAAACCAGATGTAGCTACTCTATCACTTTAGTGATTCTCAAAGACAATCTGAAAGCACTCTATCAGTAAGGCTTAAGAGAAGGGGGAGTTCAATTACTCACAGGTCAATCCTACAGGGTGAGCAGAGAACAGTCAGCACATCTTGTGAAACAGTACCACAGTCAAGTACACCTAAGTGATGGAACCAGCCAGTGAGGCCACGATCTGGATCCTCAATCAGCCCAGAGAACAGGTTCCTGACACTACGCATGATGGTGACCTTTAACTCTGCTGTGTGTGTTTTAGGTCCCTCTAACAACTAGGCCCATTTTTTCCCTCCTCTTTTAGAAAAGCTCACACAAATTATGGTTCCCTCAAGTCTTCATTTCTTATTCCCTCATCAAAGGATCAGACTAGAGATCATACTTGCAGGAAAGCCAAAGTGTACTTATTATGTTGATGAAGACTAATAAGAAATGCTCCACTGAGTGAAGTCAGATACGAGAAAAACAATGTCACATGATATCGCTTGTATGTAGAATCTAAAAAAAAAATTGGTACTAACGAACCTATTTACAAAACAGAATCTGAGTCACAGATATAGAGAACAAACTTATGATTACCAAGGGGGCGAGGAGGTTGAGGGGGATAAACTGGGAGACTGATACTGACATATATACAGTACTATATTTATATATAGTATATATACTATGTATATATACTATATAGTATAGTATATACTATACACATACACACATATATATAGTATATATACTATATATATATACTATATAGTATAGTATATACTATACACATACACATATATATATATAGTACATACACATAGTGTATATACTATACACATACTATATAGTATATATATATATAGTATACAGACAACTAATACAAACCTACCGTACGGCACATGGAAGTCTCTGATACTGTGTAATGATCTACATGGGGATGGCGTCTGGAAGAGAATGGATAGATGCACGGATACGGCTGATTCGGGCTTCCCTGGTGGCTCAGCTGATAAAGAACCTGCCTGCAACGTCGACACCTAGGTTCGATCCCTGGGTTAGGGAGATCCCCTGGAGAAGGGAATGGCTACCCACTCTATTCTGGCCTGGAGAATCCCAAGGACTATCCATGGAGTTGCAAAGAGTTGGACACAACTGAGCGACTTTCACTCACACTCAAGTGGCTGCCTCTTCTGACTTCCACACAAACCTATCAATTTGAGAAAACCAGGCGCAGTGGCACGTGTTTATAGAACCAGCTAGCTGGAAGCTGAGGCAGGAAGACGGCTTGAATGAGGAGTTCTGGGCTGCGGGATGCTCTGCCCACTGGGTGTCCACACTAAGTTTGGCTCACTGGGATGACCCCATGGGAACAAGAGACTACCAAATTGCCTAAGGAAGTGTGAACCAGCCCCAGCTGGACAGACAGGAGGTGAAATGAGAAATACATTAGAATCCAGTTCTAACACAACTTCTTATCACACTTTGGATGTGAAGAGATTTCTAGAAAGTGGGAAGAGACATGAGAGATCCTGTAACCCACCCCCTACAGCTGCTCTAGTGAGAATCTCACACAGCTGAAGTGGATGATGTAACAGTCTCAGCTAAAACTCATTTAAATCTATCTTATATGCCTTTCTTGCCAGATGACAGAATCCGTGAGGGTAGACGAGATGTCCTGGTCATATTCTCCAGACCTATCTTGATGGCCAAGACTTCAAACCTAGTAAATGGTCACTGAATTGAGCTGGATAAATGGCTTCTCCTGTGACTATTTTTAAAAACAATCCTTTCTCCCCTTTCTGTATTTCCCCTCTTCTCTTCATCTCAGATCAGACTCCTCCTTACTTCCAGCAGAGTGTGGGGTCTGCCATCTCAAGGAGAAACATGAAGAATAAAGCCGTTACTCACGGGAGGACGTCAGGATGGTTACCAACGAGTTTGCTCATAGACACACAGAACCGTTCGTGTAAATCATGGCTGACTTGGCCTCCGGCTTTAATGGCTTCAGCATTCCTTTCCAGCAAATCCAAAAGGAGAGGGCGCAGCTGGCGGCCAATCAGCACAGTGCAGTCCTTATCCAGAAGTAACTGTGCTAAGGTGTTCAAGATACACTGGCGATCTTGAGGTGTCCACACCTGAGAAAGGCAAAACAAATTCATGAGTGTCTGCTACAGAACAGAGTCCTAGCTTATATTCGATTTCCAGACTTCATAACTGAGTTTATTTTACAAAACACAGTGGGGTTTCTTTGCAATAGGACTAGTGAATCAAATATAAACTGAAAGTGAAAGTCGCTCATTTGTGTCTGACTCTTTGCCATCCCATGGACTGTACAGCCCATGGAATTTTCCAGGCCAGAATACTGGAGTGGGTAGCCTTTCCCTTCTCCAGGAGATCTTCTCAACCCAGGGACTGAACCCAGGTCTCCCACATTGCAGGTGGACTCTTTACCAGCTGAGCCACACAAGGAAAGCCCCAATCAAATGTAAAGGCTGTAACAGGTTTCAGCCCACTGGGGTTTGAGGTGAAAGGACCGGCATCAGGATTCCATGTGAAATGCTAGAGAGCTTCAGCTTCCTTGAGAAAGACTCTGTTAAAGAGTCCTAACAGTTTCCAGGGAAGCCACTGCTTCCCCAACTCCTTTGTCTGGAAGGAAAACAGTAGTTGGATGAGGAAAAAGCACAGTTCGTATGCAAAACTGGCAACTCTCTTGAGGAAAGAATAGATATTAGAAATCAATTCCTGGAAATGAATGAAGATATATCCCCATGAAGACATCAGACTTTAATCAATAAACAAGACAGGTCTAAAGCAGACAGGCACACTTTGATATACAAGATGAAATAAACCACAAAGTTCTAGTGTTTGGGACCAGAATGCCCAGGAACGTAAAAAGGAAAACTGAACAGAATGGAAATGTCTCATTTTCACACTGCTAGTGCATGAACAGTTCCGCACAACCCTTGCCAGGCAACGTGACGGCGGGTCTGCACGACCTGAAGGCGCACCCTCTGACCCACCAAGCCCATGCTAGGAGTTTACAGCCTAAGGAGTTTGATACTAAATGGCTGTCTGTCAGAGGACAGATGGAACACAACCCAAATACCACACTCGAAAACACTGTGACTTTTTCCAAAGTTCCAAAGCTGTTCTTGTATGTAGTATTAGTAACTTATTCCATTTTATTTCTTACTAGTTTTTTACTGTATGAATGTACCACAATGTGTTTATCCATTCGCATGTTGATAGATATTTGCACTTTTCCACCTATCCTCGATAAAGCCACCATACAGACATATTTCCACGACTTTTATTTTTTGGCCATGCCACATGGCAAGGAGGATCTTAGTCCCCAATCAGGGATTGAACCTTGGCCCTCAACAGTGAAAACACAGAGTCCTAACCACGGAAACACCAGGGAATTGTCTAAATTTTGATTTTTAATTTTAAAAAAATTTTAAGAAATTTCTTTGGCTTCCCTGGTATCTCAAACGGTAAAGAATCTGCCTGCAATGCAGGAGACCTGGGTTCAATCCCTGGGTTGGGAAGATCTCCTGGAGAAGGGAAAGGCTACCCACTCCATTATTCTTGCCTGGAGAACTTCATGATCAGAGGAGCCTGGTGGGCTACAGTCCACGGGGTCACAAAGGGTCAGACACTCAATGTTTACCAGAAGATATTTTCCAAAGTATTTGTACCATTTCACATCCCCACCAGCAACATCTCAGTGCTTCAGCTGCTAGATAAATTCACAAATACACAGTACTATCAGGCTTAACTTTAGCCATTTTATTGGAGGTGGAGTGGTATACAGTATAAAGTGTCTAACAGCCACTCATCTATCTTCTGTGATGTAATTTGTTCAAATCTTTTACCCGTTTTTAAATAGGGCTGTTCCTGTATTAACCATGATGGTTTCTGTGGACCCTCTATATCAGCGTGAGGAAGTTCTGTTCTATCCATACTTTGTTTTTCTGTTTCCTGAATGAGCTTTGTTAATTGGCATTCCTCCAACGCCCTTATCATCTAAACTGCCTAATATATTGGCATAACATTTTTCATATTAGTCACTTATCTTTCTATTCGTTTTAAAATCTGTAATGGTGGCCTTCTTCCATTCCTAATAATTTGGATTTTTCTATTCTTGGTCAACCTTTGCAAAGAATCAACTTCTGGTTTCAATGATTTCCTATACAATTGATCCATTTCCTATTTCATTCATTTCCACTGTTAGCTTTATTATTTTCTTCCCTCTATTTATTTTGAATGTAATTTCCTCTTTTTTTTTACTACTTCACAAGGTGGAAGCTTAAGAAATATCACTAATTTCAAACATACTTTTCTTATATTCATATATTTCCCATGTTATGAATTTCCTTCTAATTGTAGCTACAATCCACAAATTGTTTAAATTATAACACAGTTCAAAATTTTTGATTCTCTCTCTGATCATAAGCTTCTTTAAATTTTTTTACTTAATGTCTAACATTTAGGGATTTTACCTTATTTAACATATTATTTGACTTATATGCAGAGTACATCATTCGAAATGCCAGGATGGATGAAGCACAAGCTGGAATCAAGATTGCTGGGAGAAATATCAATAACCTCTGATACGCAAATGACACCACCCTTATGGCAGAAAGCAAAGAACTAAAGAGCCTCATGATGAAAGTGAAAGAGGAGAGTGAAAAAGTTGGCTTAAAACTCAACATTCCAAAAACTAAGAACATGGCATCCAGTCCCATCACATCATGGCAAATAGATGGGAAACAATGGAAACAGTGGGAGACTTTATTTTGGGGGCTCCAAAATCATTGCAGATGGTGACTGCAGCCATGAAATTAAGAGAAGCTTGCTCCCTGGAAGAAAAGCTATGACCAACCTAGACAGCATTTTAAAAAGCAGAGACATTACTTTGCCAACAAAGGTCCGTCTAGTCAAAGCTGTGGTTTTTCCAGTAGCCATGTATGGACGTGAGAGTTGGACTATAAAGAAAGCTGAGCACCAAAGAATTGATGCTTTTGAACTGTGGTGTTGGAGAAGACTCTCAAGAGTCCCTTGGACTGGAAGGAGGTCAAACAAATCCATCCTAAAGGAAATCAGACCTGAATGTCCTGAATATTCATTGGAAGGACTGATGCTGAAGCTACAATACTTTGACCTTATGCGATGAACTGACTCATTTGAAAATACCCTAATGATGGGAAAGATTGAAATTGGGAGGAGAAGGGGTTGACATAGGATGAGACGCTTGGATGGCATCCCTTACTCTATGGTGATCAGTTTGAGTAATCTCTGGTAGTTGATGATGGAGAGGAAATTCTGGCGTGTTGCAGTCCATGGGTTTGCAAAGAGTCAGACATGACTGAGCGACTGAACTGAACTGATGTATGCATTTGAGTGTTGGACTATAAAGAAAGCTGAGCACCAAAGAATTGATGCTTTTGAACTGTGGTGTTGGAGAAGACTCTTGAGAGTCCCTTAGACTGCAAGGAGATCCAGCCAGTCCATCCTAAAGGAGATCAGTCCTGGGTGTTCATTGGAAGGACTGATGCTGAAGCTGAAACTCCAACACTCTGGCCCCCTGATGCGACGAACTGACTCACTGGAAAAGACCCTGATGCTGGGAAAGATTGAGGGCGGGAAGAGAAGGGGACGACAGAGGACTGGCATCACCGACTCGACGGACATGAGTCTGAGCAAACTCCGGGAGTTCGTGATGGACAGGGAAGCCTGGCGTGCTGCAGTCCATGGGGTCAGGCAAAGAGTCGGATGTGACTGAGCAACTGGACTGAAATGGACTGAGGGATTTTTCCCAGCATTATTTTGAGGATTTCCCCCGCTAATTTCATCTCATTGAGATAACTGAATATGCCGTCTATGATTTCAGTTCTTCTAACTTTCTTGATATTTGTTTAATGGCCCATCTTATGATCTATCTTGGTAAATGTTTCAAATGTGCAGAGCATATATTCTGGAATTATTGGGCACAGTATCCTATAA
>CM035290.1:3454636-3476314 GCA_020226075.1 Hydropotes inermis
AGCCAATTAGGTCAGGTTTGTTGATAGTGTTCAGGCCTTCTGTATCCTTACTGATTTTCTGTATTTGTACTATCAAGTACTAAGGTTAGAGTATTAAAATTCTCCAATTATAACTGTTATTGTCTATTTTTCCTTTTCTATCACTTTCTGATTCATGTATTTTATTATTAGATCCATGCACACTTAGGTTTCTTTCTTTTTAATTTCTTGATTTTTAATACTGACATTTAGGGCTGGATACATTCCTTGCTATGAAGGATACCCTGTGTATTAAAAAGATGTTTAGCAGCATCCCTGGCCTCTCACTCTACATGCCAATAATATCACCATCACAGGTTGTGAAAATTTTTAAAACGTCTCTAGACTTGCCCCAGAGAGTAAAAGTCCCTGAGCTGAGAGTCACCAGGTGGGGGGATGGGGGAGACACACTTCAGAAAAGAAAATGGAAATAAGATTAACAGAAAATAAAGTTCTTTTTTTAATTAAAAAAAAACATATACTATCTTAGAAACTTTAGATTTTGATTTTGGAGATAATGGAGAGCTTTTAGACAGAATAGTGATAGATTCAGATTTATTTTATTAATGATGACTTATATTACGTGGCCAGAATAGGGTAGGAGATAATAGCTAAAAGGAACAGGGGCTTCTTTTTGAAGTAACAGAAATGTTCAAAAACGGACTGTGGTGACAGCTGCACATACCTGTGAACAGAGCAAAAGCCACTGAACTGCACACGTAAACGGATGAAGTATATGGCATATAAATTACATCTCAAAAGTTCCAATTCTAACTCACATGTATTGATTACTTTCTGTGAGTCAGGCACTGTGGTAAGCTCCTCAAATGCATCATCTAGATTTCACAATCTTATTTATAGCAATAATAACAGCAACCACTTTTATAGACAGCACTTACTGTACCCTAGGCACCTAACTCTCATAGCAACCCATGAAGTAGGTAAAATTATCTCCATTTTACAGATAAGGAAACTGAAAAATTAAAAAAAAAAAAAGGGATAAGGTCATAAAGCTCAGAGTAGAATCAGGAATCACATCCCAGGTTCCAGAATCTCTGCTTTTAACTACTCTGTGACTATTGAGCAACTATCACACATAATGCATATCAGGAAACTGAGGCTTAGGAGAGCTAAGCAACTTGCGGAACGCCCCCAAAACAATGGTAACACACTCCAGTATTCTTGCTTGGGAAATCCCATGGACAGAGGAGTCTGGTGGGCTATAACCATCCATGGGGGTCCGCAAAAGGGTCGGATACAACTTAGTGAGTAAACAACAACAATAAGGAAAGAGAAGAGAAGGACTTCCCTTATGGTCCAGTGGTCAAGAGTCTCTGCTTTCACTGCCAAGGGAGTGAGTGGGTTCAATCCCTGGTAGGGGAACTAAGATCCCGCATGCCACATGCATTGCCAAAACACAAAACCAAAAAAAGAATCTGATCTGCACCCATCCTTCAGTCCCACTACCCATACACACTCTCAAGCTCTCTGTTCTTCCTCAACACAGACAGTGATCAAAGACATAAGATGTGATTCTGTGGTTTACAGTAAAAGAAAAAAAAAACAGTCTTCAAAACTCCACATCTGTCCAAGTACCTAAAACTCTGGGAATTTCCTGTGGTGAGAGAAATATGCTACAGTAACACAGTGAATTTTGGAAAGCGGCTAAGCTGGGAGCCAATCACGTGATTAGAGGATTAGAATTTTCATCCCCATGCCTTGACCTCCGAGGAGGGCAGAGGGGCTAGAGATTAACAGCTGAATCACCAATGGCAGAAATTTAGTCAATGGTGCCCGTGAAGGAAGCTTTCATAAAAACACCAAAGAATGTGGTTTGGAGAGCTTCAGGGATGCCTGTCCTAAAAAGTGAAATATTTCTCCAAGTTTTGTGAGCTGCTCTAGCAAATTAATCAAACCCAAGAAAGAATTTCTTAGAACCCCCAATTTATAGGCCAGCTGGTCAGAAGAGCAGGTGAGGGTGGAAGAAGTCTTTTAGGGCTAAGCCTGTACTCTGAAGGAACTGACGCTTTCCACAGGTAAACAGCATGAGAATTGAGTAAACTGCAGGACACAAGCTGGTGTCTGAGAATTGCTTGATAGTGCTAGAAAGAAAACCCCCGTGCTGGAATTAAGAGTCAGAACTGTAGGATGTTAGTAGTAGTAAGGATGAAGAGAAAGACACAGATTCAATACCAAGGAAGGAAAATCAGGAGGACTTGGCTATATGTGACGGAAAAGGAGCGAGAAGAGTTGAGGACTCAGTTTTCTGTAACAAGGGACTGGACAGAGATGGGGGTGTCACCAGCTGAGATGAAGAACAAAGGAAGCACATCCTAAAATTTTACTTCAGATCCCAAACTCCATGAGAAGTAAGGTTTCAAAATCTTTGCTGGGAGTTCCCTGGTGGTCTAGTGGTTAGGACTCCATGCTTTCACTGTCCAGGGCCCAGGTTCAATCTCTGGCAGGGGAACTAAAATCACGAGGTTCAGTGGTGGGAAAAAAAGTCTTCGCTCTCCAATAAAAATCACTGTTTCCCCAAATAGGAGAAACACAGCATAACAACACAATCAACTCTTCTCTGAGTGAAAGGCTTGAAATCATTACTGAAAATAGAAAGGAGCAAACCTGAAAGACATTTCCCAGATTGGATAGAATTTGAGACAGAGGAGAGACAAATGGAAAGCACAGGTGGCCGGGATCTTAATTCAATTGAACTTTCTAGTAGCTTTCAAGTCCCTCAACATTACTATATACAGTTCCAGAATCTACCTGAGTGGTCCCCACACTTCAAAATCTCAGATTCTCTTTTTTTAAAAAGGCTATGAATCATTTCTTCATTTTACTCCCAGTACATAAGCACTAATTTTCTATCCAATTACTGTGAAGAACCATAAATAAACCTACTGTCAGTGGTCCATGATCCCCAGCTTCAGAACCTCTGCTCCAAATGCAAGCCCACTTACAGAAAAATACTTCTAGCCATAATAGATAGTTCAGGAGCCTGTCACCACAAGCTCAGCTCATATAAATTGATTTTTTTCATCAGTCCAGCCCATCAAAACTCAGTTTTCTTTCCAGACCTCTCCGTTAATGTTAATGATCCCTTCCTTGGGGGAAATCACAGGCCAGATAACCCCAGGCATATCTTCCACTACTCCCTCCCCTTCAATTTGTCATCAGACATGCCTCTCCTGTTAGCTCCCGGCCTCTCCAGACCCGAAAAACTGCTGTTTCTTCCTTAGCAATAGGATATATACGTTCCAGACACCGGAGTTAGGAAAAAAAAAAAAAAAATTTCCCCCCTACTCTCAAGCTCACAGGTGTGGTGGGGAAACATAAAATAGAAAGTTAAAACGCCTGGTGAAAAAACGCGTGATAAGGATCCTCAACTGATAGCGGGTGGTCAACGAGAGAAGGCTCTTAACAGGCCAGAGCACCCATTTTCCAGAAAACTAATTCATAATCCCTATGGCTTACGAATTATGCCCTCGCCGTCTCGCTCGGCCCATCAGTTGTAGTCTGTGTTTATGAGCGTCTCCAAAAATAGACACGAAATACCCGGGGGTCAGAGACCATAACGAATTTATCTGTATCCGCAAAACGCCATAACTGTGTCTTACTCCCAGCAGGAATACAATCAATACTTGTCAGAGGGCAGGAAAGTCAGGGCAAGGCAGAAAGGAGACATCCATCCAGCCAAGCTAACAGAGGTGGCTGGGATCGGCACGCTTAAGTAATACAAATGTCAAAAGGGCAAACACACAACCTCAATTACAACCCCCCCCCCCCAAACCACGTTTTTCTCTGAAGGTCACGTTTGGCGCACACAGCCAGGGTGCTCCAAGGAAATAAATCGGTGGCGAGAAGGGAAGACTCTTCCACAGAAAAACAAAAGGCTCCTCAAATGGGCGCGGACGCCTCCGCCACTGACCAGCCTTGGGGAGCGGGCCAGAGTGACAAGACGCCGCTCTCCGGTCCCCTGCGTCTTCGCGCAGGGCCATGGGGCACGCGCCAGGCGGTGGTGCGGGCGCCCCAATTCTTTCCCTCCCGCTCCTTCTCTTACTTGCTTGACCAAGAACCTGCCCAGCTCGCTGCGGCTCTTCTCGTTCTTGGCAGCGATTAACCGCAGTGGCGCGGCCGCCACCTCCAGCAAGAGGTGCTCCATGATCACGGGTCCTCCGCCCCGGGCGGCCACCGGCGCTCCTTGCTTCGCGCTAAGAACCCCCGAGCCGCTGAGGTACCCGCGACGGAGCTGCCACCGACTACGTCTCCAGTGAAACCGGGTGCCGCTGGTCCGCTGGTGCCTAGAGCGCGGCGGCAGCACACGTGGGGGAGCACGCGGCGCTCTGCATCATCAGCCCGCGACGCTCTGCATCATCAGCCCGCGACCGCGCCGACCGGCGCTCGCGGCCCCGCCTCCTCGACACCGGAAACGCGGGGCGTCAGTAGCTATACACTTCCGGCATAGACTCCTCCAGAAATAGCTTTTGCTGGTGGAGGCTAACGGTTAAAATGATGGGAGATACGGCGACAAAGAGTGGCGTGACAGCAATTCAGGAGAAGCTAGGGGGCCCCTCGGGCCGTGTGCCTACGATCCTCAGCCCGCCATGCCTCCTTCTGCCTCAGCAGGCGAAAAGATCAGCTAGGAATGAAAAGCACATGTACCCCCTCTAACCCATCAATTCCCCCTTTTAGACGGTTGCCCTGTGGAAATTCACACACAAGTGTAACAGGCATAGATAGCCCTTGCAGCAGTTTTATTATAAATATTGGATATAAGTGTTAAGATGGGTGATAAACTCACATGTTGAGATACAGAAAAGTCATTTCGGGTTATATATGAGTTAAGGTGAATTTTATGTTAAGGAAAATAGCCTCTTTGTGGCCTAGCAAACATAAATTGTATATGTGGTTTAATTATTAAAGAGAAGAGCACACTGACAAGGAGTAAAAAATGTCCATGGTAAAAATAAAGATTAAATGCCTTTCTTTCTGGGAGGCTATTGCTGGTCCTACTTTGATGATAAGACTTCCTTTCCCAAGTGCCAAGGCCATGCGAACTCATATACTTGCTGGTGTGTGTGTGTGTTAAACCTTGAAGAAATTGTGTGTGTGTGTGTGTGTGTGTGTGTGTGTGTTAAACCTTGAAGAACTGTGACCATGTCTGATCTAATGTTCTTTGTTTTGACAAAAGATATAAAAGTGTGCTGGAACCCATGTTCTCTGGAGCAGTTTCACAGAGTAATCTGGGAAGCTGGCTTCTGGGCTAGTCCTTAGTTTGGCTGAAATAAAACTTGTTTCTATTCTTTTATAGATTATTGATTATTTTCATTGACATGTGAATGAAATAAAGTGTGGTATATAGCACACTGAATATTCTGAAGGCTCTGTGAAGAGTGGAGTAGAAGAGTACATAAAATTAAAAGTGCATTTATGTCAAATTCATTTATGAACAAGCCAAAATAATGACAAAGTCAGACCAGTGGTTGCTTTTGGGTGTATTGGACTGAGAAGGGCCTAAGGGCACTTCCTAGGGTGATGGAACTATTTCATTATCTTTCCCTGTGTGGTGGATACTCTGATAGATACAAAAGCCGTAATTTGTTTATCTGCTTTTTTCTTTAAAATTGAGGATATATGTTGAAGTACTGTGTTCCAAGGTCTTCTCAGGTGGCTCAATGGTAAAGAATAGCCTGCCAACGCAGGAGGTGGGGTTCTGATCCCTGGGTTGGGAAGGTCCCGTGGAGGAGGAAATGGCAACCCACTCCAGTATTCTTGTGGAGAATCCCATGGACAGAGGAGCTTGGCAGCGTATAGTCCATTAGGTCACAAAGAGTTGGACATGACTGAGTGACTGGATATGAATGCACTGTATTCCAAGTTTCCCTGGATTTCCTGTTCTGGGTGGGTATATTACTTTGAAATGCAGATAAGTTTACCAGATTCATACACCTTTGATTTTAAGTTGAAAAGACAGAGACATTGACAAATGTTAAAAGTATTACAATGTTTGAAAGAACTTGAGGTTTCACTACATGTTTAGGTACTTATGTAATACAGAAGAATCTTTTGTATTCTATTCCAAGTTAATCATAAAAGAGATGTTGCCTGTAAGTTTAAATTATACATAATGGCCCATCTCTGGGAATCCTACTTCCAGGTAATGAGCATTAAGCTACGATACTGTTGTTTAGCTCATAGGAAACATCCTGACCAGGCCTACTTTTGAATGACTATAGAAAGGAAGAAATGAACACATCCCCTCCAGAGGCAGATGGGAACCAGGAAGTGTTTGACTTTACTCCCTCCCCTTTTAGTATAATAGGAGCCTGAATTCTAACTCAGGCAAGATGGTTCTTTGGGGCATGAGTTCACCATCTTCTCTGTTTGCTGGCTTTCCAAATCAAGTTGTTATGCCTTGCTCCAACAACTGATCTCTTGATTATTGGCCTGTCATGTGGCAGAGTAGTATGAGCTTAAACTCAGTAACTCTTAGGAATGTTTTACTTGTCAGTTTTTCTGTTTGTCCTATAAGTATGATGTGTTTAAAAAACATCAAATGCATTAAATTTAAAAATGGGGTTTAAAATACTGAAAGGAATTTAACTATATGTTGTAAATGGAGCAATTACTAATTTAAATTCATCAAACTTTAAAGTCTTTCTCTGGCCTTCCATTCTCATATTTCATGTAACAATTTTAATAAAACTCTGCAGTTTTGTTCTGACGTTGCCATAACTGTTCCAGTAATCTAATTCTTTGTAACAAATTATTACCTTAAATTATACTGAATTAAAAACACCAACTATTTTATGTGTGTGTGTGCTAAATCACTTCAGTCGTGTCCGACTCTTTGTAGCCCTATGGACTGTAACCCGCCAGACTGCTCTGTCCATGAGATTCTCCAATCAAGAATACTGGAGTGGGTTGCCATGCCCTCCTTTAGCAGATCTTCCCAAGCCAGAGATTGAACCCATGTCTCCTGCATGGGAAAGCAGGTTTTTTACCAGTGACTAGTGCCACCAATCGGAGAAGGCACCTGGAAAATCCCATGGACGGAGGAGCCTGGTAGACTGCAGTCCATGGCGTTGCGAAGAGTGGGATACGACTGAGCGACTTCACTGTCACTTTTCACTTTCACGCATTGGAGAAGGAAATGGCAACCCACTCCAGTGTTCTTGCCTGGAGAATCCCAGGGACGGTGGAGCCCAGTGGGCTGCCATCTATGGGTTCACACAGAGTCGGACACGACTGAAGCGACTTAGCAGCAGCAGCAGCGCCACCAATACTTTATGATAGGGAGGTTCAGGAATTTGAGCAGGGCTCTACTGGCAATTCTGGTCTTCCATGGGATATTGACTGAAGGCATTCAATTGTTTTGAGCTAGTCAATGGCCTAATCTGGTGGGTCCAAGATAGGTTCACTCACACATCTTGTATCCTGGCAGGGATGACTGGAAGGCTGAGCTCAGCTGGAACTTTAAGCTGGAATGCTTACATGACAATTTGAGGTTGAGAAGAGAGAGATCTCCAAGATGCCTGGATAACTGCAAGGTCTTAGAAGTCCTAAAACATCCTCGTCCTTGCATCCTATGGTCAAGCAAGTCGCTAAAGCCAGCCCAGATTCAAGGGACTGGAAACTAGACTTCATTTCTCAATGAAGGAGTGGCAAATAATTTCCAGTCATCTTTATCTACCACAGCTGATGCCCTTTTTGAGATTTATAACAGAACTTTCCAGAGCACTTTCATTTGACTTGAGTAACAGAATTTTTATAATGCTAACACTGGGAATGTTAACCCTAGCCTCTTACTCACATTCAAGACACTGAGTATTTTGCACTTGTTCCTTTGGATAGATTCCCCCTCCTTCTCTCCTTCATCCTCCTCTCTGCCCTTAGGTGCTGATCTGTTCAGACTACAAGTAGTCTGAGTCTTAGGTGTGTTCGTGACATATTGCAGTTGAGGTATCATTGCTTCCAAACAGAAATAAGCAATATGTATTTTAAAAAATCATAAGCTCATGCTGACATTTCCAATTCATGTAAAATAGTATTAAGTTTTCACCCCTAATGTTTTTGATTTTATCCTTGGATCTCTTTTTCTTTCAATAAATATCTTAATTCCTAAAAATATTAAAATATTACATATTTCTTTATTCCACAAGACACAAAAATAGTTTCAAAACTACAACATTAATACTAACAATAAAACTACTGCATGAGTTATAAGATTTCTTTGCAGTTCTTTTTGTCCTTAGAAATATATCCCACTCATGATATACAGTCAGAGCACCATATTCATATGTCACTTGAAATAATTGTTTTGTCTATGTGGTTATATTTCTCTTGTTTACACAGTTTAATTACTTAGATTTATTTTCCATTTTAATGTTTTTTCTTCCTGATTTAACTCAGTCTTTTAATATATGAAGCTCTTATATAGTTTATTTTATTTTTTTCTTCTATAGTTTAAAAGTAAAAGTTTCTAAAAAGGCAAACTTAACACTTTAAATAGGTAAAATATATGGTATGTGAATTATATCTCAATGAAACTGTAATTTTAAAAAAGGAAGAAAAGCCATACATATTTCCATTCATATATTTTGCTTGTTTTTTCATAGCAACACTTGAAGGATTAATTAGAACCTAATAAAAAAAGGTACCATACAGTGCCTGAAGCCACCATTTAATATTTTTATGTGGAAATAATTTTTTATTTAAGTAAAAATACTTAAATGGTGGCTTCTGGTTCTGTATGGTACATTTGTTTATTAGGTTCTAATTTATCCTTCAAGTGTTGCTATATGAAAACAAGCAAAATATATGTATATTCTTTTTCTAATTCTTTCATTGTTCTTTTATCCCCCTTAACACTGTATCTTCTAGTTACATAAACATATTCTTCAGAAATTGCTTTTACTTTAGCAAGATTTGCAATCGTGAGTTCAGACTCTATAAAGGATGTAACTGTTTTACACTACTCTGTTTCCCTAAGAAAAATATTGATTTCTTCAGTTGGCTTCTGTAAGTTTACCAAATTGGCAATGAGGTCTTTTGAAGCAAATATTTTTACAGGTAGTTCCCACCTCCCAACCCAACCTTCCTTGCCAGGGCTTGCAGAATCTTAGTTGCAAGATCTTAGTTCCCTCCCTGACCAGGGAATAAACTCAAGCCATAGCAGTGAAAGCACAGAGTTCTAACCACTGGACCTCCAGGGAATTCCCCAAGGAAATATTTTTAAACCAAATACTACTCTCTGCTCAATGTAAAGTATTTACAAGAGTACCAGTAACAATGAGAGACTTTGTAAGGCTTAAATGATAAGGTTATTCTTTTCTGGAAGATAATCTTCCTGGAAACCTTTATTTTTGAGGCACATATGCTGTGTTCTCAATAATTGTTCTTTGATGACTGCCATCAAGTACTCATGCTGAAAACCAGTATCCAATCAGTTGCTATGTTTTATCACTTTCACCTCCTTAATAGTCTAAAATCAATTTCCTAGGCCACCTGCCATCTCCCTCATCTTCTCTGGATCACTGCAACAGCATCTCAAAATCCTCCTTCTCAAGGCCAACAGAGCTTACTGAATGTAAATCAGATCACCCGCACCCCAAGCTTAAAACCCTTTGGTGGCCCGCCCATGCCTCATCTTTAAAAGTAAATTCTAAGCTCTGCAACAAGTTCTTACGGGGCTTCAAGGTCTGATCCAAGCCTCTCTCTCCAGCCTCACCTCATCCCTTATGTTAAAGCAACAACATATGCCTTGTGATTGCACACCTTCTACCCTTCCAGTTTCCACTACCTGGAAAGCTACCTGGCTAACTTCTCTTCAGAAGCGACAGTGGTTGGGGGAGAGTCTGCTGCTGCTAAGTCACTTCAGTCGTGTCCGACTCTGTGCGACCCCACAAATGGCAGGCCAGCAGGCTCCGCCATCCCAGGGATTCTCCAGGCAAGAGCACTGGAGTGGGTTGCCATTTCCTTCTCCAATGCAAGAAAGTGAACAGTGAAAGTGAAGTCGCTCAGTCGCGACCGCATGGACTGCAGCCTACCAGGCTCCTCCACCCATGGGATTTTTCAGGCAAGAGTACTGGAGCGGGGTGCCGTCGCCTTCTCCAGGGGGAGGCTCTAGGAAACCAGTATTCTTCCAAAACACATTCACCCAAATGAGGACTTTCTGGAAAACTTTAAAATATACAATAAATTGTTAATGAAAGTCGCAAGTTGTTAAAATGGACAGACAGGACTAAAGGACTAGGGATCAAGTCGTATCTCTAGATGAGGCAGCAGCGAGAGCTGGCTTTATTTCCCCACAGGGCCAGCCTCTGGGGGTTAGGCCCTACAGGTGCCTCTGATGCCCGCAAGTTCGAAGAGATCACTCTGGTAGCCTGACTCTAAAAGCACTCCTCCCTCTCCCCTCCCACTTGACTGGTATCTCACAGTTTATCCCCGGGGTAAACTGCTTCGCCTCAGTCAGGCGTCTGAGGGCGGTGCTCAACAGGCCTTACTCATCGTCCTCACTTCAGCGCCCAGCACCTGTCTAGCACGCGGTTGGCAACCAGTCGAATTAATTGAAGAACCAAATAAATTAGTCGAATTAACAGAACGAAGAACTCGGTAAACGACAGTGCCTTCTCAACTATTGCTTTTCCCTTTCATTAAAGAGCTCCCAGACCCCGCCCCACCTCAGCCAAGGTTCTGCCCCTTCCGTAGCGAAGCCCCGCCCCTTCTTCCCCGCCAGCGCAGGCCCCGCCCCCTTGCCTCAAACACGCGAGTTTGGCGCCAACCGTGTTTTTTTAATCCCTCCCAAAGGCGGGAACTATTAATGTGCGCCGAGGACGTGCTTTGCGTCCGATCCCATTGGCCGTGGGCGCTCAGTCCCGCCTCCGGGTGCTAATAGCGAGCTGGCATTGGTGGAGATGCAGGGAGACCAGGGTGTCCAGAGAGGCTCCCAGGCTGCTTTGGGCCAGGCGGGGCGGGTAAGTTCTTGTGGGGGTCCGGTCTACGCGGAGCGTCGGGGGAGAGTTTGCAGGGCGCGGTAGTGCCCGTAGCGGAGGCTGACTGCGTCCGGGGATCCAGGGCGTTGAAGGGAGCAGCGGAATCGGTGGGGGTTGGCGTGCGTCTGATGTCCGGGGCCCCCAGGAAGCCGCGTTCCTCGGATGCAGCTACTGGGCTTTCACTCCAGAGCCCTCTGTGGTCCTTCGAGAGAATTCGGGAGGGGGCGGGGGCGAGGACTAGCGCAGGTAGGAATTGTCCTTGCGACCACTCTTCCTGCCCCTCCCCTCCAAAGCCTATCTCTCCTTGGAATTGTTCTTTCGACCATTCTTCCTTCCCCCCCCCCCCCCCCCCCCCCCCCCCCTGGGATTTTCCCTTCCCCCCTTTTTCCCTCCCCCCCCCCCCCCCCCCAACCTATTTCTCCTGTCTCTCGTTCGGATGCGATCCTCTGGAGGAATGGGTCTTTCCTGTGTCTGGTGATCTTTGATGTAGTTTGTTTGTTTCGGCCACTGTTACACCCAGAGAAGTTGTTTACCTTAATCTTTACAGGTATGAGAATCTTTTCCTAACACAGAGTAGACCCTAAGTCAGATGTGAGTGTATAATTCGTAGAGTCTCAAGATTTGCGCTTCAGATATCAACTTGCCATTGATTCTGATTCTTCCCTGCTCTTTCCCATTCTTTACAGCTCCAGCTCCAAACCTTGTCTGTTTTGAAGGCTCCTCCTCCATCCCACTCAGGGCTCTTTTGATTGGAGGTGGGACAGAGGCCTTCAGGGGAAGAGCCCCCCTACCCCAACTAGTTCTAGCGTTTCTTGCCATTTTGCAAGAGATCACCCATTAAAAAAATTTTTTTTTTTATATTCTTCTCTCTAATGAATATTCTTGGTTATGTCATCTGGCTTTAGAGACAGTTGAGTTCTAATCCCAGGTCTCCCTTTATCAGCTGTTGGACCTTGAGGCAGATTTCTCTTATCTATTTCTGCATCTGTAAATTGGGAAAAATAATAGTCTGTACCTCATAGGACTTTGGGAGGATTTAAGATAAATTAATAATGTATTTAAGAGCATTTAGGTCAGTGGCTGGCACATAGGGTACAGTATATATGGTGTTTGTTACTCTTTTCCCGGTACATCATTTTAGGGATCTTGCTATATTTGATTAAGCCTTTTCTGTGAGCCTAAAGATACCCTTTCCCTCTCCCCTATTTGTCTACAGATATTTTTGTTTTTCTCTACAAATGTTTATTTCATTCCCTCGATTTTTTTTCTTAAAGGAAACCTCCTTCAGACCGTCTCTTAAAGACATCGTATCACAAAAGCCTATGTGATACTGCTCTCATCTGCTTTGCCTTCACATTTGAATTCATTGGGATTGTTCCTCAAAAGATTTTGAGTGAGCTTGCGACTCTTCTTTCATCATCATGGTTCTCAACTTTAAAAAGTTTGCCTCTACACTTTGGTGCAACTCTCCTATCAGAAACAATTCTCATTGTATATTGAGACACTCATTTGGAGAAAGATGAGAGCAAATGTGAAAAATCCTTCTTCCCAAGAGATACTGATACATAATTCCTCCTCTTCTGTTTCCTGTCTTCCTTTTCAAGAGAATCACTGGTCTTTGTAACTTCAAGAGTGATCTCAGCTATAGCAGTTATGTCTTTTTAATTGATGAAGTATAGTTGCTTTACAATGTTGTGTTAGTTTCTGGTATACAGCAAAGTGATTCAGTTTTATATATTCTTTTACTCTATATATTCTTTTTCATGTTATTTTTCATTATGGTTCATTACAGGATATTGAATATAGTTTGCTGTGCTATAGGACCATATGGTTTGTCTATTTCATATATAGTAGTTTGTATCTGCTAACCCAAACTCCTGATTTATCCCTTCCCCCCACTCCTTTTCCCCTTTGATAACTATAAACTTGTTTTGTGTCTGTGAATCTTTCTGTTTTGTGACTGTGAATCTTTCTGTTTTGTGAATAAGTTCATTTGTGTCATATTTTACATTCCACATGTAAATGATCTCATATGGTATTTGTCTTACTCTTTCTGACTTAACCACTTAATATAACAATCTCTTGGTCTAGCCATGTTGCTGAAGATAACAATATTTCATTCTTTTTTATGGCTAAGTAGTAGTCCATGGTGTATGTATACCACATCTTTTTTATCCATTCACTTGTCAGTGGACATTTGGATAGTTTCTAATCTTGGCTGTTATTCAGTTTAGCTCAGTTGTGTCCAACTCTGTGCAACCCCATGAACCACAGCATGCCAGGCCTCCCTGTCCACCAACTGCTGGAGTCTACCCAAAAACCCATGTTCGTTGAGTTGGTGATGCCATCCAGCCATCTCATTCTCTGTTTTCCCCTTCTCTTCCCGCACTCAATCTTTCTCAGCATCAGGGTCTTTTCAAATGAGTCAACTCTTCGCATCAGGTGGCCAAAGTATTGGAGTTGCCGCTTCAATATCAGTCCTTCGAATGAACACCCAGGACTGATTTCCTTTAGGATGGACTGGTTGGATCTCCTTGCATCCACGGGACTCTCAAGAGTCTTCTCCAACACCACAGTTCAAAAGCATCAATTCTTCAGTGCTCAGCTTTCTTTATAGTCCAACTCTCACATCCATACATGACTACTGGAAAAACTTGACTAGATGGACCTTTGTTGACAAAGTAATATCTCTGCTTTTTAATATGCTGTCTAGGTTGGTCATAACTTTCCCTCCCAGGAGTTCTTTCTTTCTTTTTTTAGCGTCTTTTAATTTCATGGCTGCAGTCACCATATGCAGTGATTTTGGAGCCCCCAGAATAAAGTCAGCCACTGTTTCCAGTGTTTCCCCATCTACTTGCCATGAAGTAGTGGGTCCGGATG
Source organism: Hydropotes inermis (assembly GCA_020226075.1). Lineage (NCBI taxonomy): Eukaryota > Metazoa > Chordata > Mammalia > Artiodactyla > Cervidae > Hydropotes > Hydropotes inermis. The sequence continues at coordinate 3,468,532 of CM035290.1, forward strand.
CCATGATCTTAGTTTTCTGAGTGTTGAGCTTTAAGCCAACTTTTTCACTCTCTTTCACTTTCATCAAGAGGCTCTTTAGTTCTTCACTTTCTGCTGTAAGGGTGGTGTCATCTGCATATCTGAGGTTATTGATATTTCTCCAGGCAGTCTTGATTCCAGCTTGTGCTTCCTCCAGCCCAGTGTTTCTAAACAGTAGCAATTATGTCTTGTCTTTGGTGCTATATATTGTTTAGACATCTTGTCCTGAATGTCTTACAGATAATTCAACATGTCTTCTTTGGTTCTCCATTTCAGTTAAAAGCATGACTACCTTGTTATTGAAGCTAGGAACTGAAGAGTTGTCTTTAGCAAATTGGGATTTTGATTATTTCAGCAAATATTTTTTTTACTACCTACCAACCTGTCAGACTCTGTGCTGAGAGCTGGGGATACAGTGGTAAACAGAACAGGCTAGGGCCTGGTCTTGGTAGAGCATATAGTCTAATGGATGAGACATATTTCTCTAGGAATCCCACAAAAATGTAATCATAAACTGTAAAGAGGCCATGTAGAGAAAGGACACAGTATTATAAGAATATTTAACAGATGGTTAAATTTAACAGGGGCTTCCCTGGTGGTTTCGACAGTGAAGATCTGCCTGCAATGCAGTAGACTGAGGCTGGATCCCTGGGTTGGGTTGGGTCATGTCCGACTCTTTGCGACCTTGTGGCGTGTAGGCTGTCAGGAGTCTCCTGCATCTCTTGCATTGCAGGCGGATTCTTCACTGCTGAGCCGCTGGGGAAGCCCGTAAGCTGCAGTATCGAGGAATCGAGTGAAGTAGGACAGTGAGAAAGGCGCGCTCCCTGCCGAGGCTCTGTGGTGGGAGGAACAGGCTGTTCTGGGAGCTGAAGGAAGGCCCTTAGGATCAGAGCAGAGACTCCCGGAGAATGGGGGAGGATGATGGAGACTAACACTGCAGCTTCCCCAGTGGTCAGTGGTAAAAAAACCCGCCTGCAGTGCAGGAGACCCTGGTTCATTCTCTGGGTCAGAAAGATGCCCTGGAGAAGGGAATGGTAACCTACTCCAGTATTCTGGCCTGGGGGATCCTATGGACAGAGGAGCCCGGCGGGCTACAGTCCATGGGGTCGCACAGAGTCAGACATGGCTGAATTGATGGAGCGCACAGCCCACAACGCTTAGAGGAGCGGGCAGAGGCTGGCTTACTTGGGGCTTTGTAAGCAGGACTGTGACAGATGTGTGTTCTAACCTAGGGTCAGCTGGAAGCACTGAAGAGTTTTAAACAGGAGGGAACATGATCATATTTGCATTTTGAAAAGACAGCTCAGGCTGTGGTTTCGAAATGGGCAGTACTGGGTACTTGAATAGGTGCGTACATGCTAAGTTGCTTCAGTCGTGTCCGACTCTGTGATCCTGTGGGCAGTAGCCTGCCAGGCTCTTCCGTCCATGGGACTCTGAGTGGATTGCCATTTCCTCCTTCAGGGGGTCTTCCCGACCCAGGGATTGAACCTACATCTCTTACATCTGCTGCATTGGCAGGCGGGGATCTTTACCACTAGATCCATCTGGGAAGCCCGATACTTAAATACATTTTTCCTTAAATCTTTTTAATTCTGTCACTGAAATCTCTGAGGTCTGCTTCTCATTTTTATTTCCACAGTTAATAACTCAGTCACCCCTCATTGTCTCCTGTATGTTATCATAGCCTTTGCTGTCTGCCTCGCTAGTAATATTTTCAACACTCTTCTTGCTAGAGTTGAATGTCTGGAATGCAGATTCTTTTCTTTGAAATGCAGATTTGACAATTATATTTCTTGGCTGGCCTTAAAAGCTTTTAGTGGTTCCCTCATTCTGTGGTTGAAGAAGTCCAAATATTTCACCAGACTTTCTAAAACCTCAGTTCTCACATTCTTTTCTGTGGGTATTCAAACCCAGGCTTGCTTGTGAACTTATTGATAGATGTGGGAAGATGGTGTCAGGAAGTGTGTTTGCTCGCAGGAATCCAGTTTCACTGAACCTTGGGATTTTGGAAATCTTGGGGTCATGAGTGAGAGGGTCAGAAGTGTAGGTGGCAGTGTCTGCGCTGACTTTATTCAGTAGGTGTTGGGAAGTAATAATGAAATTTTTGAGCAGGAAATGAGATGAACAGGGTTGCTTTGGATGAACTAACTCAACAATTGTGCGTAGCATGTGTTTGGAGAGGGAAGATAACTAGCTAGCTATAGTGGAGGCTGAAACAAATTTCTTTAGCAAGAACAAAGGAAAGGGGAGAAGCATCAGTAGGGATGCTACTCAAAGAAACAGTGATATCAGGAGGTGACAGATGTTGATGGAAAGATTTTTTTTTTTTTTTTTTTTTTGGTTTGGTTTTGGACCTGGTGAGCTTGGACTTACAGGAATGTATTTATTAACTTTAGCATCTTATTGCTGACTCTTGGTTTGTATTTTAGTACAGACAGTTCCTAGTTTTCAGGCACTGAAGGAGCAGCAGAGGAATCTGATCTGGTATCCCTGTTTTTTGTAGCAGCTCTTGCTCTCTATCCCAGCTCTTTGTTTGTCCATCAAATGTTGAATCCAGACTTTGCTTTGCAGTTGTAGAAAATAAGATACGGATGTCCCAGAGCTTGTCACCTTAGGAGAGTATTCAGATATACTTCTACAAGGGCCAAATAGCATTTAAAACTAGTTATGTGTTATTAAATTGTAACTACAGCTCTGTGAAGTCTTCCCTATGAGCTTTTCATGATGAATAAGACTAAGTAGTCTTTTGAGTGAGAGCCAGTGAATAAACCAAGAGCTTTATTTAACGGATATAGATATATTTTGGCTAAGGGTCTTTTGTTTGATTTCCTTGTTTATTCGGCACACCTTTATTTTCATATTTATGTATTAAGTGCTGAGAATATAGAGATTTCTAAAACTTGATCTCTGCTTTCAGGTTGCTCATGTTCTGTCTAACTGCTGTCCAGTACAGCAACCTGTAGCCACATATGGCCATTTAACTTTTTTTTTTCCTCTTGGCTATGCTACACAGCTTGAGGGATCTTAGTTTACCAACTAGGGATTGAGCCCCCATACCCCCTGTGATGGAAGTGTGGAGTCCTAACCACTGGACCACCAGGGAACCCCCTCTTTAACTCTTTAGTTAATTAAAACAAGCTACAATTTAAACATCAGTCTCAGCGTGTTAGGCCAAATAATGGATTCACCAATATGTTCGTGTTCTAATCTTAGGAACCTATGAATATGTTGCCTTACATGGCAAAAAAAAGTTTGCAAGGGATTCCCTGGTCCAGGTTAATGGAGAAGAGTGTTAGAGTCCAAGGTGTGGATATTGTGTGTGCTTACTGCTCCTTTGCAAAGAAATATCAATACATGTGTGTCTACTAGCTCATGTATACACATGTACCTATAATTATTTCTATATCTAATCATCTGTACCTATGTTGAGTTCAATGTGTGTTCTTACTGATGTCTTCAGCTATAATCTGTTACCGCAGGGGTCATTTTTAGTATGTTCTCTTGCTTTTCTGAAACCTTCTGCTTCAGTAGCAAGAATCCTGGCTCTCACTGCCAACCATTGATTAAATCATTCGATTCCAATATACATGTATAACAGATCGGAACTATTAATTTGTACCCTGGTGGGAAGCAACTTCATCAACTAAAAGACAGTGCTTATACTAACTGAGATTTTAATGCTATACCATTTCCATTTGGGGGTATAAATCTTACTTGTCCTTAGTGTACTTTTTGTTTTTTGCTTAATGTCTTGCTGGATGCAGTTAGCTAATACTTTTAAAAGACTGTTTCTATGTTCATAAGAAAGATTGACCTATAGTTTTCCTGTCTTGTGATTTTCCTATTTTGTCCTGTCTTTGCCCAGTTTTGATGTCTAGACTGTACTAACCTTATAAATCTTGTCTCTCAGCCTTTTCCCCCCCATTTGTTGTCTGGAATAGATTTTACCTCTTCGAAGGTATGATAGAATTACAAGTTTCTTTTTGGGTAGATTACTGTATCAAACTATTTAATCATTATTTAATCACCCTAGATTAACTACTGTATTGAATTATTTAAAACTGTGTTCATATTTTCTGTTTCTTTAGTCAGTTTTGAGAAGTTATGTTTTTCTAAAAAAACCATTCGTTTCATTGAACGTTCAAATATCTTCTGTTAATAACTTATTCTCTGCTGTATGTCAAACTGCTGTGCATGTGTGTTCACTCAGTTGTGTCCGACTCTCTGTGACCCCATGGACTGTAGCCCGCCAGGCTCCTCTGTCCATGGGATTCTCCTGGCAGGAATACTGGAGTGAGTCGCTGTTTCACTCTCCAGGGGATCTTCCCGACCCAGGGATCGAACCTGAATCTCCTGCACCTCCTACATTGGCAGGCATGTTCTTTACTGATGAACCACTGGGGAAGCCCTTCTGAAGCCATTCTCCTTTTCTATTCTTGATGTTTGTTCTTTATTTTTCTTTGTTAGTTTTGCCAGGTATATGTCTATTTGATTCGTCCCTTTAAAGAACTAGTATTTATTTTTGTTCATCTTTAGAGCGTTTGTTTCTTTTCACTAATTCAGTTTTTTATGTGTTTCTTTCAGTTTACTTTGTTCTTGTTGTTGAGTTGGATGACCTAATTAATATTTTGTATTCTTTCCCTATAAACTTATTTAATGCTTTAACTTTTCCTCTAAAAGTACTATTTTCATTGTACCCCACAAATGTTTTGTAGTATATTCATTGTTAGCTTTGTGTATTTCCCAGTTTCCATTAATGTTTGTTCTTTGCCCTATATGTGTGGTTTTGGAAAGTAGTTGGGAAATTTGAAAATGCACTGTTAACTTCAAACTTTATTAATAAAGCATATCTGTGAAATTTGTTGAAACTCACTGTTATAATATGTTGTCCGTTTTTTTAAATGTGCTTGGAAGTAATATAAGTGTAGTAATTTAGTGTAGGTAATATGGAAATCTTCAGATCAAATCTGTCAATTTTGTGTTCAGAGCTGTATCTTTAAATCTCTTTTAACTGCTCGATTAGCAGAGTGTGTTAAAACCTCTGTTGTGACTGCCTGTGAGTCTCAGACAAAAGCCACTTGGTAGCTTTAAAAGAGAAAGCGTATTGGAAAGAATTGCTAACAGCAAGTTGGAATAACTGGGAATTGGTTAGTAAAGAGTTAACGATAACCCTAAGAAGCAAGGAGTAGCAGATATAGGATCAGCCACTACCTTTAGGGTTGAGATAGATCATCCAGAGAAGACCCATCTCCCCATCGTTGGAAAGAGTGTGGCCAGGCTCTTGAATGGTGGCGAAGTTGCCCAATGCCTTGCTGGTGACAGTGCTTCGAACCCAGCAGAGGAGGTGCCTAGAGAAGCCCCTAGATGCTGTTGGGTGCTGTGGGGTCCAGGCATTGGAGAAGCTGCCCTCTCCCTAAGCCTAGCAGGAGAAGGCTGTGTCCTGCAGGAGTCCACTGTGGTAGCAGCCTTATGTACAGGAGGCAGGCATGTAGCAAAATTGTGCCTTTGCAGAAACCTAGTGCTGGAGAAGCTGTGTGCTGTAGGTACTGAATGCTGGGGACGCTGGCTCCGCAGGAACCTGGCCCGCCAGACATGCTCAGAGTAGGAAGAGAAGCCGCCTGCCTTTCCAGGGCCCCTTCAGCACTCTCTGCTGACAGGGCTGTCCGCAGGGCTAGTTAGCAAAGCAGAGATATTTTCAAGGCCTACCTCCATCATCACACAAGGGTAGGTAGGGAATAGAGAGGCATCATAATTGCCACAGTTCCTTTAACTTTGTGTGTTTATACATATATGTAAATAATTCTCAGAAACAATTATAAATAATTCTCAGAGACAATTTTGAAGATCTCTTAGGGCTCCATGTACTGTGACTAAGAAATGAGCAGTCACTTTTCTCTTAAATTTTAAAAGGAATTTAAAAGTATATATTTTATTTGGCGGTAGGGGCCTAGAAAGTAAGGTTTGCAGACAGTGATCCCATAAACAGTTGGCGAAAGTTTAAGACAGGTGAGGGGCAAAAAGTCAGGGTTTTTTGGATCTTTTGTATTTCCCAATTTTAAATAACCAAGACAAGTAGAATCTTTTTAGAGTAATAACTGCCAATAGTAAAAACTGAAACTGTGAAATGATAGGCAGTGAAGGCATTGATATGTTTCACCAAGTCATCAGATTAATTGGTCACCATTTTGTAGGGAAAAAAATCCATTGAGTGATGCTCCCTTTCGTTTGCAGCTAGTCGTAGGCTACTGCCAGGAAACCTGTGCGTTTCTTCTCCATCCATTGGGTGCTGCCTTACCAAGAGTTAGTTGTGTTACTTGCCAAATGTGATTCTGCCATTTTTGCCTTCTGTAATTATTGCACAGGCTATGACAGTTGATTGCTGCAAACATACACATATACCTTGATTTTATCTGAAGGCATAAATTATATCTCTGTGGCAAATCATGACCTTTTCTTTGAGCACACACCCAGTGATTAGAGCTCTGACTTCCTTGCACGCCCAGAAGATGTTGCTTGGGGTGTCCCGGACTGTTCATTTGAGTAACAAATTCTACACTTCTGAGTCCATCTGAGTACAGACTAGATTTTCTCTTCCAGTATTTTGGATTATATCACACTCACTTGATTTGACAGCAATTGTAAGTGTCTTGCTTCTCACCTTTTAGACTTTCTAGAACTTTCAGTCTAGTTTTCCCTCTGGGAAATAGCTGAATAGTAACCTTACTCCAGTATTCTTGCCTGGGAAGTTCCTTGGAGAGAGGAGGCTGGCAGGTTATAGTCCATGGGGCTGCAAAGAGTTGGACATAGTGACTAAAACAACAACAACATACTTTTACTTAGAAAAATAAGGAAATTAGTATAATTGGATTTGATAATAGATGCACCTGGTCATTGGTAGCTTATCTCAGTTGATGAGAGCAGACCTATGCAGGCACAGATACCTGTAATAACCTAATAACCCCAAATAGCCACAGAGGCTATGGTTCATTGACTGTGGGCAGCATTCAGATAATCCCACAGGCAGAATGGAGAGTGTCAGATAAGTTAGTAACTGTCAGATAAGTCAAGATATTCTTAGAACTGCTTTGGATTCTTATGTTGCTCCAGTCTCGTGCCACATCAAATATTCTTGTATATACATTTTTGGAATCATGTGCTTGGTATATCTATAGAGCAAATTACTAGACATGAAATTGTTTAAATTGAACTTAAAAACTTGATAGCTGTTGCCAGAGTGCCTCCTCAGAGTTTGTACCATTGTACGCTTGATGTGTGAGAGTCTATGTGAATGTTGTTTAGTTGCTAAGTCGTATCTGATTCTTTTGCAACCCCATGGACTGTGGCCTGCCAGGCTCCTCTGTCTTAGGCAAGAGTCTAGGAGTGGGCTGCCATTTCCTTCTCCAGGGGATCTCCCCAACCCAGGGATCAAACCCAGGTCTCCTGTGTTGGCAAGCAGACTCTACCACAGAGCCCCCTGGAAGCCCGTGAGAGTACATGTGTCCTTTCCCCACACCGTTACTAACCTAGTACGGTATCGAGCTCTAGTCTGCAGTTTGCCCATCTTACTCCCTTGTTGGTGAAGACATGTATGTCTAGAGTCTGTGTACACCTAAGGTTACCCCAGGTTCAATGGTTTGTTACGGGGACTCTCAGAACTCACCATTACTTGTATGTCTAGAGTCTGTGTACACCTAAGGTTACCCCAGGTTCGATGGTTTGTTACGGGGACTCTCAGAACTCACCATTACTTGTATGTCTAGAGTCT